>JAEVFF010000969.1:26609-87118 GCA_018901945.1 Pugionium dolabratum | reverse complement strand
TTACTTAATGAGCACTAATGATAAGTTTAGAATGATCACTTCAACTGGCCGATCAACTTGACATGTCCACACTAAATCCTCCGTAACTTTTGATTTCAAGCTCAGAAACACAAGAATCAAATGCCCATGTTAAGCTAGCTCAATTTTTTATATTGTAAGAAAATGTTGAGACAGAACTAGATACGAAAAAGCGTCAAAGTAATCCAATCTATCCCGAACTGTGTGCTGCCATGCATTATGCTCCATTTCTAAGCCTTAACACAATGAGCAACAATGATCAGTTTAGAATGATCACTATAACTGGCCGATCAACTTGACATGTCCCCACTAAATCGTCCCAAATATTTGATTTAGAGCTCAGAAACACACGAATCCAATGCCCATGTTAAGCTAGCTCAATTTTTTATAGTGAACCAAATTTTAGACAGAAATAGATATGACAAAGTGTCCAAGTAAGCAAGTCCATCCCCAACTGCATGATGCCATGCATTATTCTCCATTTATAAGCTTTTACTCAATGAGCACCAACGATCAGTTTAGAATGATCATTTTCACTTGCCGATCAACTTGACATGTTTGCACTATATCGTACACAACTTTTTATTTATAGCTCAGAATGACACGTTTCAATTGCCCACATTAAGCTAGCTCAATTTCTATATTGTGATAAAATTTGAGACAAAAATAGATATGAAAAATCGTCCAAGTAATCCAGTCAATCCCAGAATGCATGATGCCATGTATTATTTTCCATTTATAAGCTTTTACTCAATGAGCACGAATGATAAGTTTAGAATGATCATTTTAACTGGCCGATCAATTTGCCATGTATGCATTAAATCGTCCATAACTTTTGATTTATAGCTCAAAATGACACAAATCCATTGCCAACATTAAGCTAGTTCAATTTTCTATATTTCGAAGAAAGTGGAGACAGAAATAGAGACAAAAAATTGTCCAAGTAATACCATCTATCCAAACTACTTGATGTCCCGCTTTATGTTTCATTTATAAGACTTTACTTAATGAGCACCAATGTTCTATTTAGTGTGATCACTTTAACCGGTGACTCAACATGACATGTCCACATTAAATCGTCTGGTAACTTTTGATTTAGAGCTCAGAATGACATGAATCCAATGCCCATGTTAAACTAGCTCAATTTTCTATATTGTAACAAAATTTGAGACAGAAATAGTTACGACAAAGCATCCAAGTAATCCAATCCATCCAAAACTGTATGATGCCTTGTATTATGCTTCATTTATAAGCCTTTACTCAATTAGCACCAATTTTTGTTTAGAATTATCATATTAACTGGCCGATCAACTTGACGTGTCCGCACTAAATTGTCGTAAATTATTATTTAGGGCTAAGTATAACACGAATCCAAAGCCCACGTTATACTAGCTAAATTTTCCTATTTTGACAAAATTTGAAACAAAAATACTGACGACAAAGCGTCCAAGTAATCCAATCTATCCCAAACTGCGTGATGTCAGGCTTTATGCTTCATTTATAAGCCTTTAGTTAATGAGCACCAATTATCAGTTTAGAATGATCACTTTAACCGGCCGATCAACTTGACAAGTCCACACTAAATCGAGTGTATTTTGGATTTAGAGCTCCGAAACACACGAATCCAATACCCACGTTAAGCTAGTGCAATTTTCTATATATTAATAAAATTTGAGACAGAAATAGATATGACAAGCGTCCAAGTAATCCAATATATCCAGAACTGTGTGATGCCATAAATTATGCTTCAATTTTCAGCCTTTACTCAATGAGCACCAATGATCAGTTTAGAAAGATCAATTTAACAGGCCGATAAACATGACATGTCCGCACTAAATCGTCCGTAACTTTTGATTTAGAGCTCGGAAGGACACAAATCCAATGTCCACATTAAGCTAATTCAATTTTCCAAATTGTAGTACGACAAAGCGTCCAAGTAATCCAATCTATCCCTAACTGCACGATGCCATGCCTTATGTTTCATTTATAAACCTTTACTCAATGAGCACCACCGATCAGTTTAGAATGATCAGTTTAACAGGCCGATCAACTTGACATGTCCGCTCTAAAAGGTCCATAACTTTTAATTTAGAGTTCAAAATGACACAAATCCAATGCCCTCGTTAAGCTACCTCAATTTTCTATACGTTTTACAAAATTTGAGACAGAAATAGAGACAAATAAGCGTCCCAGTAATCCAATCTATCCCAAACTGCGTGATGCCATGCTTTATGTTTCATTTATAAGCCTTTCGTTAATGAGCACCAATGTTCAGTTTAGAATGAGCACCAATGTTCAGTTTAGAATGATCACCTTAACTGGCCGATCAACTTGACTTGTCTGTAATAAATCGTCCTTAACTTTTGATCTAGAGCTGAGAATGGTTCGAATCCAATGCCCACGTTAAGCTATCTCAATTTGCTGTATTGTAACAAAATTTGAAACTAAAATAGATACGACAAAGCGTCCAAGTAATCCAATCTATAAAAAAATATGTGATCCCATGCACTACGCTTTATTTATAATCCTTTACTCAACGAACACCAATAATCAGTTTAGAATAATCTTATTAACTGGCCAATCAAGTTGACATGTCCACAGTAAATCGTCCGTAACTCTTGATTTTGAGCTCATAATGACACGATTCCAATGCACACGTTAAGCTAGATAAATTTTGTATATTTTACAAAATTTGAGATAGAAGTAGAGACGACAAAGTGTCCAAGTAATCCAATCTACCCCAAACTGCGTGATGCCATTCTTTAGGCTTCATTTATAAGCCATTACTAAATGAGCACCAATGATAAGTTTAGAATGATCACTTCAACTGGCCGATCAACTTGACATGTCCACACTAAATCCTCCGTAACTTTTGATTTCAAGCTCACAAACACATGAATCAAATGCCCATGTTAAGCTAGCTCAATTTTTTATATTGTAAGAAAATTTTGAGACAGAACTAGATACGAAAAAGCATCAAAGTAATCCAATCTATCCCAAACTGTGTGCTGCCATGCATTATGCTCCATTTATAAGCCTTAACACAATGAGCAACAATGATCAGTTTAGAATGATCACTATAACTGGCCGATCAACTTGACATGTCCCTACTAAATCGTCCCTAATTTTTTATTTAGAGCTCAGAAACACACGAATCCAATGCCCACGTTAAGCTAGCTCAATTTTCTATAGTGAACCAAATTTGAGACAGAAATAGATACGACAAAGTGTCCAAGTAATCAAGTCCATCCTTAACTGCGTGATGCCATGCATTATTCTCCATTTATAAGCTTTTACTCAATGAGCACCAACGATCAGTTTAGAATGATCATTTTAACTGACCGATCAACTTGACATGTTTGCACTATATCATACACAACTTTTGATTTATAGCTCAGAATGACACGTTTCAATTGCCCACATTAAGCTAGCTCAATTTTGTATATTGTGATAAAATTTGAGACAGAAATAGATACGAAAGATCGTCCAAGTAATCCAATCAATCCCAAAATGCGTGATGCCATGTATTATTTTCCATTTATAAGCTTTTACTCAATGAGCACGAATGATAAGTTTAAAATGATCATTTTAACTGGCCGATGAATTTTTTATGTATGCATTAAATCGTCCATAACTTTTGATTTATAGCTCAAAATGACACAAATCCATTGCCAACATTATGCTAGTTCAATTTTCTATATTTCGAAGAAAGTGGAGACAAAAATAGAGACGAAAAATTGTCCAAGTAATACAATCTATCCAAACTACTTGATGTCACGCTTTATGTTTCATTTATAAGTCTTTACTTAATGAGCACCAATGTTCTATTTAGTATGATCACTTTAACCGGTGACTCAACTTGACATGTCCACATTAAATCGTCTGTAACTTTTGATTTAGAGCTCAGAATGACATGAATCCAATGCCCATGTTAAACTAGCTCAATTTTCTGTATTGTAACAAAATTTGAGATAGAAATAGTTACGACAAAGCATCCAAGTAATCCAATCCATCCAAAAACTGTGTGATGCCTTGTATTATGCTTCATTTATAAGCCGTTACTCAATTAGCACCAATGTTTGTTTAGAATTATCATATTAACTGCCCGATCAACTTGACGTGTCCGCACTAAATTGTTCGTAAATTATTATTTAGGGCTAAGTATAACACGAATCCAAAGCAAACGTTATAGTAGCTAAATTTTCTATATTTTGACAAAATTTGAAACAAAAATACTGACGACAAAGCGTCCAAGTAATCCAATCTATCCGAAACTGCGTGATGTCATGCTTTATGCTTCATTTATAAGCCTTTAGTTAATGAGCACCAATGATCAGTTTAGAGTGATAAATTTAACCGGCCGATCAACTTGACAAGTCCGCACTAAATCGTGTGTATTTTGGATTTAGAGCTCCGAAACACACGAATCCAATGCCCACGTTAAGCTAGTGCAATTTTCTATATATTAATAAAATTTGAGACAGAAATAGATATGACAAGCGTCCAAGTAATCTTATATATCTAGAACTGTGTGATGCCATAAATTATGCTTCAATTTTCAGCCTTTACTCAATGAGCACCAATGATCAATTTAGAAAGATCAATTTAACAGGCCGATAAGCATGGCATGTCCGCACTAAATCGTCCGTAACTTTTGATTTAGAGCTCGGAAGGACACGAATCCAATGTCCACATTAAGCTAGTTCAATTTTCCATATTGTAGTACGACAAAGCGTCCAAGTAATCCAATCTATCCCTAACTGCACGATGCCATGCCTTATGCTTCATTTATAAACCTTTACTCAATGAGCACCACCGATCAGTTTAGAATGATCAGTTTAACAGGCCGATCAACTTGACATGTCCGCTCTAAAAGGTCCATAACTTTTAATTTAGAGTTCAAAATGACACAAATCCAATGCCCTCGTTAAGCTATCTCAATTTTCTATACGTTTTACAAAATTTGAGACAGAAATAGAGACGAATAAGCGTCCCAGTAATCCAATCTATCCCAAACTGCGTGATGCCATGCTTTATGTTTCATTTATAAGCCTTTCGTTAATGAGCACCAATGTTCAGTTTAGAATGAGCACCAATGTTCAGTTTAGAATGATCACCTTAACTGGCCGATCAACTTGACATGTCTGTAATAAATCGTCCTTAACTTTTGATCTAGAGCTGAGAATGGTTCGAATCCAATGCCCACGTTAAGCTATCTCAATTTGCTGTATTGTAACAAAATTTGAAACTAAAATAGATACGACAAAGCGTCCAAGTAATCCAATCTATAAAAAAATGTGTGATCCCATGCACTACGCTTTATTTATAATCATTTACTCAACGAACACCAATAATCAGTTTAGAATAATCTTATTAACTGGCCAATCAAGTTGACATGTCCACAGTAAATCGTCCGTAACTCTTGATTTTGAGCTCATAATGACACGATTCCAATGCACACGTTAAGCTAGATAAATTTTCTATATTTTACAAAATTTGAGATAGAAGTAGAGACGACAAAGTGTCCAAGTAATCCAATCTATCCCAAACTGCATGATGCCATTCTTTAGGCTTCATTTATAAGCCTTTACTTAATGAGCACCAATGATAAGTTTAGAATGATCACTTCAACTGGCCGATCAACTTGACACGTCCACACTAAATCCTCCGTAACTTTTGATTTCAAGCTCAGAAACACACGAATCAAATGCCCATGTTAAGCTAGCTCAATTTTTTATATTGTAAGAAAATTTTGAGACAGAACTAGATACGAAAAAGCGTCAAAGTAATCCAATCTATCCCAAACTGTGTGCTGCCATGCATTATGCTCCATTTCTAAGCCTTAACACAATGAGCAACAATGATCAGTTTAGAATGATCACTATAACTGGCCGATCAACTTGACATGTCCCCACTAAAGCGTCCCTAATTTTTGATTTAGAGCTCAGAAACACACGAATCCAATGCCCACATTAAGCTAGCTCAATTTTCTATAGTGAACCAAATTTGAGGAAGAAATAGATACAACAAAGTGTCCAAGTAATCAAGTCCATCCCCAACTGCGTGATGCCATGCATTATTCTCCATTTATAAGCTTTTACTCAATGAGCACTAACGATCAGTTTAGAATGATCATTTTAACTGGTCGATCAACTTGAAATGTTTGCACTATATCATACACAACTTTTGATTTGTAGCTCATAATGACACGTTTCAATTCCCCACACTAAGCTAGCTCAATTTTCTATATTGTGATAAAATTTGAGACAGAAATAGATACGAAAAATCGTCCATGTAATCCAATCAATCCCAAAATGCGTGATGCCATGTATTATTTTCCATTTATAAGCTTTTACTCAATGAACATGAATGATAAGTTTAGAATGATCATTTTAACTGGCCGATCAATTTGTCATGTATGCATTAAATCGTCCATAACTTTTGAATTATAGCTCAAAATGACACAAATCCATTGCCAACATTAAGCTAGTTCAATTTTCTATATTTCGAAGAAAGTGGAGACAAAAATAGAGACGAAAAATTGTCCAAGTAATACAATCTCTCCAAACTACTTGATGTAACGCTCTATGTTTCATTTATAAGTCTTTACTTAATGAGCACCAATGTTCTATTTAGTATGATCACTTTAACCGGTGACTCAACTTGACATGTCCACATTAAATCGTCTGGTAACTTTTGATTTAGAGCTCAGAATGACATGAATCCAATGCCCATGTTAAACTAGCTCAATTTTCTATATTGTAACAAAATTTGAGAAAGAAATAGTTACGACAAAGCATCCAAGTAAACCAATCCATCCAAAACTGTGTGATGCCTTGTATTATGCTTCATTTATAAGCTTTTACTCAATTAGCACCAATGTTTGTTTAGAATTATCATATTAACTGGCCGATCAACTTGACGTGTCCACACTAAATCGTCCTTAACATTTGATTTAAAGCTCAGAATGACACGAATCCAATGCCGACATTAAGATAGCTCAACTTTCTATATTGTGACAAATTTTGGGACAAAAATAGATCCGACAAAGCATACAAGTAATCTAATTCATCCCAAACTATGTGATGCCATTCATTGTTTTTCATTTATAAGTTTTACTCAATGAGCACCAATGATCAGTTTAGAATGATTTTTTTAACTAGCCGATCAACTTGTCATGTCTGCACTAAATCATCCTTAACTTTTGATTTATAGCTCAAAGACACGAATCCAATGCCCACATTAATCTATTTCTATTTTCTATATTGTGAGAAAATTTGAAACAACTCTAGATACGACAAAGCGTCCAAGTAATCCAATCTATCCCAAACTGCGTGATGCCATGCATTATGATTCATTTATAAGCCTTCACTCAATGTGCACCAATGATCAGTTTTGAATGATCGTTTTAACTCCCCAATCAACCTGACATGTCCGCACTAAATGGTCCGTAACATTTGATGTAGAGCTCAGAAACACACGAACCCAATGCCCATGTTAGCCCAACTCAATTTTCTATAGTGTAACAAAATTTGATATAAAAAGATACGACAAAGCGTCCAAGTATGCCAGTACATCCCCAACTGCGTGATGCCATGCATTACTTAACATTTATAAGCTTTTACTCAATGAGCACTAATGATCAGTTTAGTATGATCATTTTAATTGGCCAATCAACTTGTCATGTATGCACTAAATCGTGCATAGCTTTTGATTTATAGCTCAAAATGACACGAATCAATTGCCCACATTAAGCTAGTTCAGTTTTCTATATTGTGATAACATTTGAGACAGAAATAGATAAGACAAAGCGTCCAAGTAATCCAATTTATCCCAAATTGCGTGGTGCCATGCATTATTTTTCATTTATAAGCTTTTATTCAATGAGCACCAACTATCAGTTTAGAATGATCATTTTAACTGCCTGATCAACTTGTCATGGTTGCACTAAATCTTCCATAACTTCTAATTTATTGCTCAAAATGACACAAATCCAATGCCACATTAAGCTGGTTCAATTTTCTATATTGTGACAAAATTTGAAACAACTCTAGATACGGCAAAGCATCCAAGTAATCCAATCTATCCCAAACTGCGTGATGCCATGCATTATACTTCATTTATAAGCATTTACTTTATGAGCACCAATGATCAGTTTAGAATAATCATTTTAACTCGCCAATCAACTTTACATGCCCACACTGGTATGTAACTTTTGATTCAGAGCTCCGAAACACATGAATCCAATGACCGCGTTAAGCTAGCTCAATTTTCTATAGTGTAACAAAATTTAAGACAGAAATAGATACGACAATGCGTCCAAGTTATCCAGTCCATCCCCAAATGCGTGATGCCATGCATTATTCTTCATTTATAAGCTTTTACTCAATGAGCACCAACGATCAGTTTAGATTAATCATTTTAAGTGGCTGATCAACTTGACATTTCCACACTATATCGTCCATAACTTTTGATTTATAGCTCAGAATGACACGTATCAATTGCCCACATTAAGGTAGCTCAATTTTCAATATTGTGACAAAATTTGAGATAGAAATAGATATGAAAAGCGTACAAGTAATCCAATCCATCCCAAAATGCGTGATGCCAATTAACATTTCCGACGGCATTTCCGACAGACAAAAAACCGTCGGCCTTTTCCGACGACTATACGACGGATACGCGACGAATACCCAAGGAAATTAAAACCGTCGGAGGTCCGTCGGTAATTTCCGACGCCATAGAGATCGTTGGTAAATCGATGGTGAAAACTGACGGTAACCCGTTGCGTTTCCGACGATGTCCTAATCGTCGGGATATCCTCTTGAAATCGTCGGAATATTACCGACGGCTTCAGATACGTCGGTAATATTCTGACGAGTTCGTGATGGATTCTGTGTTTTATAGCCCGTCGAGAATCCATCGGCAGATGTCTTCGGAAACCCATCGGAACTATCCGACCATTGTCGGATACAGTCGGCAATCCGTCGGAAATATACGTACCCTGTTAAAATTTTGTTTTTATCCGTCGATGGTCGGAAACCATCGGAAATCATTCGGTTTATTTTGATAAGATTTATTCGAAATACGTGAATATCCAGTTGTGGTTGGTAACCGTCGGAATTCTGTCGGAAATAGAGAATATTCTGAAGAATAATCTTTTTACAGGTCGTAATTATCTGTTAATAATTCTTAATAATCTGTTAAAAAATCGTGATAATATCTATTTTTCAGTATAAATAAGCTATGATCTTTCAAAATTTTAACAGAACCAAATTTTTTTAAAAAATGTGTTCTTCGGGATCTTTTGAGTATTTTCGATCGTGGATGGATAAACCTCGATATGATTCAACCACGGGGGAATTGACTGATGAATTTGCGCAAGGAGTTGAAGAGTTCATGACATTTGCATCAAAGAATAGCATGACATCGGAATACGGTAAAATGTATTGTCCGTGTATTAAATGTCGAAATCATAGATTAATCTCTGTTAGAGAAGTACGTAATCATTTGTATAGGAATGGATTTATGCCGGGTTACAAAATTTGGTATTCACACGGAGAAACTGATGCAACGATGCAATATTATGGTAGTACTTCAAAAAGGATAGATAATAATAATGTTAGGGTAGAGGAACCGGCATCAGAAGTTGATATAAACGGAGGTACTGTTCAGATGGTGAATGATGCATTTCGTGAACAAAGACAATCGTACATCGAAGATATTAGCAGAATAGAGGAACCTAATATGGAAGCCCAGAAATTTTTTGATATGTTAGATGCATCCAAGCAGCCTTTGTATAAAGGATGTAGAGATGGATTATCGCCTTTATCTGCTGCAAGCAGGTTGATGACGATAAAGACGGATTTCAACTTGGCTGAAGATTGTGTGAATGCGATAGCTGATTTTGTTAGAGATATATTACCTGAAAATAATATTGCACCTGCTTCATATTACGAGGTTCAAAAACTTGTATCTGGTCTTGGATTGCCATATCAGATGATCGATGTATGTATTGACAATTGCATGATCTATTGGAGAAATGATGAAAACCGCATGAAGTGCCGATTTTGTCACAAACCTCGATTTCAAGAGACAAGCGGTAGAGTACCTATTCCGCATAAACGGATATGGTATTTGCCATTAACAGAGAGGTTAAAGAGGTTATATCAATCTGAACACACGGCAAAACCTATGAGATGGCATGCAGAACATAATTCGAATGGAGAAATTGTGCATCCCTCGGATGCAGAAGCATGGAAACATTTTCAACAGGTTTATCCTAGTTTTGCATATGAGACTAGAAACGTATACCTCGGGTTATCTACAGATGGATTCAAACCTTTTGGGAAGCATGGGAGGCAATACTCGTTGTGGCCAGTTATCGTTACACCTTATAATTTGCCTCCTTCTTTGTGCATGAAACGAGAGTTTTTATTTCTAACAATTCTCGTCCCTGGCCCAGAGCATCCTAAGCGATCGCTTGATATTTCTTTGCAGCCACTAATTCATGAGTTAAAAATATTATGGGAAAATGGTGTCGAAGCATTCGATGTTTCCAACCAACAGAACTTCTTGATGCGAGCTGTACTTATGTGGACGATAAGTGATTTTCCAGCATATGGTATGTTATCAGGATGGTCGACGCATGGAAGATTAGCATGCCCATATTTTCAAGATAATACTGATGCGTTCCAACTGAAACACGGACGAAAGACTAGTTGGTTCGATTGTCATCGTCGATTTCTACCACAAGATCATCCATATCGCCGGAGCACGACATTGTTTAGGAAAAACAAAAAAAATTTTGATGCTCCACCTCCTATTTTTGACGGGAATTATAGGTTGACTCAACTTAGAGATTTTGGTGCTGAGAGAACGGCTTCTTGTGGAGGTAACGGACATTACCCTGTTGATGGTTGTGGCGAATACCATAATTCGCACAAGAAGAGTATTTTTTGGGATTTACCATATTGGAAGGATCATTTGTTGCGCCATAATCTAGATATTATGCACATTGAGAAGAATTTTTTCGACAACATAATGAATACCGTTCTAAATGTGCAAGGAAAAACAAAAGATAATTTGAAAGCTAGATTGGATTTGCCGGATATTTGTTCTCGGAAGGAACTACATGTAATGTCAAATGGAAAATCATTGTCTCCCGCATTCCGGTTGGATGCGCATGCAAAAGATGAATTCTTTGACTGGATTAAGCATAGTGTCAAATTTCCAGATGGATATGCATCTAATCTTCGTAATTGTGTCGATACTATTGGAGGTAAATTTTCAGGGATGAAAAGTCATGATTGTCATGTTGTCATGCAAAGATTATTCCCATTTGCCTTTAGCGATCTACTGCCTAAAAACGTCCACGGATCAATTGCAGGTACGACGTTAAATTTACATTATTATATATATATAATAATATTTTCATATATTATATGATATTAAAATATATTTTTTATGTAGGGATTGGTGCTTTTTTCTGAGATTTATGTACAAGATCACTTACTGTAGACGATATCCGAAATTTGGAGGGAAAAATACCGGTTCTCATTTGTAACCTGGAGAAAATATTTCCACCAGCATTTTTTGATGTTATGGAGCATCTTCCTATTCACCTCCCTAGAGAAGCAGCACTTGGAGGACCTGTTCAGTACAGATGGATGTATTCTTTTGAGAGATATATGTTCCACCTAAAGAAAAAAGTTAAAAATCTTGCCAGGGTTGAAGGTTCAATCGTCGCACAAAGTATTAATGAAAAAACATCTAACTTTGCTAGCTACTATTTTCCATCGCAAGTGCAAACAAAAAATAGACGGCCTTCACGACATGATGATGGAGGAGAAAAACCAAGCTATCCAGTGTATGTGCCAGAAATATTTGCACAAATTGGACGTTTAATTGGAAAAGGGAAGATGCGACGCCTATCAGAGGAGGAACACAATCACTTGCATTTGTATATTTTGACAAATTGCGATGACGTTTTGGAATATGAAAGGTACATTCAATTTAATTTTTTTTTTAGTTATTATTATAATTTATTGTTAATTTATTTTTTTATAATTAACAGGATATACATAGAACAAATACGTGTTCATTATTCAGATTACAGCGAGAATGAGTTGGCCGAACTTAAAAAAAGCGAATTTGCAAAATGGTTGCATTTTTATGTTAGTGTTACCACAATTAATTACATAATTTTCAATAATAGTTTACTATATATCTATATATATATTTATAATTTAGTACATTCTATTATTTTGTATGTTATTACAGGTCCTTCTAGGGGGATAACGTTTCCCACGTGGTTAGTTGAGGTGGTGAGTGGTCCTACATTTACTGCAAAATCTTATCCAATGTACTGCACTCGTGGTTATGCTTTTAAGAGTCATCGCGAAGGAAACTCACAAACAACTTGTAATTATGGTGTATCATCTCAAGAAATTGTATACAATGGTATTCTTCGTGAAATATTAGAAGTTCACTATCCAGGAATGATTGATTTGAGGTGTATTGTGTTCTATTGTGACTGGTATGACCCTGTCATGGGTCAACGTGAAGACGAATTCGATGTTACATCTGTCCACTCTCGTAAGCGACATCGAAAATATGATCCTTTTATACTTGCATCACAAGCGGACCAGGTTTGTTACATTCGATATCCTCGTGTGAGAAACAAGCATGATCCTTGGATTACAGTGACCTCAATACATCATAGAGGAATGGTATGTGATATTACCGAACAAGAGCCTATGCAACAAAGCACAATTGATAACTTAGGTTCCATAGACACTTCTCTTGAAGTTAACCTTGTTGTTGATGACACCACAAACGAAGATTACAACGTGTTTCAAGATTCAGAAGAAGAGATTGGCGAGTTTGACAACCAAAATTCAGCTAATTCGAAATATTCATCAGATTCAGATTAAATTTGTGATAATAAGATTTTTTCCATACTTTCATTATATATAAATTATCTTTTCTAGATTCATATTCAAATTCAGATTTAATATTTTTCTTTCCATATTTCATTTCCATATGTTCATAAATGCTTACACCAAATATTGAAAAAAGATATGTTATTTTTAATGCATTTTGTTATATACAAAAAAAACTAAAACTTTTTAATAATAGATAAATATTGTTTTCGAAATTTAGATATATGTAGCCGTCGGAATGAACAAATTTTTTTTAATAATATATAAATATTTTTTGAAATATTGATAAAAATAGCGACGTAACTCCGTCAGCAATCTGTCGGAACAAAGAGAAACATTTTAATAATATATAAATATTTTACCGACGGCTATCCGATGGCTTTTGTACTTCCGTCGGAAATCGGTCGGAGGTAACAAAACTTTTAGATAATATATAAATATTTTCGTAGATATACGTTACCAATGGATTACCGATGGCTTTTGTAACTCCGTCGGAAAGCCGTCGGAATACCATCAATTGTAACGTGTGCAAACTATTTGTCGAGCATGCACAGGTTTTAACTTCATCGACGGAATTCCAATGGCTTAAAATTTTACGAGGGAAGCATAATTCCCAACGCGGGATTTCACAAAAACATTTATTAGATTTCCGATGGATTCCCGACGGAAATTGCCGTCGGAAATATCGAATATAACCTACGGCCGTTTCTTCTTCTTCCTCCTCTCTCGCGTTTCTCTCCTTCGGATCTCGTCGCCGCAAATATCTGCAAATCGCCGCAAATCGCCGGAAATCATGTAAGTTTGTATGTACGGTATTATGAATTTATCATGAAACAGGCTAAGACAAAACTTCTCTCAAGTGTCGTTTCCTTTCGAACACTTGTCCTTTTTAGATGTGATGATTTTGTATTCTCTGTGTTAATCATTTTGTGATAAAATTGTTATAGAAGTTGTTCTTAATACGAACACTATGATTTGTGATGAGATAGTTGGTAAGTTATATGTAGATAGAATTACTCAGTGTGTTAGGAGAATAAAGGGTCTCATATAAAGTTGAAGAATTTTATGGATTTTGTGGAAAATAAGGTTGAACAAGTTTTGAAAAAATTGTAAGACGAACGAAAAGAAGATAAAATTCAATGTCTTAGGATGTTAGAATTTTGATCATTTCAAATCAGATTGTCTTAGAAATTGTAGAAAATTCAATAAAATAAAATTCAGATCATAGAAACATATACATGAAATTAACTCTACCGACTCTTTTTTTGAATAGTGAAACGACGTATAGTATTTCACTCGAAAAAAGCTATTTATTGTTTAAAATTAATAATATATTTTATCGTGTAAAGATGAGAATAAATCTGTTACCACAAAACAATCTTTTCATAGTTTTTTGTCGACAAATAGTTATATGAAAGTTGACCCAAGTCAAATTAAGTATACAAACATCAAACAAGTAACAAGACCGACCTTCACTTGTCTGATAATAGACAAAATGAAGACAACCCATAATATATTAAATAGAAATACAATAACATCTTAACTGACTTATTATTTATGCGAAACTATCAAACTTATATTTCATTTACAAATATATATATATAGCTTATTATGCTGTTTTGACTTCAATTGCCGTCTCCTCTTCTGTCGCCGGTTTAACATAGTAAATGTAGATAGATTAATAAAATGTCCTAACTAATCATAGGTCATATCAAGATTACCAAAGACGTGGTGAGTCGTCTACTCCGAGTTGCTTACTAACTCAAGTTCCAGAATCTGCAAAAGATTCTTTCCGACCAATGACAATTGAAGAATTGGTTCAGCAGCCTGGTCGCAAACTTCTTACTTTTCTTGATCCGAGACGTCAAGGAAACTCGACATGGTAAATTAATTTTCTATAAATATATTTAAAATAACTATTTTAATGTTATTCTATAATTATATTTAAAATAATTACTTAAACGCTATTGTAATAAAAATTCGTAGGTTTGGTATTTCAAACAATGGAAAAAGCAAATCTATATTAAAGATGTTTCATTCTCTTTTGAACAAACCATATACCAAATTTCGAGATATTCTGTACGAAGAACGTCAGATTTGGTTCAGGATGTTTGCGGTACGTTATTTAAATTATAAATATATAATTATTTTAAATAGTTTTAAATAATATTTTTAGTAATATATACTAAAATTTCGCAGCAAGAATTTACATGGGATCCCATGAACACAAAATTGGTGGAAGAAGCTTTTGAAAAAGAGGCTATAGTACAATTTTCCCGCCACATGAACGAGTGGAAACAAAAATGGGAAAAGTGAAAAGATAAACCAAGAGGGTTGAATGAGTCGGTGTGGAACGACTTTATTTGTTATTGGGAATCTTCTAGCGCTGAGGTCATCTCGAAAACTAATTCGGGAAACCGGAAGAGCAACCGAGGAGGCAAAGGCATTTATATTCACAATGCCGGATCGACTAGTTTTCTCAGACGAGCAGATCAATTGGTAAATTAATTATTATATTAATTATTTATTATTATTTAAAAATTTTAAAATTATTAATTAAGAATTTTTTATTTTTAGGCACAAGAAATTGGAGCGCCTCGAGATCACTTGCAACTTCTCGAGGCCGTCCACACGAACAAAAAGACTGGTCGTATCCAAGATAGTCTCGTTAGTGAGATCATCGAAAAACTAAAAAAGAAAAAAGTGATATTCTAACCCAGCAATCTCAAGTTGGTTCTTCATCTTTTGGTCGCCGAATTGCCTCGTTCTGAGATTAACCGTCTCGTTCTTGATGTAAGTTTTTTTTTTAAATATATAATTAATATTATAATAATTTTCATTAAATTTTCTAATAATATTTTTTATTTTTACAAGAAGTACCATTTTCAAAGGGTCGTCATCCAGGACTCGGGAGAATTGCAGATACTGGTGGAACAACATCTGTAATTAGAAACGAGGAAAATGAGCAACTAAATGAAGAAATGGCGTCCATGAAAATAGAGATGAATAATCTTAAAAACTTTGTAGAAATGATAAAAAATAAATTGTCTGATGACTTTTTTCTCCTCCTTCTCCTTCTTGCTCCTCCTTTGTAATTTGTAATTTAAAATAAATGTTTAATAATATTTATAATATTATTGTTATTAATTGTATGATTATTTTTAAAAATATTAATTTAAATTTTAAAATAAAAATTTATTAATTGAATTTTTAATTTACTTTTTTAATATTTATATTTTAAAAATATTTAATTATTTTTATTTAAATATTTTGAAAATATAAATATTAAAAAATAGATTTTTATTTTTTCAATTATTTGGTTTTTCCGACGGATTAGGTCATCGGAAATTTAATTTTTAATTTATTTTTTTAATATTTATATTTTAAAAATATTTAATTATTTTATTTTTTCAATTATTTGTTTTCCCCGACGGATTAGGTCGTCGGAAATTGCCGACGGACGAAGCCGTCGGAAATGTGTTGCGATATCCCTCGATTATTCGTCGGTAATTCCCGTTGGCTGCGAACCATCGAATATCCGTCGGTATTTTCCGACGGACCGGTGCCATCGCAAATCCGTTGGCATATTCCGACGGCGTAATTAATCGCCAATTCGTCGGAAATTCCCGATAACTTCCCGATGGAAAAGAATTTCCGACGAAATAGTCCCGACGGACAATTTTCGTCAGTTTTACCGACGTTTTTCCGATGGATATGGCCATCGTAAATATGCTGTTTTCTTGTAGTGTTTAACTTTTGATTTGGAGCTCAAAATGACATTAGTCCAATACCAACGTTAAGCTAACTCAATTTTCCATACTGTGACAACATTTGAGGCTGAGAGAGCTACTACAAAACCTCCAAGTAATCCAATGTATCCCAAACTGCTTGATGTCATGCATTATACTTCATTTATAAGCCATTACTCAAGGAGCACCACTGACAAGTTTAGAATGATCATTTTAACTGGACGATTAACTTGACATGTCCTCACTAACCTGTTTGTAACTGTTGATTTAGAGTTCAGAATGACAAGAATCCAATGCCCACATTAAGCTAGTTCAATTTTCAAAATTTTGACAAAATTTAATTAAGACCCAAATAGCTATGAGAAAACCTCCAAGTAATCCAATCTATCCCAAACCGCTTGATGTCATGCGTTATGCTTCATTTTTAAGCCTTTAC
Source organism: Pugionium dolabratum (assembly GCA_018901945.1). Taxonomy (NCBI): domain Eukaryota; kingdom Viridiplantae; phylum Streptophyta; class Magnoliopsida; order Brassicales; family Brassicaceae; genus Pugionium; species Pugionium dolabratum. Next base: position 69,971 of record JAEVFF010000969.1, on the reverse strand, counting down.
TCAAGAAGCACCAATGATTAGTTAAGAATTATCATATTAACTAGCTGATAAATTTGACATGTCGGCAATAAATCGTCTTTAACTTTTGATTTAGAGCTTAAAATGAGATGAGTCCAACGCCCACGTTACGCTAGCTGAATTTTCCACACTGTGACAACATTTGAGACTGAAAGAGCTACTACAAATACTTCAAGTAATGCAATGAATCCCAAACTCAGTGATGCCATGTGTTTCTCTTCATTTATTAGCCTTTACTCAAGGAGCACCAACGATCAGTTTAGAATAATCATTTTAATTGGTCGATCAACTTGACATGTCCGCACTCAATCGTACGTAACTTGTGATTTAGAGTTTGGAATGACACGAATCCTATGCCCACCTTAAGCTAGCTCACTTTTCTATAATGTGACAACATTTGAGAGTGAAAGAGATACGAAAAAGCATTCAAATAATCCAGTGTATCCCAAACTGCATGAAGCTATGCATTATTCTTCATTTATAAGCCTTTCCTCAAGGAGCACAAATGATCAGTTTAGAATTATCATTTTAACTAGCTGATAAACTTGACATGTCCACATTAAATCATCTTTAACTTTTGATTTAGAGCTGGAAAGGACATGAGACCAACGCACGCGTTCCATATTGTGACAACATTTGAGAATGAAAAAGCTACTACAAAGCCTCCAAGTAATATAATGTATCCCAAACTGCTTGATGCCATGCGTTACTTTTCATTTATTAGCCTTTACTCAAGCAGCACCAATGATAAGTTTAGAATGATCATTTAAACTAGCCGATAACCTTGACATGTCAGCAGTAAATAATCTTTAACTTTCGATTTAGAGCATAAAATGAGATGAGTCCAACGCCCACGGTACGCTAGCTCAATTTTCCACATTGTGACAACATTTGAGACTGAAAGAGCTACTACAAATATTTCAAGTAATGCAATGAATCCCGAAATCCGTGATACCATGTGTTTCTCTTCATTTATATGTCTTTAATCAAGGAGCACCAACTATCAGTTTAGAATAATCATTTTAACTGGCCGATCAACTTGAAATGTCCGCACTCAATCGTACGTAACTTGTGATTTAGAGTTTGGAGTGACACGAATCCTATCCCCACCTTAAGCTAGCTCACTTTTCTATATTGTGACAACATTTGAGAGTGAAAGAGATACGAAAAAGCATTCAAACTGCATGAAGCTATGCATTATTCTTCATTTATAAGCCTTTACTCAAGGAGCACAAATGATCAGCTTAGAATTATCATTTTAACGAGCTGATAAACTTGACATGTCCACATTAAATCATCTTTAACTTTTGATTTAGAGCTGGAAAGGACATGAGACCAACGCACGCGTTCCATATTGTGACAACAATTGAGAATGAAAAAGCTACTACAAAGCCTCCAAGTAATACAATGTATCCCAAACTGCTTGATGCCATGCGTTACTTTTCATTTATTAGCCTTTACTCAAGCAGCACCAACGATAAGTTTAGATTGATCATTTTAACTAGCCGATAACCTTGACATGTCAGCAGTAAATCGTCTTTAACTTTCCATTTAGAGCATAAAATGAGATGAGTCCAACGCCCACGGTACGCTAGCTCAATTTTCCACATTGTGACAACATTTGAGACTGAAAGAGCTACTACCAATATTTCAAGTAATGCAATGAATCCCGAAATCCGTGATACCATGTGTTTCTCTTCATTTTTATGTCTTTAATCAAGGAGCACCAACGATCAGTTTAGAATAATCATTTTAACTGGCCGATCAACTTGAAATGTCCGCACTCAATCGTACGTAACTTGTGATTTAGAGTTTGGAGTGACACGAATCCTATCCCCACCTTAAGCTAGCTCACTTTTCTATATTGTGACAACATTTGAGACTGAAAGAGATACAAAAAAGCATTCAAGTAATCCAGTTTATCAAAAACTGCATGATGCAATACATTATTCTTCATTTATAAGCCTTTACTCAAGGAGGACCAATGATCAGTTTAGAATTATCATTTTAACTAGCTGATAAACTTGACATGTGCACATTAAATCGTCTTTAACTTTTGATTTCGAGCTGAAAATGACATGAGACCAATGCCCACGTTACACTAGCTCAATTTTCCATATTGTGACAACATTTTAGAATGAAAGAGCTACTACAAAGCCTCCAAGTAATTCAATGTATCACAAACTGCTTGATGCCATGCGTTACTTTTCATTTATAAGCCTTAACTCAAGGAGCACCAATGATAAGTTTAGAATGATCATTTTAACTAGCCGATAACCTTGACATGTCAGCACTACATCGTCTTTAACTTTTTACTTAGACCTAAAAATGACATGAGTAAATCGCCCACATTATGGTATCTAAATTTTTGATATTGTGAAAACATTTGAGCTACTACAAAGCCTCCAAGTAATCCAATATATCCCAAAATTTGTGATAATGTGTTGCTCTTCATTTATAAGCCTTTACTAAAGGAGCACCAACAATGAGTTTAGAATGATCATTTTAACTGGCTAATCAACGTTACATGTCCGCACTAAATCGTACATAACTTTTGATTTAAACTTCTGAATGACACAAATCCAACGCTCACCTTAAGCAAGCTCAATTTTCTATATTTTTTCAACATTTGAGAGTGAAAAAGCTAGGAAAAAGTCTCCAATTAATCCCATGTATCCCAAATTACGTGATCCAATGCATTATTATTCATTTATAAGCTTTTACTCAACTAACACCAATGATCAGTTTAGAATGATCATTTTAACTCTCTGATAAACTTGACATGTCCATATTAAATCGTTTTTAACGTTTGATTTAGAGCTCAAAATGACATGAGTCAAACGTCCTATTTAAGCTAGCTCAATTTTCCATATTGTGACAACATTTGAGACTGAAAGAGCTTCTACAAAGCTTGCAAGTAATCCAATGTATCCGAAACTGGATTATGCCATGCACTATGTTTCATTTATAAGCCTTTACTCAATGAACATTAGTAATCAATTTATAATGATCATTTTAACTAGCGGATTAACTTGACCTGTCCGCACTAAATCGTCCGTAAATGTGATTTTGAGTTCCGAATGACACGAATCCATAGCTCACGCTAAGCTAACTCAATTTTCTATATTTTAACAACATTTGAGACTAAAAGAGCTAGGATAAAGCCTCCAAGTAATCCAATCTATCCCGAACTACGTGATGTCATGCATTATGCTTCATTTATAAGCCTTTACTAAAGGATCACCAATGATCAGTTTAGAATGATCATTTTTTAACATGCTGATCAACTTGACATGTCCGTACCAAATCCTCTGTATCTTTTGATTTAGAGTTCAGAATAACATGAATCCAACACACACGTAAAACTAGTTCAATTTTCTATATTGTGACAACATTTGTGACTGAAAGAGCAAGGATAGAGCCTCCAAGTAATCCAATGAATTGCAAACAGCGTGATGTCATGCATTAGGCTTCATTTATCAGCCTAAATTCAAGGAGCACCAATGATCAGTTTAAAATGACCATTTTAAATGGGCGATCAACTTAAAATGTCCATACTAAATCGTCCATAACTTTTGATTTAGAATTCAGAATGACACGAGTCCAACACCCACGTTAACTAGCTCAATTTTCTATATTATTATAACATTTGAGACTGAAAGAGCTACGACAATTCCTCCAAGTAATCCAATGTATCCCAAAGTGCGTGATGCCATGCATTATGTTTCATTTATAAGCCTTTACTCAAGGATCACCAATGATTAGTTTAGAATAATCATATTAACTAGCTGTGATATGTCCGCACTAAATCGTATTTAGCTTTTGATTTAGAGCTAAAAATGATATGATTCCAACGCCCACGTAACACTAGCTCAATTTTCCATATTGTGACAACATTTGAGGCTGAAAGAGCTACTACAAATCCTCAATGTAATCCAATGTATCCCAAATTGCGTGATGCCATGCGTTGCTTTTTATTTATAAGCGTTTACTCAAGGAGCACCCCGATCAGTTTAGAATGATCATTTTAACTAGGCGATCAACTTGACATGTCCGCAGTAAACCATCTTTAACTTTTGATTTAGAGCTAAAAAAGACATGGGTCCCACGCCCACGTCAATCTAGCTGAGTTTTCTATGTTGTGAGAAATTTAAGACCGAAATAGCTACGATAAAGCCTCCAAGTAATCCAATCTATCTCAAACTGAGTGATGTCATGCGCTTGCTTCATTGATAAGCCTTTACTCGAAGAGCACCAATGATCAGTTTCGAATGATCATTTTATCTAGCTGATCAACTTCATATGTCCGCACTTTAATTTAGAGCTCAAAATGACATCAGTCCAACACACAAATTAAGCTAGCTCAAGTTTACATATTATGACAACATTTGAGACTAAAATGCAACTACAAAGCCTCCAATAATCCAATGTGACTCAAACTGCGTGATGCCATGCATTTTGATTTATTTATAAGGCATTACTCAAGGAGCATCAATGATCTATTTAGAATGATCATTTTAACTCGCCGATCAACTTGACATGTGCACACTAAATCCTCAGTACCTTTTGATTCAGAGTTCAAAGTGACACGAAGCCAACACCCACATTAAGCTAGCTCAATTTTCTTTATTGTGACACCATTTGAGACTGAAAGAGCTACGACAAAGCCTCCAAGTAATCCAATCTATCCCAAACTGCGTGATCCCATGCATTATGCTTCATTTACAAGCCTTTACTCATGGAGCACTAGTTATCAGTTTAGAATTATCATTTTAACTAGCTGATCAACATGACATGTCCACACTAAATCGTCTTTAACTTTTGAATTAAATATAAAAATGACAGGAATCCCACGCCAACGTCTAGGTAGCTCGGTTTTCTATATTGTGAGTAATTTAAGACCAAAATAGCTATGATAAAGCCTCCAAGTAATACAATCTATTTCAAACTGCATGATGTCATGCACTGTGCTTCATTTATAAGCCTTTACTCAAAGAGCACCAATGATAAGTTTCGAATAATCATTTTAACTAACTGATCAATTTAAAATGTCTGCACTAAATTGTCTTTAACTTTATTTAAAGCTCAAAATGACATGAGTCCAACACACACGTTAATCTAGCTCAATTTTACATATTGTAACAACATTTGAGACTAAAAGAGCTACTAAAAAGCCTTAAATTATCCAATGTGTACCAAACTGCGTGATGCCATACATTGTCCTTCATTTATAAGCCTTTAGTCAAGGAGAATCAATGATCTATTAAGAATGATCATTTTAGCTCGCCGATCAACTTGACATGTACGCACTAAATCCTCCGTAACTTTTGATTCAGAGTTCAAAATGACACAAAGCCAAAAGCCACGTTAAGCTAGCTCAATTTTCCATAAAGTGACAAAATTTAAGACTGAAAGAGCTTCAAAAAAGCCTCCAAGTAATTAAATGTATCCTAAACAGCGTGATGCCATGCATTATGTTTCATTTAATAAGCCTTTACTCAAGTAGCACAAATGATCAGTTTATAATTATCATTTTAACTGACTGATAAACTTGAGATCTTTGCACTAAATCAACTTTAACTTTGATTTAGAGCTCAAAACGACATGATTCGAACACCCACGTTAAGCTAGCTCAATTTTCCATATTGTGACAACATTTGAGACTAAAAGAGCTACTACAAAGCCTCTAAGTAATCCAATGTATCCCAAACTGCGTGATGTCATGCATTATGTTTCATTTATAATCCTTTACTCACAGAGCATCAATGATTAGTTTAGAAAGATCATTTTAAATGGCGGATTAACTTGACATATCCACACTAAATCATCCGTAACTTTTGATTTAGAGTTCAAAATGACAGAAATCCAACGCCATCATTAAGCTAGCTCAATTTTCCATATCTTCAAAATATTTCAGACTGAAAGAGCTACCAAAAAGCCTTCAAGTAATCCAATATATCCAAAACTGCGTGATGCCATGCGTTATGATTCATTTTTAAGCCTTTACTCAAAGAGTTTCAATGATCAGTTTGGTATGATCATTTTAAATGGCCGATCAACTTGACATGTCCACACTAAATCGTCCGTAACTTTGGATTTAGAGTTCAAAATGACAAATCCAATGCCCAGATTAAGCTAGATCAATTTTCCATATTGTCACAACATTTGAGACTGAAAGACTTATGAAAAAGCTTCCAAGTAATCCAGTGTATCCCAATGCGTGATGCCATGCATTATGCTTCATTTATAAGCCTTTACTCAAAGAGCACCATTGATCAGTTTAGAATGATCTTTTTAACGAGTTGATAACCTTGACTTTTCTGTACCAAATCGTCCGTAAGTTTTGATTTAGAGTTAAGGACACAAATCCAACGCCCACGTTAAGCTAGCTCAATTTTCGATATTGTGATAAAATTTAAGACCAAAATAGTTACGACAAAGCCTCCAAGTAATCCAATGTATCTCAAACTGCATGATCAATTTAAGACCAAAATAGTTATGTCATGCGTTATGCTTCATTTATAAGCCTTTACTCAAAGAGCACCAATGATCAGTTTAGAATGATCATTTTAAGTACATGATCAACTTGACAAGTCTGCACTAAATCCTCTTTAACTTTTGATTTAGTGCTCAAAATAACATGAGTCCAACGCCCACGTTAATCTAGCTCAGTTTATCATCTTGAGACTGAAATAGCTACGAAAAAGCCTCCAAGTAATCCAATGCATCCCAAACTGCGTGATGACTTCCGTTATGCTTCATTTATAAGACTTTACTCAAGGAGCACCAATGTTCAGTTTTGAATGATGATTTTACCTGCCGATCAACTTGAAATGTCCACATTAAATCATCTGCAACTTTTGATTTAGAGTTCAGAATGACACGAACCTAGCTCAATTTTCAATATTGAGCCAACATTTGATACTGAAAGAGCTACGACATAGCCTCGAAGTAATCCAATGTATCCCAAAATACGTGATGTCATGCATTATGCTTCGTTTATAAGCCTTTACTCAAGCAGCACCAATGATTAGTTTAAAATGATCATTTTAACTAGCCAATCAAACTGCGTGAGGACATGCATTATGATTCATGTATAAGTCTATACTCAAGGAGCACCAATGATCATTTTAAAATGATCATTCTAATTGGCCGATCAACATGATATATCCAAACTAAATCATCCTTAACTTTTGATGTAGAGTTCAGATTGACACGAATACAACACCCACGTTAAGCTAGCTCAATATTCTATATTGTGAAAAAATTTACCACCGAAATAGCTACAAAAAGCCTCCAAGTAATCAAATCTATCCAAATTGCGTGATGACATCCACTATGCTTCTTTATAAGCCTTTTCTCAAGGAGCACCAATGATCAGTTTTGAATGATGATTTTAAATAGCTTATCAACTTGACATGTCCAAACTAAATCGTCTTGAACTTTTGATTTAGAGCTCAAAATAACATGAGTCTAACACCCACATTAAGCTAGCACAATTTTTCATATCGTGATAGCATTTGAGGCTGAAAGAGCTACTACAAAGCCTGTAAGTAATCCTATGTATCCCAAACTGTGTAATCCCATGCATTATGCTTCATTTAAAAGACTTTACGTAAGGATCACCAATGATCAGTTTGGAATGATTATTTTAACTGGTCGATCAACTTGACATATCCGCACTAAATCATCAGTAATTTTGATTTACAATTTAGAATGACAGGAATCTAGCGCCCAAGTTAATCTAGCTCAAGTTTCCATATTGTGATAACATTTGAAACTGAAAGCGCTATGAAAAAGCTTCCAAGTAATCCAATGTATCCCAAATTGCATGATGCAAGCATTATACTTCATTTATAAGCCCTTACACTAGGAACACCAATGATCAGTTTAGAATTCTCATTTTAACTGGCCGATCAAAATGACATGTCCGCACTAAATCACCCCAATCATTTTATTTAGAGTTCAGAATGACATGAATCCAACGCCCACGTTAAGCTAGCCCAATTTCCTATATTGTGACAAAATTTAAATCTAAAATAGCTACGAAAAAGCTTTCAAGTAATCCAATATATCCTAAACTGCGTGATGCCATGCATTATGCTTCATTGATAAGCCTTAACTCAAGGAGCACTAATGACCAGTTTAGAACGATCATTTAAACTAGCTGATCAACTCGACATGTCCTCACTAAATCGTGTTTAACATTTGATTTAGATCTCAAAATAACATGAATCTAATGCCCATATTAAGCTACTCAATTTTCCATATTGTGACAGCATTTGAGACTGAAAGAGCTATAAAAAATCCTCCAAATAATCTAATGCATCCCAAACTGCGTGATGCCATGCGTTATCAACTGGCTGATCAACTTGACATGTACGCACTAATTCATCCAAAACTTTTGATTTAGAGTTCATAATGACACGAATCCAACGCCCACGTTAAGCTTCGTCAATTTTTTATATTGTAAAAATATTTGAGACTGAAAGAGCTACGAAAAAGACTCCAAGTAACCCAATGCATCCCAAACTGTGTGATGCCATACTTTATGCTTCAATTATAAGCATTTACTCAAGGAGCACCAATGATCAGTTTAGAATTATCATTTTAACTGGCCGATCAACTTGACATGTCCGCAGTAAATCATCCATAACTTTTGTTTTAGAGTTCAGAATGACATGAATCCAATGCCGACGTTAAGCTAGCTCAATTTTCTATATTGTGACAACATTTGAGACTGAAAGAGCTACGACAAAGCCTCGAAGTAATCCAATGTATCCCAAACTACGTGATTCCATGCATTATTCTTATTTATAAGCCTTTACTCAATGAGCACCAATGAGCAATTTAGAATGATCATTTTAATTGGCCGATCAACTTGACATGTCCAAACTAAATCATCCGTAACTTTTGATTTAGAGTTCAGAATGACACGAATCCAACGCACACGTTAAGCTAGCCCAATTTTCTATATTGTAACAAAATTTAAATCCAAAATAGCTTTGAAAAAGCCTTCACGTAATCTAATTGATGTGAGCATGGCCAGCAAGGAACCACAACCTAAGGAGCAGCTTGAACCAGAGGAGGAAGAAACCACCAAAGATTCTAAGTAGCAGCTAGAACCTGCATATATTGGAGATGAAAGCCTACAAATCTTCAATGGCCCCATTACCCGATCAAAGCAAGCCAAACTTAAGACAACACTACAACACCTGCTCAACCCCCATTCAGGCCAGTTTAGTGTGTGCTAATCCAACTACATTGGTTGTGATTCAAGCCACCTAAACCTCACCAAGAGAGGTGCATTGGATTGTGCTCTTTTTCCATATTCTTAGTTTTGTCCCAATGGGTTTTCTAAGAATGGTTTTTAATGAGGCAAGCTCAAGGTAGTTTACCACAACCTTTTGGTAAATCAAGGCCCATTCTATCTCATCATCCACGAAATAAGAGAGGCAGAATCAAGTCAAAACATTATTTACTTCTTATTCTTTGTCTTAGGTGTATTTGTAATTCCCTAAGTATTTCCTTTAATGTTTTGGTAGAATTTTAGGAGTCATTTTCAATTTCCTAGGCTACTATAAGTACTCTCTTGTATCCTTCTTTCTGAATCATCAAACATTTTAATAGCAAATCTCCTTCTTAAAATCGTTTGATCATCTTCTGGAATAAGGAATTTAGAACATTTTCTCATTCCTCTGAAGAGCCAAAAGTCTAAGGGATCTTCATCACCCTTGTAAGTTTTAGTTGATTCACCCCTTGCCCAATGTTCCTGGACTTTGTCATTCACACAGAGCAAGGAGATAATCCAAGGATTTTCAACCATCGTTGACAAGTATCACCCATTTCTCCTTATTCTCGGATCCATCCGCAAGTTACACCATCGTTTCACCCATTCCGCAACTTCAATCCATTCATCCACTCTTCCACAACCATTTGGAGTTGATCAGGGGCTTGATCCTCATCAATATCACAACAAGTGGTATCAGAGCCCACTCCAAAGTAGGTTGTATCTCTACAAACCCGTTTGCATCCTTTCGTATTCTTGCAAAAACATTTTGTAACCTTTCGCCTTCTTTTTGCGATTTATTTTAAAATGTTTCTGGGTTTGTTTCTTGTTTAAAATTGATCTTAGATCTTTGAAGAACCTGGAAATTAACTTGAAAATATTTTAGAACCGATTTCTAAAGGATAAAACTTGTGAAACACCCAATCGGCACCGTTGAGGTTCTAAGAAACTTTTTTTGTTAATCCGAGTTTATCACCTTTTGTTTGAATATTTTAGAGACTAAAACCTGAATGAAACTTGTTCTTAGGACTTAATAGAGCCAGAAATACCAATTAAAAACGTTTCGAAACGAATCTAAAGTTGTTAGACTCACCCATTTCAAAACAGGAGTTCAAAGGGTGTAGAACATGCTTTGCTAGGGTTTGTCTTTGTTCTTGTGTCTTAGTTTTACCGAATTGTTGTGTCAGTTTCTGTGTTTTGCTTTGAACTTTTTACTTTTTTAGTTGCCTGAATTTGTCAGGTACCATGGTAGGAACCAGCAATAATGGAGAAGAATTCTCAAACTCCAATAAACAACACCTTGATTCCTTTAAAGCCATGATGGATGAAAGTATGGCAACCATGAGAGCTGAAATAGAAAGATCCATCAATGACTGATTTAAGATAAACCAGCCACCTTCTGATACTTTATCTAGGTCAGAACACCCTAGGGGAAGGCGGCCAAGAGACGACCAACTGCATAGGAATAACCAACCCAATCCTCACGACCCTTTGGGTAGCCTTAAAATCAAGATTTCATCTTTCCATGGAACCAGTGACCCTGAGGAGTGTCTAGAGTGGGAAAAGAAGATATAAATAGTCTTTGATTGTACACAATACAATCAGGATAGTTAGGTTAGAGTAGCACCAACCGCTTTTAAAGATTATGCCTTAAGCTGGTGGGATCAATTAGTTACTTCTAGGAGAAGGGCTAGGGATTTTCCTATAGATTCGTGGAACCAAATGAAAGTAATCATGAGGAAAAGGGTTATAACTAGCCACTACCATAGGGAACTTCACCTTAAGCTTAGAAACCTATCTTAATCTTACAAAGCGTCCCTAACCTTTTATTTAGAGTTCAGAATGATACAAATCCAACGCCCACATTAAACTAGCTAAATTTCCTATAATGTGACAACGTTTGAGCCTGAAAGAGTTACGACAAGCCTCCAAATAATCCAATATATCTCAAACTACGTGAAGCCATGCATTATGCTTCATTTATAAGCCTTTACTCAAGCAGCACCAGTGATCAGTTTAGAATGATCATTTTAAGTGGCCAATAAAATTGACATGTCCGTACTAAGTTGTCCGTACTAAGTTGTCCTTAAGTTTTGATTTAGAGTTCAGAATGACACGAATCCAATGCCCATATTAAGCTATCTCAATTTTCTATATTGTAACAGAATTTAACTCCGAAATAGATACGAAAATGCCTCCAATTAATCCAATCTATCCCAAACTAAGTGATGCGATTCATTATGATTCATTTATAAGCCTTTACTCAAAGAGCACAAATGATTTGTTTAGAATTATCATTTTAACTAGCTGATCAATTTGACATGTACGCACTTAATCATCTTTAACATTTGATTTAGACCTCAAAATAACATGAATCCAACACCCCCATTAAGCTTGCTCAATTTTTTATATCGTGACAGCATTTGAGACTGAAGGAGCTACTACAAAGCCTCTAACTAATCCTATGTATCCCAAACTGCGTAATGCCATGCATTATGCTTCATTTATAAGTATTTGCTTAAAGAGCACCAATGATCAGTTTAGAATTATCATTTTAACTGGTCGATCAACTTGACATGTACCCATAAAATCGTCTGTAATTTTTAATTCACAGTTCAGAATGACACGAATCTAACGCCGAAGTTAAGCTAGCTAATGTTTCCATATTGTGACAACATTTGAGACTGAAAGAGATACGAAAATGACTTTAAGTAATCCAATGTATCCCAAACTGCGTGATGCCACGCATTATGTTTCATTTATTAGCCTTAACGCAAGGAGCACCAATGATTAGTTTAGAATTATCATTTTAACAGGCCGATCAACTTGACATGTGCCCACTAAATCGTCCCAAAATTTTTATTTAAAGTTCAGAACGACACGAATCCAACGCCAACGCTAAGGTAGCTCAATTTCCTATATTGTGACAACATTTGAGACTGAAAGAGTTACGAAAAAGAATCCGAATAATCCAATGTATCCTAAACTGTGTGAAGCCATGCATTATGCTTCGTTTATAAGCCTTTACTCAAGCAGCACCATTGATCAGTATAGAATGATCATTTTAAGCAGCCGATCAACTTGACATGTATGCACTAAATCATCCATAAGTGTTGATGTAGAGTTCAGAATGACACGAATCCAACGCCCACGTTAAGCTAACTCAATTTTCTATATTGTGACTAAATTTAAATCCAAAATACCTACGAAAAGGCCTCTAAATAGTCCAATCTATCATAAACTGTGTGATGCTATGCATTATGCTTCATTTATAAACTTTAACTCAAGGACCACCAATGATCAGTATAGAATGATCATGTTAACTAGCTGATCAACTTGACATGTTCGCACTAAATCGTCTTTATCTTTTAGCTCAAAAAAACATGGGTCCAGCGCCCACATTAAACAAGTTCAATTTTCCATATTGTGACAACATTTGAGACTGATATAGTTACAAAAAAACTTCCATGTAATCCAATGTATCCCAAACGTCGTGGAGCAATGCATTATACTGGATTTACAAGAATTTAATCAAGGGGCACCAATGATCAGTTTAGAATGATCATTTTAACTGGTCGATCAACTTGGCATGTCAGTACTAAATCGTCCGTAACTTTTGATTTAGAGTTCAAAATGACACGAATCCAACGCCCACGTTAAGCTAGCTCAATTTGCTATATTGTGACAACATTTTAGATTGTAAGAGTTACGACAAAGCCTCCAAGTAATCCAATGTATCCCAAACGGTGTGATGCGATGCATAATGCTTCAATTATAAGCCTTTACTCAAGGAGCACAAATGATCAGTTTAGAATGATCATTTTAATTGACCGATCAACTTGACATATATGCACTAAATCGCCTGTAACTTTTTATTTAGAGATCAAAACTACACGATTCCAACTCCCATGTTAATCAGGCTCAATATGCTATATTATGATAAAACGTACACCAAAATAGCAACGAAAAGGCTTCCAAATCCAATCTATCACAAACTGCGTGATGTCATGCATTATGCTTCTTTATAAGCCTTTACTCAAGGAGCACCAATGATCAGTTTAGAAGGATAATTTTAAGCAGCTGATCAACTTGACATATCCGCACTAAATCATCTTTAACTTTTGATTTCGAGCTCAAAATATCATGAGTACAACACCCACATTATGCTATCTCAATTTTCTATATTGTGACAACATTGGAGACTGTAAGAGCTACTACAAAGCCTCCAAGTAATCCAGTGTATCCAAAACTGCGTGATGCCATGCAATATGCTTGTTTTATAAGCCTTTACTCATGGAGCACCAATGATTAGTTCAGAATGACACGAATCTAACGCCCACGTTAAGCGAGCTCAATTTTCCTTTTTGTGACTGAAAGAGCTACGAAAAAGCATCCAAGTAATCCAATGTATCCCAAACTGCGTGGTGCAATGCATTATACTTCATTTATAAGCATTTACTCAAGGAACACCAATGATCAGTTTAGAATGATCATTTTAATTGGCCGATCAACCTGACATGTCCATACTAAATAATCCGAAACTTTTGATTTAGAGTTCAGAATGACACAAATATAACGCCCACGTTAAGCTTGTTCAAATTTCCATATTGTGACAACATTTGAGATTGAAAGAGGTACGAAAAAGCCTCCAAGTAATCCAATGTATCCCAAACTGCCTGATGCCATGCATTATGCTTCATTTATAAGTCTTTACTCATGGAGCACCAATGATCAGTTTAGAATTATCATTTTAACTGGCCGATCAACTTGACATGTTCATTTTAAATCGTCCATAACTTTTGATTTAGAGTTGAGAATGACACGAATCCATCGTCCACGTTAAACTAGCTCAATTTTCTATATTGTAACAACATTTGAGATAAAAAAATGGTATGACAAAGCATGAAAGAAATCTAATGTATCCCAAACTGTGTGATGCCATGCATTATGCTTTATTTATAAGCCTATACTCGAGGATCACCAATTATCAATTTTGAATTATTATTTAAACTGGCCAATCAACTTGACATGTCTGCACTAAATCGTCCGAGACTTTTGATTTAGAGTTCCAATTGACACGAATACAACACCCACGTTAATCTAGCTCAATTTTCAATATTGTGACAAAATTTAAGAACAATATAGCCTAGAAAAAGCCTCCAAGTAATCCAATGTATCCCAAACTGTGTGATGTTATGCATTATGCTTCATTTATAAGCCATTACTCAAGGAACACCAATGATCAGATTAAAATTATCATTTTAACTGGCTGATCAACTTGACATGTTCGTACTAAATCGTCAGTAACTTTTGATTTAAAGTTCAGAAAGAAACGAATCCAATGCACACGTTAAGCTAACTCAATATTCTATATTGTGACAAAATTTAACACCAAAATATCAACGAAAAAGCCTCCAAGTAATCTAATCTATCCCAAACTGCGTGATGCCATGTATTATGCTTTTTTATAAGCCTTTACTCGAGGAACACTAAGGATCAGTTTAGAATGATCATTTTAACTAGCTGATCAACCTGACATGTACGTACTAAATCCTCTTTAACTTTCGATTTAGAGCTCAAAATAACATGCGTCCAACTCCCACATTAATCTCGATCAAGTTTCCATATTCTTAGAGCATTTGAGACTGAAAGAGCTACTACAAAGCCTCAAAGTAATTCAATGTATCCCAAACTGCATGATGCCATGCATTATGCTTCATTTATAAGCCTTTACTCAAGGAATGCCAATGATCAGTTTAGAATGATCATTTTAACTGGTCGATCAACTTGTCATGTCCGCACAAAATCATACATAACTTTTGATTTAGAGATCAGAATGGTACGAGTCAAACGCCCACCTTAAGCCATCTTAGTTTTCTATATTGTAACAACATTTGGGTGTGAAAGAGTTACGACAAAGCATCCAAGTAATCTAGTGTATCCCAAACTGCGCGATGCCATGCAGTATGCTTCATTTATAAGCCTTTTCTCAAGGAGAACCAATGATTAGTTTAAAATGATCATTTTAATTGGCGGATGAACTTGACATGTCCGCACTAAATTGTCTGAAACTTTTGATTTAGAGTTCAGAATGAAACGAATCTAACACCCATGTTAGGCTAGCTCAATTTTCTATATTGTATCAACATTTGTATCAATATTTGAGACTAGAAGAGCTACCAAAAAGCATTCAAGTTATCCAATGTATCCCAAACTGCGTGATGCCATATATTATGCTTCACATATAAGTATTTACTCATGGAGCACCAATAATCAGCTTAGAATTATCATTTTAAATAGCCTATCACTTGACATGTCCATACTAAATCGTCCTTAGCTTTTGATTTATAGTTAAGAATGACACGAGTCCAACGCCCACGTTAAGCTAGCTCCATTTTCTATATTGTAACAACATTTGATACTGGAAAAATTACAACAAGGCGTCCAAGTAATCCAATGTATCCCAAACTGCGTGATTCCATGCATTATGCTTCATTTATAAGCCTTTACTCAAGCAGCACCAATGATTAGTTTAAAATGATCATTTTAACTAGGCAATCAACTTGACTTGTCCTCACTAAATCGTCCGTAACTTTGATTTAGAGTTCAGAATGACACGAATCCAATGTCCACGTTAAGCTAGCCCAATGTTTTATATTGTGACAAAATTTAACACCAAAATAGCTACGAAAAAGCCACCAACTAATACAATCCATCCCAAACTGCGTGATGCATTGTATTATGCGTCATTTATAATTCTTTCCTCAATGAGCACCAATGAAGGGTTTGGAATGATCATTTTAACTGGCCGATAACCTTGACATGTACGCACTAAATTGTCAATAACGTTTGATTTAGAGTTCAGAATTATACGAATCTAACGCACACGTTAAGCTAGCTCGATTTTCAATATTATAATAATATTTGAGACTGAAAGAGCTACGACAAAGCCTTCAAGAAATCTAATGTATCCCAAAGTGCGTGATGCCACAATTATGTTTCATTTGTAAGCCTTTAGTCAAGAAGCACCAATGATCAGTTTTAAATGATCATTTTAATTGGCCGATCAACTTGCCTGGTCCGCATTAAATCGTCCAAAACTTTTGATTTGCAGTTCAAATTGACACGAATCCAATTCCAACGTTAAGCTAGCTCAATTTTCTTTATTGTAACAAAATTTAAGAACAATGTTTCCAAGAAAAAGCCTCCAATTAATCCAGCCTATCCGAAACTGCGTGGTGTTATGCATTATCTTTCATTTATAAGCCATTACACAAGGAACACCAATGATCAGCTTAAAATTATCATTTTAACTAGCTGATCAACTTGACATGTCCGCACTAAATCGTATTTAACTTTTGATTTAGCGCTCAAAATAACATGAGTCCATCGTCCACCTTAACCTTGCTCAATTTTCCATATTGTGACAATATTTGAGAGTGAAAGATCTACAAAAAAAACCAGAAAGTAATCAAATGTATCCCAAACTATGTGAACCCATACATTATGCTTCATTTATAAGCCTTTACTCAATGAGCACCAATGATCAATTTAGAATGATTATTTTAACCAGCCGATCAACTTGACATGTACGCACTAAATCGTCCGTAACTTTTGATTTAGTGTTCAAAATGAGACGAATCAAACACCCACGTTAATCTAGCTCAATTTTCTATATTATAGCAAAATTTATGACCAAAATAGCCACGAAAAAGCCTTCAAGTAATCCAATCTATCCCAAAATACATGATGTGATGCATTATGCTTCATTTATAAGCCTTTACTAAAGTAGCACCAATGATTAGTTTAGAATGATTATTTTCACTAGCTAATCAACTTGACATGTCCGCACTAAATCGTCTTTAACATTTGATTGAGAGCTCAAATAACATGAGTTGTCCAAGGCCCACCGTAAGCTAGCTCAATTTTCCATATTGTAACAACATTTGAGACTAAAAGAGCTACGAAAAAACCTCCAAGTAATCCAATGTATCCCAAACTGCGTGAAGCCATGCATTATGCTTCATTTATAAGCATTTACTCAAGGAGCCCCACTAATCAGTTTAGAAGTATCGTTTTTAACTGGCCGATAAACTTGACATGTCCGTACTAAATCGTCTATCACTTTTGACTTAGAGTTCCGAATGACTCGAATCGACGCCCACGTTAAACTAGCTCAATATTCTATATTGTGAAAAAAATTTAACACCAAAATAGCTACGAAAAAGCCTTCAAGTAATCCAATCTATCCCAAACTGCGTGATACCATGCATTATGCTTCTTTATAAGCCTTTACTCAAGGCGCACCAACGATCAATTTAGAATGATCATTTAAACTAGCTGATCAACCTGACATGTCTGCACTAAATCGTCTTTAACTTTTGATTTAGAGCTCAAAATAACATGAGTCCAATGGCAACATTAAGCTCGATTAAGTTTCTATCTTGTGAGAACATTTGAGACTGAAAGAGCTACTACAAAGCCTCGAAGTAATACAATGTATCCCAAACTACGTGATGCCATGCATTATGCTTCATTCATAAGCCTATACTCAAGGAACACCAGTGATCAGTTTAGAATGATCATTTGAACTGGTCGATCAACTTGACATTTCCGAACTAAATCGTCTGTAACTTTTGGTTTAGAGTTCAACATTACACGAATCTAACACACACGTTAAACAAGCTCAATTTTCTATATTGCAACAATATTTGAGACTAGGAGATCTACGAGAAAGCCTTCGAGTAATACAATGTATCCCAAACTGTGTAATGCCGTGCATTATGCTTTATTTATAAGCTTTTACTCAAGGAACACCAATGATCAGTTTAGAATTATCATTTTAACTGGCCGATCAACTTGACATATCCGCACTAAATCGTTTGTAACTTTTGATTTAGACTTCAGAACTACACGAATCCAACGCCCACGTTAAGCTAGCTCAATTTTCTATATTGAGGCAACATTTGGGACTAAAAAGGCTACGACAAAGCTTTCAAGTAATACAATGTATCCTAAACTGTGTGATGCCATGCATTATGCTTCATTTATTAGCCTTTACTCAAGGAACACCAATGATCAACTTAGAATGATCATTTGAACTGGCCAATCAACTTGACATGTGCGCACTAAATCGTCTGTAACTTTTGGTTTAAAGGTCAACATTACACGAATCCAATGCCCACATTAAGCTAGCTCAATTTTCTATATTGTATCAACATTTGAGATTGAAAGAGCTACGAAAAAGCCTTCGAGTAATACAATGTATCCCAAACTGCGTGATGCTACAAATTATGCTTCATTTATAAGCCTTTACAAGAGGAGCACCAATGATCAATTTAGAATGATCATTTTAACTGGCCGATCAACTTGACATGTCCGCACTAAATCATCACTGACTTTTGATTTAGAGTTCAAAATTACACAAATCAAACGCCCACGTCAAGCTAGCTCAATTTTCTATATTGTCACAAAATTTAAGACCAAAATAGCCATGAAAAGGCCTCCAAGTAATTCAATCTATCCCAAATTGTGTGATGCAATGCATTATGCTTCATACATTAGCATTTACTCAAGGAGCACCAATGATCAGTTTAGAATGATCCTTTTATTACCTGATCAACATGACATGTCCACACTAAATCGCCTTTAACATTTGATTTAGGGCTCAAAATAACATGAGTAATCCAACGCCCACGTTAAGCTAGCTAAATTTTCCATATTGTTACCACATCTAATACTCAAAGAGCTACGAAATAACCTTCAACTAATCCAATGTATCCCAAACTGCTGAAGCCATTCTTTGCTTCATTTATAAGCATTTACTCAAAGAGCACCAATGATCAGTTTAGAATTATCATTTTAACTGGCCGCTCAACTTGACATGTCCGCACTAAATCGTCCATAACTTTTGATTTCGAGTTCGGAATTACACGAATCCAATGCCCACATTAAGTTAGCTTAATTATCTATATTGTAACAACATTTGAGATTAAACGAGCTACAACAAAGCCTTCAACTAATACATTATATCCCAAACTGCGTGATGCCACACAGTATACTTCATTTATTAGCCTTTACTCAAGGAGCAGCATCGATCAGTTTATAATGATCATTTTAACTGGCCGATCAACTTGACATGTTCACATTAAATTGTCCGTAACTTTTAATTTAGAGTTTAAAATGACACGAATCCAACGCCCATCTTATGCTAGCTAAATTTTCTATATTGTAACAAAATTTAAGACCAAAATTGCCAAAATATCCTCCAAGTAATCCAATCATTCCCAAAATGCATGATGCGATGCATCTACTTCATTTATAAGCTTTTACTGAAGGAGCATCAATGATCAGTTTAAAATCATCATTTTAATTAGCTGATCAACTTGACATAACCACACTAAATCGTATCTAACTTTTGATTCAGAGCTCAAAATAACATTTGTCCAACGCCCACCTTAAACTAGCTCAATTTTCCATATTGTGACGACATATGTGACTAAAAGAGCTACAAAAAAACCTCCAAGTAATCTAATGTATCCCAAACTGTGTGAAGCATGCATTATGATTCATTTTAAGCATTTACTCAAGGAGCACCACTGATAAGTTTCGAATTATCATTTTAACTGGCCGATCAACTTGACATGTCCAGAATGACACGAATCCAATGCTCACGCTAAGCTAGCTCAATATTCTATATTGTGACTAAATTTAACATCGAAATAGCAACAAAAATGTCTCGAAGTATTCCAATCTATCCCAAACTGCCTGATACCATGCATTATACTTCTTTACAAGTCTTTACTCAAGGAGCACCAATGATCAGGTTAGAATGATCATTTTAACTAGCTTATCAACCTGACATGTCTGCACTAAATCGTCTTTAAGTTTTGATTTAGAGCTCAAAATAACATGAGTCCAACACCCCACATTAAGCACGATCAATTTTCTATATTGTGAGAACATCTGAGACAGAAATAGCTACTACAAAGCGTCGAAGTAATACAATGTATCCTAAACTGATTGATGTCATGCACTATGCTTCATTTATAAGCCTGTACTCAAGGAAAACCAATGATCAGTTTAGAATGATCATTTTAACTAGTCGATCAACTTGACATCTCCGCAAAAAATCGTCCGTAAATTTTGGTTTGGAGTTAATAAAGACACAAATCTAACGCCCACGTTAAGCTTGTTCAATTTTCCATATTGGGACAACATTTGAGATTGAAAGAGCTACGAAAAAGCCTCCAAATAATCCAATGTATCCCAAACTGCGTGATGCCATGAATTATGCTTCATTTATAAGTTTTTACTCAAGGAGCTCCAATGATCAGCTTAGAATTATCATTTTAACTGGCCGATCAACTACAAATGTCCGCACTAAATCGTCCATAACTTTTGATTTAGAGTTCAGAATGACATGAGTCCAACGCTCACGTTAAGCTAACTCTATTTTCTATATTGTGACAACACATGAGACTGAAAGAGATACGACAAATCGTACAAGTAATCCAAAGTATCCCGAACTGCGTGATGCCATGCATTATGCTTCATTTTCAAGCCATTACTCAAGTAGCACCAATGATTAGATTAGAATGATCATTTTAACTACCCGATCAACTTGACATGTTTGCACTAAATCGTCTGTCACTTTTAATTTAGGGTTCAGAATGACACGAATCCAACATCCACGTTAAACTAGTTCAATATTTTATATTGTGATAAAATTTAACACCAAAATAGCTACGAAAAAGCCTCCAAGTAATCCAATCCATCCTAAAATGCGTGATGCCATGTATTATGCTTCATTTATAAGCCTTTAGTCAAGGAGCACCAATGACAAGAATGATCATTTTAACTAGCTGATCAACTTTACCAGTCCGCACTAAATCGTCTTTATCTATTGATTTAGCGATCAAAATGACATGAGTCCAACGCCCACGTTAACTAGCTCAATTTTCCATTTTGGGACAACATTTGAGACTGAAAGAGCTACTATAAAGCCTTCAAGTATTCCAATGTATCTCAAACTGTGTTGTGCCATGAATTATGCTTCATTTCTAACTCTTTGCTCAAGTAGCACTAATGATCAGTTTGGAATGATCATTTTAACTGGCCGATCAAGTTGACATGTCCGCACTAAATCGTACATAACTTTTGATTTAGAGTTTCGAAATATACGAATCCGATGCCCACGTTAAGCTAGCTCAATTTTCAATATTGTAACATCATTTGGGACTTAAACAGCTATGACAAAGCCTCCAAGAAATATAATGTACACTAAACTGGGTGATACCACACATTATGCTTCATTTATAAGCCTTTACCCAGGTAGCACCAATGATCAGTTTAGAATGGTTATTTTAACTGGTCGATATACTTGACATGTCTGCACTATATCGTCCGTAACTTTTGATTAAGAGTTCAAAATGACACGAATCCAACGCCCACGCTAATCTAGCTCAATTTGCTATAAATTTAAGACCAAAATAGCCATGAAAACGCCTCCAAGTAATCCAATCTATCCTAAAATATGTTATGCGATGCATTATACTTCATTTTGTATATAAGCTTTTAATGAAGGATCACCAATGATAAGTTTGCAATGATCATTTTAACTAGCTGATCAACTTGATATGTCTGCACTAAATTGGCTTTAACATTTGGTTTAGAGCTTCGAATAACATGAGTCCAACGCCCACCTGAAACTAGCTCAATTTTCCATATTGTGACAACATTTGAGACTGAAAGTGCTACAAAGAAACCTCCAAGTAATCCAATGTATCCCAAACTGCATGAAGCCATGCATTACATTTCATTTATAAGCCTTTACTCAATGAGCACTAACGATCAGTTTAGAATTATCATTTTAACTAACCGATCCACTTAAAATGTTTGCACTAAATCGTCTGTAAGTTGTGATTTAGAGTTTAGAATGACACGAATCCAACGCCCACGTTAAGCTAGCTCTATATTCTATATTGTGACATAATTTAACACCAATGTAGCAACAAAAAAGCCTCTAAGTAATTCAATGTATCCCAAACTGCGTGATGGCATCCACTATGCTTCATTTAAAGCCTATACTCAAGGAACACCAATGATCAGTTTAGAATGATCATTTTAACAGGTCGATCAACTTGACATTCCTGCACTAAATCGTCCATAAATTTTGGTTTGGAGTTAAGAATGACACAAATCTAACGCCCACATTAAGGTTGTTCAATTTCTCATTTTGTGACAACATTTGAGATTGAAAGAGCTACGAAAAAGCTTCCAAATAATCCATTCTATCCCAAACTGCGTGATGCCATGCATTATTCTTCTTTTATAAGTCTTTACTCAAGGAGCACCAATGATCAGTTTAGAATTATCATTTTAACTACCCGATCAACTTGACATGTCCGCACTAAATCATCCATAACTTTTGATTTAGAGTTCAAAATGACACGAGTCCAGCGCCACGTTAAGCTAGCTCAATTTTCTACACTGTGACAACACTTGAGATTGAAAGAGATACGACAAAGCATACAAGTAACCCAATGTATCCCTAACTGCATGAAGCCATGCATTATGCTTCATTTACAAGCATTTACTCAAGGAGCACCAATGCTTAGTTTAGCATGATCATTTTAACTGGCTGATCAACTTGACATGTTCGCACTAAATCGTCAGTCACTTTTGATTTATAGTTCGGAATGACACGAATCCAAAATCCACGTTAAACTAGTTCAATATTTTATATTGTGATAAAATTTAACACCAAAATAGCTACGAAAAAGCCTCCAAGTAATCCAATCCATCCTAAAATGCGTGATGCCATGTATTATGCTTCATTTATAAGCCTTTAGTCAAGGAGCACCAATGATAAGAATGATCATTTTAACTAGTTGATCAACTTTACCTGTCCGCACTAAATCGTCTTTATCTTTTGATTTAGAGATCAAAATGACATGAGTCCAATGCCCACGTTAACTAGCTCAATTTTCCATTTTGTGACAACATTTGAGATTGAAAGAGCTACCATAAAGCCTTCAAGTAATCCAATGTATCCCAAACTGTGTCGTGCCATGAATTATGCTTCATTTCTAAGCCTTTACTCAAGTAGCACCAATGATCAGTTTGGAATGGTCATTTTAACAGGCTGATCAACTTGACCTGTCTGCACTAAATCGTTCATAACTTTTGATTTAGAGTTTAGAATTATACAAATCTGATGCCCACGTTAAGCTAGCTCAATTTTCAATATTGTAACATCATTTGGGACTGAAACAGTTACGACAAAGCCTCCAAGAAATATAATGTATCCCAAACTGGGTGATACCACACATTATGCTTCATTTATAAGCCTTTACCAAGGTAGCACCAATGATCAGTTTAGAATGGTCATTTTAACTGGTCGATAGACTTGACATGTCAGCACTATATCGTCCGTAGTTTTTGATTAAGATTTCAAATGACACGAATCCAACGGCCACGCTAAGCTAGCTAAATTTTCTATAAATTTAGGACCAAAATAGCAACGAAAAAGCCTCCAAGTAATCCAATATATCCCAAAATGCGTTTTGCGATGCATTATACTTCATTTATAAGCCTTTACTCAAGGAGCACCAATGATAGGTTTAGAATGATCATCTTAACTAGCTGATCAACTTGACATGTCTGCACTAAATCGGCTTTACTTTTGGTTTTGAGCTCCGAATAACATGAGTCTAACGCCCACTTAAAGTTAGCTCAATTTTCCATATTGTGACAACATTTGAGACTGAAAGAGCTATGAAGAAACCTCCAAATAATCCAATGTATCCCAAAAAGCGTGAAGTCATGCATTACACTTCTTTTATAAGCTTTTACTCAATGCGCACCAATTATCAGTTTAAAATTATCATTTTAACTAGCCGATAAACTTGACATGTTCGCACTAAATCGTCTGAAACTTGTGCTCTAGAGTTCATAATGAAACGAATCCAACGCCCACATTAAACTAGCTAAATTTCTATGTTGTGACAAAATATAACACCAAAATAGAAACAAAAAAGCCTCCAATTAATCCAATCTATGCCAAACTGCGTGATGCCATAAATTATGCTTCTTTATAAGCCTTTACTCAAGAGCACCAATGATGAGTTTAGAATGATCATTTTAACTTGCTGATCAAACTGACATGCCAGCACTAAATCGTGTTTAACATTTGATATAGAGCTCAAAATACCATGAGTCCAACGCCTACCTTAAGCTTGCTCAATTTTTCATATTGTGACTGCATTTGAGACTGAAAGAGCTACGAAAAAAACCTCCACGTGATCCAATGTATCCCAAACTGCGTGAAGCCATGCATTATGCTTCATTTATAAACTTTTACTCAAGGAGCACCAATGATCAGTTTAGAATGATCATTTTAACTAGCCGATCAACTTGACATCTGCACACTAAATCGTTCGTAACTTTTGATTTAGAATTCAGAATGACATGAACCCAATGTCCACATTAAGCTAGCTCAGTTTTGCATATTGTGACAAAATTTGAGACTCAAAGCACTATGAAAAATCATCCAAGTAATCCAATCTATCCCATAGTGCATGATGCCATGCATTATGCTTCATTTAAAGCATTTTCTCAAGGACCACCAATGATCAGCTTAGAATGATCATTTTAACTGTGCAATGAACTTGACATGTCCGCACTAAATCATGTTTAACATTTGACTTAGAGGCCAAAATAACATGAATCCAACACCCACATTAAGCTAGCTAAATTTTCCATAGTGTGATATCATTTGAGACTGAAAGAGCTACGAAGAAACTTCCAAATAATCCAATGTATCCCAAACAGCGTGAAGTCATGCATTACGCTTCATTTATAAGCCTTCACACAATGCACACCAATGATCAATTTAGAATTATAATTTTATTTAGCCGATAAACTTGACATGTTCGCACTAAATCGTCTGTAACTTGTGCTTTAGAGTTCAGAACGAAACAAATCCAACACCCACATTAAACTAGCTCAATATTCTATGTTGTGACAAAATTTAACGCAAAAATTGCAACAAACAAGCCTCCAAGTAATCTAATCTATCCCAAACTGCGTGATGCCATGAGTTATGCTTCTTTATAAGCCTTTACTCGAGGAGCACCAATGATGAGTTTAGAATGATCATTTTAACTAGCTAATCAAGATGACATGTCCGCACTAAATCATCTTAAAGTTTTGATTTAGAGCTCAAAATAACACTAATCTAACGCCCACATTAAACTAGATCAATTTTACATATTGTGAGAACATTTGATACTGAAAGAGCTACTACAAAGCCTCGAAGTAATACAATGTATCCCAAACTGCGTGATGCCATGCAATATGCTTCATTTATAAGACTTTACTTTAGGAACACCAATGATCAGTTTAGAATGATCATTTTAACTATCTGATCAACCAGACATGTCAGCACTAAATCGTGTTTAACATTTGATTTAGAGCTGAAAATAACATGAATCCAATGCCCACATTAAGCTAGCTAAATTTTCCATATTGTGAAAACACTTGAGACTGAAAGAGCTATAAAAAAGCCTCCAAGTAATCCAATGCATCCCAAATTGGTTGATGCCATGCGTTGTGCTTCATTTATAAGACCTTACTCAAGGAGCACCAATGATCAGTTTAGAATGATCATTTTAACTGGCTGATCAACTTGACATGTCCACACTAAATCAGCCGCAACTTTTGGTTAGAGTTCAAAATGACAAGAATCCAATGCACACATTAAGTTAGCTCAATTTTCTATATTGTAACAACATTAGAGACGAAAGATCTACGAAAAAGACTCCAAGTAATGCAATGCATCCCAAATTACGTGATATCATACATTATGCTTCAATTATAAGCCTTTATTCAAGGAACACCAATGATTAGTTTAGAATTATCATTTTAACTGACCGATCAACTTGACATGTCCACACTAAATCGTCTTTAACTTTTGAATTAGAGCTCAAAATGACATGAATCCAACACCCATGTTAAGCTAGCTCAATTTTCTATATTGTGACAAAATTTAAATACGAAATAGCTACGAAAAAACCTCCAAGCAATCCAATATATCCTAAACTGCATGATGCCATGCATGTATAATGTATAAGCTTTAACTCAAGGAGCACAAATAATAAGTTTAGAATGATCATTTTAACTAGCTGATGAACTTGACATATCCACACTGAATCGTCTTTAAGTTTTAGCTTAAAATAACTTGAGTCCAGCGCCCACATTAAACAAGCTCAATTTTCCATATTGTGACAACATTTGAGAGTGATAGAGCTACGAAAAGGCCTCCATGTAATCCAATGTATCCTAAACTGTGTAAAGCAATGCATTATGCTGCATTTACAAGACTTTATTCAAGGGGCACCAATGATCAGTTTAGAATAATCATTTTAACTACCGATCAACTTGACATGTCCGCACTAAATCGTGTGTAACTTTCGATTTAGAGTTCAGAATGACACAAATCCAATGCCCACGTTAAGCTAGCTCAATTTGCTATATTGTGACAACATTTAAGACTGCAAGAGCTACGACAAAGCCTCCAAGTAATCCAATGTATCCCAAACAGTGTGATGTCATGCATTATGCTTTATTTATAAGCATTTACTCAAGGAGCACCAATGATCAGTTTAGAATGATCATTTTAATTGGCCGATCAACTTGACATGACATCACTAAATCATCTGTAACTTCAAAATGACATGAGTCAAAAGCCCACGTTAAGCACGCTCAATCTCCAATATTATGACAAAATTTAACACCGAAATAACACAGAAATAGCAACGAAAAAGCTTCCAAATCCAATTTATCCCAAACTGCGTGATGTCATGCATTATGCTTAATTTATAAGCCTTTACTCAAGCAGCACCAATGATCAGTTTAGAATGATGATTTTAACTATCCGATCAACTTGACATGTCCGCACTAAATCATCTTTAACTTTTGATTTCAAGCTCAAAATAACATGAGTACAACGCCCACATTAATCTAGCTCAACTTTCTATATTGTGACAACATTGGAGACTATCAGAGCTACTACAAAGCCTCCAAGTAATCCAGTGTATCCAAAAATGCGTGATGCCATGCAGTATGCTTG
Source organism: Pugionium dolabratum (assembly GCA_018901945.1). NCBI lineage: Eukaryota > Viridiplantae > Streptophyta > Magnoliopsida > Brassicales > Brassicaceae > Pugionium > Pugionium dolabratum. The sequence continues at coordinate 42,531 of JAEVFF010000969.1, read as the reverse complement.
TTTTATTAACCTTTACTCAAGGAGCACCAATGATTAGTTTAGAATGACCATTTTAACCGGTCGATCAATTTGACATATATGCACTACATCGTTAGTAACTTTTGATTTAGAGTTCAGAATGACACGAATCTAATGCCCACGTTAAGCGAGCTCAATTTTCAATTTTGTGAAAACATTTAACACTTAAAGAGCTACGAAAAAACCTCCAAGTAATCCAATGTATCCCAAACTGCGTAATGCCATGCATTACTTCATTTATAAGCCTTTACTCAAAGAGCACCAATGATCAGATTAGAATTATCATTTTAACTAGCAGATCAACTTGACATGTCGGTACTAAATCGTCTATAACTTTTGATTTAGAGTTTGGAATGACACGAATCCAACGCCCACGTTAAGCTAGCTCAATTTTCTATATTGTGACACTATTTGGGACTGAAAGAGGTACGACAAGCCTCCAAGAATCCAATGTACCCCAAAATTTGTGAAGCCATGCTTTATGCTTCATTTATAAGCCTTTACTCAAACAACACCAATGATCAGTTTAGAATTATCATTTTCATAGGCCGATCAACGTGACATGTCCGCACTAAATTGTCTGTAACTTTTGATTTAGACTTCAGAATGACACAAATCTAACGCCCACGTTATGCTAGCTCAATAGTCTATATTGTGACAAATTTAACACCACAATAGCAACAAAAAATTGTCCAAGTAATCCATCTATCTAAAATTACGTGATGTCACGCATTATGCTTCTTGATCAGCCTATACTCAAGGATCACCAATGATCAGTTTAGAATGATCATTTTGATCGGCACTAAATCGTCTTTAACTTTTGATTGAGATCTCAAAATAACATGAGTTCAATACCCACAATAAGCTTGCTTAATTTTCCATATTGTGAAATCATTTGAGACTGAAAGAGCTACTACAAAACCTCAAAGTAATCAACTGTATCCCAAACTGCGTGATGTCATGCATTATGCTTCATTTATAAGCCTTTACTCAAGGAGCACCAATGATTAGTTCAGAATGATCATTTTAACCGCTCGATCAACTTGACATTTCCGCACAAAATCGTCAGTACATTTTGATTTAGAGTTAATAATGACATGAATCCAACGCACACGTTAAGCTTGCTCAATTTTCTATATCGTAACAACATTTGATACTGAAAGAGCTACGACTAAGCCTCCAAGTAATCCAATGTATCCCAAATTGCGTGAAGCCATGTATTATGCTTCATTTATAAGCCTTTACTCAAGAAGCACCAAACATCAGTTTAGAATTGTTATTTTAACAGGCCGATCAACTTGGCATGTCCTCAATAAATCGTTCGTAATTTTTGATTTAGAGCTCAGAATGACACGAATCCAACACCCACGTTAAGCTAGCTTAATTTTCCATATTGTGATAACCATTGAGACTTATAGAGATACGAAAAAGCCTACAAGTAATCCAATATGTCCCAAACTGCGTGATGACATATATTATGCTTCATTTATAAGCCTTTACTCAAGGAGCACCAATGATCAGTTTAAAATTATCATTTTAACTAGCTGATCAACCTTACATGTCTGCACTAAATCGACTTTAACTTTTTATTTAGAGCTCAAAACAACATGAATCCAACGCGCACATCAAACTAGATCAATTTTTCATATTGTGAGAACATTTGACACTAAAAGAGCTACTACAAAGCCTCCAAGTAATATAATGTATCCCAAACTGCGTCAGGTCACGCATTACGCTTCATTTATAAGCCTTTACTCAAGGAACAAAAATGAGTAGAATAGAATCCCTAATATATTATTTGAGAAACTTTTTAACAAAGTAACCTTACCATGACTTGTTAATAACAAAAATACCATGCTGACGTGTCAACACCACAACGAGTTTCAGCTTAAATATATAAAAGGATTTAAGTTACTAGAATAATTACAATACATACCATTGATATTAATTTGGTTAGAGAATCAATATATTTTATTCAACTAACCAAAAAATAGTATTACATTTGCAAAAACAATAATTTTTATTTCTTTAAATTTTTAATACGCTAATTTATAAATAATTTCAAATAAATATAAATAGATTTAAGTTATTACATAATCTCTAATATATTATTTGAGAAAAAAATTAAGAAAATAATATTACTCTCACGTGTTATTAACAGAAATACCATGCTTACATTTCATCGTTACAGTAAATTTTAAATAAATATATAAATAAGATTAACTTATTCGAATAATTACAATATATGTCATTGTTATTAATTTGGTTAGAGTATTAATATATTTTATTAAACTAACAAAAAAATACTATTAAATTTATAAGAAAAATAATTTTTTTTCTTTCTTAATTTATATATACAAAAATTAATATTAAAAGTAATTTTAAATAAAAATTAAAATTATATAAATATTTAATTTATATTTACTAATAAAATATAATTTACAAATATTTTCCCCACACATGGCGTGGGTATAAATCTAGTGATCATTTTAATTGGTCGATCCACTTGACATGTCGCACTAAATCATCTGTAACTTTTGATTTGGAGTTCAAAATGATACAAATCTAACGCCCACATTAAACTTGTTCAATTTTCCATATTATGAGAACATTTGAGATTGAAAAAGCTATGAAAAAACTTCTAAGTAATCCAATGTATCCAAACTTTGTGATGTCATGCATTATGCTTCATTTATATGTCTTTACTCAAGGAGGACCAATGATCAGTTAAGAATTATCATTTTAACTGGTTGATCAACATGACATATCTGCACTAAATAGTCTATAACTTTTGATTTATAATTCTGAATGACATGAATAAAACGCCCAGGTCAACCTAGCTCACTTTTCTATATCGTGATAATATTTGACACTGAAGGAGCTACGTCAAAACCTTCACGTAATCCAATGTATCCCCAAATACATGAATCCATGCATTATGCTTTATAAGTATTTACTAAAAGAGCACCAATGATCAGTTTAGAATGATCATTTTAACTAGTTGATCAACTTGACATTTCCGCACTAAGTCATCTTTAACTTTTGACTTAGGTCTCAAAATAATATGATTCCAACACCCACCTTAAGCTAGCTCAATTTTCCATATTGTGACAACATTTGAGACTGAAATAGCTACGAAAAAACCTCCAAGTAATCCAATGTATCTCAAACTGCGTGAAGCCATGCATTATGCTTCGTTTATAAGCATTTACTGAATGAGCACCAATGATCAGTTTAGAATGATCATTTTAACTGGCCGATGAACTTGACATGTCCGCACTAAATCGTCCGTAACTTTTGATTTAGAGTTCAGAATCATACGAATCCAATGCCCACGGTAAGCTAGCTCAATTTTCTATATTGTAGCAATATTTGAGACTGAAAGAACTACGAAAAAAACTCCAAGTAATCCAATGTATCCAAAACTGCTTGATGCCACACATTATGCTTCATTTATAAACCTTTACTCAAGGAGCACCAGTGATCAGTTTAGAATGATCATTTAATTTGGCCGATATACTTGACATGTCTTCACAATATCGTTTGTAACTTTTGATTTAGAGTTCAGCTTGACACGAATCCAACGACCACATTAAGATAGTTCAATTTTCTATATTGTGACAAAATTTAAGACCAAAATAGCCACGAAAAAAGCCTCCAAATAATCCAATATATTCTAGAATGCGTGATGAGATGCATTATGCTTCATTTATAAGCCTTTACTCAAGGAGCACAAATGATCAGTTTAGAAAGATCGTTTTAGCTACCTAATCAACTTGACATATTCGCACTAAATCGTCTTTAGCATTTGATTTCGAGCTCAAAATAACTTGAGTCCAGCGCCCACCTTAATCTATCTTAATTTTCCATATTGAGACAAGATTAGAGACTGAAAGAGCTACGAAAAAATGTCCACGTAATCCACTGTATCCCACACAGCTTGAAGCCATGCATTATAATTTATTTATAAGCCTTTACTCAAGTAGCACCGATGATCAGTTTAGAATTATCATGTTAACAGGCCGATCAACTTGACGTGTCCGCATGAAATCGTGCGTAACTTTTTATTTAGAGTTCATAATTACACAAATCCAATGCCCATGTTAAGCTATCTCAATTTTCTATATTGTAACAACATTCGAGGCTGAAAGAGCAACGACAAAGCCTTCAAGTAACATAATGTATCCCAAACAGCGTGATGCAACGCATTATGATTCATTTATAATCCTTTACTCAAGGAGCAGCAATGATCAATTTTGAATGATCATTTTAATTGGCCGATCAACTTGACATGTCCGCACTAAATCGTCCATATCTTTTGATTTAGAGTTCAAAATGACATGAATCCAACGCCCACTTTATGCTAGCTTGACTTTCTATATTGTGACAAACTTTAAGACCAAAATAGCCACGAAATAGCCTCCAAATAATCCAATCTATCCCAAACTGTGTGGTGTTAGGCTCTATGCTTCATTTATACGCCCTTACTGAATGAGCACCAATGATCAGATTAGAATGGTCATTTTAACTAGCTTAATAACTTGACATGTCCGCATTAAATCGTCTTTCACTTTTTATTTAGAGCTCAAAATAACATGAGTCCAACGCTGATGAGGACATCAGGTCGTACATCCAGCCAGGAGACCAGAATGGCCGAGCAGGAAGCTTGCCCAACACAGCCGGACCATCTGGCACGCCTGCCGGCCCAAGCTTTGCTGCCGGACCCTCGACCACAAGGACCAGAGCAACCAGCATTGCCGACGGAGAGGCCCAAGCTTCCGGCACACTTGGTGGCGACGTGGATGACACCACCGGTCCCTCTGGTGATGCCGCCAACTACGGGATCAACTTGGCCGGTCCTGAAGGCATTCCGGCCAGTACCTCGCACCATCCAGCCGGTACAGCCGATCCAGCCGAGTACACGCGCATTTCCACTTCTACACAAGAAGACTCGGACCAAATGAGCTACCAGCTCCAGGACATGCACCTAGAGGAAGTCTCTACACCAGTGGTACCTCAAGGAGCAATGAAAAGAAGCAGATCAAGGGCACTCTTCCACAAATTCAGCTTATGGGTCGACAAGCTCCTAGAGGAAGATCGACTAAGGACAATGGGCAAAAAGTGCAAGGAAGAGTCCAATGGTTTCTCAACAACACAAGGGACATCAGAGACTTGGGCTTTATTGGCAAGAGAGGTCAGGGCCCAAAGATTCTTAACCCTACTCCAAGTCGAAGACTAGGAGCAAGGCGCGTGCATGCCACAAGGACGGCCACCTTCCATTCTTGGCCATGAGGTAAGTTAAGGTAAGTTGCAATTCGAATATATGCCTCTTTCTTTTTTGCAGGGTAGGATCTAGAATATTTACTTTGATTGAGTCAAAGAAATTTTAGGAATAGGTCCTTTTTCGATTATACACTTTTGTATCTTTTCCTTTTGTGCACTTTTGTAAGTTTTTCTTTTCTTATTTGGGTCGACCCTAGAAGGTCAAGCTGTCGAGCATATTAATAAGGCTCCTTCCAGCATTGTAGTTCGACAACCTTTTTGATATTAATAAAGATAGAATTTTTTCCCCAACAAGTTTTCTCTCAAGAATCTTGTGCGCTTAGAATCTAGTTGAGACCAGCCCTCCTAGCTCTAAGTTTGTGATTTATCACGAGGTTCATCACCCCTTGTGTGGTTCACTTCACTTTTCCATCGAATACCAACCCAAAAACCCCTATCCAAGAAGTCTAAGGTCGAGTTTCTCACCTAAACTTCTCCAAACAGCCCACGCGCATACATCCTTGAATCAAGGCTTGTATCACTATACCTAGCCAATCAACTTGGCATGTACGCACAAAATCGTCCGTAACTTTTGATTTAGAGCTCAAAATGACACAAATACAATGCCGACATTATGGTAGCTCGATTTACTATATTGTGGCAAATATTGAGACAGAAATAGACATGACAAAGCGCCCAAGTAATCCAATCTATCGAAAACTACGTGATGCCATGCATTGTGCTTCATTTATAAGCCTTTACTCAATGAGAGCCAATGATCAGTTTAGTATAATCATATAAACTGGGCGATCAAATTGACACATGTCTGTACTAAATCGTCTGTAACTTTTGATTTAGTGCTTACAATGACACGAATTCCATGCATATGCTAAGCTAGCTCAATTTGCTAGACAAAATTTGAGACGGAAATAGAGACGAAAAAGCGTCCAAGTAATCCAATCTATCCCGAACAGCGTGATGTCATGTCTTATGTTTTATTTATAAGTCTTTACTCAATGAGCACCAGTGACCAGTTTAGAATGATCATTTTAACTCGTCAATCAACTTCACATGTCCGCTGTAAATCGTCTGTAACTTTTGATTTAGAGCTCAGAATGACACGAATCCCATGCCCACGTTAAGCTAGCTCAATTTTGTATATTTTGACAAAATTTGAGACAGAAATAGAGACGACAAAGCATCCAAGTAATCTAATCTATCCAAAACTTTTTGATATCATGAGCACCAATGATTACTTCAGAATAATCATATTAACTGGCCGATCAACTTGACATGTTCACTCTAAATCGTCCATAATTTTTGATTTTGAGCTCAGAATGACACGAATATAGTGCCCACCTTATTCTATATAAATTTTCTCGATTTTGATAAAATCTAAGACGGGTGTAGAGACGACAAAGCGTCCAATTAATCCAATCTATCCCACACTGCATGATGTCATGACTTATGCTTCATTTATAAGCATTTACTCAATGAGGACCAATGATCAGTTTAGAATGAGCACTTTAACTAGCCAATTAACTTGACATGTCCGCTGTAAATCGTTCGTAGCTTTTGATTTAGAGCTCAGAATTAAACGAATCCAATGCCATGTTTAGATAGCTCAATTTTATATATTTCGACAAAATTTGAGACAGAAATAGAGACGACAAAGCGTCCAAGTAATCCAATCTATCCAAACTCCTTGATGTCATGCATTATGCTTCATATATAAGCCTTTACTTAATGAGCACCAATGATCAGTTTAGAATGATCACTTAAACTAGCCAATCAACTTTGAAAATCAGTATAAATGGTGCTAATTGAGTAAATGAAGCATAATGCATGACATAGTTGGACACTTTGTCGTGTCTATTTCTATCTCAAATTTTGTTACAAGCATATTGCATTGTGCTTCATTTATAAGCCTTTTCTCAATAAGCACCAATGATCAATTTAGTATAATCATATTAACTGGCTGATCAACTTGACCCATTTCCGCACTAAATCGTCTGTAACTTTTGATTTAGAGCTTAGAATGACACGAATCCAATGCATATGCTAAGCTAGCTGAAATTGCTATACACTGAAAAAGTTTGAGACAGAAGTAGAGACGACAAAGCATCCAAGTAATCCAATCTATCCAAACTCCATGATGCCATGCATTATGATTCATTTATAAGCCTTCACTTAATGAGCACCAATTATCAGTTTATAATGATCCCTTAACTGGCCAATCAACTTGACATGTCGCACTAAATCGTCCGCAACTTTTGATTTAGAGCTCATAATGACACGAATCCAATGCCCACGTTAAGCTAGCTCAATTTTCTATATTGTGACAAAATTTGAGACAAGACTAGATACGAAAAATCATCCAAGTAATCCAAACTATGTGATGCCATGCGTTATGCTTCATTTCTAAGCCTTTACTCAGTGAGCATCATTGATCAGTTTAGAATAATCATATTAACTGGCCGATCAACTTGAGATGTCCGCACTAAATCATTTGTAACTTTTGATTTTTAGCTTAGAATGAAAATAATCCAATGCCCACATTATGGTAGCTAAATTATCTATATTGTAACAAAATTTGAAATAGAAATAGACACGACAAAGCGTCCAAGTAATCCAATCTATCAAAAACTTTGTGACATCATGCATTATGCTTTATTTATAACCCTTTACTCAATGAGCACCAATTGTATGTTTAGAATAATCATATCATCTGGCCGATCAACTTGTCATGTCCGCTCTAAATCGTCCATAATTTTTGACTTTGAGCTCAGAATGACACGAATATAGTGCCCACCTTAATCTAGATAAATTTTCTAGATTTTGATAAAATCTGAGACGGAAGTAGAGACGACAAAGCATCCAAGTAATCCAATATATCCCAAACTGTGTGATGCCATGCATTGTGCTTCATTTATAAGCCTTTACTCAATGAGCACCAATGATCAGTTTAGTATAATTATATTAACTGGCCGATCAAATTGACACATGTCCGCACTAAATCATCTGTGACTTTTGATTTAGAGCTTAGAATGACACAAATTCCATGCATATGCTAAGCTAGCTCAATTTGATATACTTTGACAAAATTTGAGATGGAAATAGAGACAAAAAAACGTCCAAGTAATCCAAGCCTTCACTTAATGAGCACCAATGATCAGTTTAGAATGATCCCTTAACTGGCCAATCAACTTGACATGTCGCACTAAAATTGTCCGTAACTTTTGATTTAGAGCTCGTAATGACATGAATCCAATGCCTATGTAAAGCTAGCTCAATTTTCTATATTGTGGCAAGAGTTGAGACACATATAGATACAAAAAAGTGGCCAAGTAATCCAATCCATCCCAAATTGTGTGATGCCATGCATTGTGCTTCATTTATAAGCCTTTACTCAATGAGCACCAATGATCAGTTTAGTATAATTATATTAACTGGCCGATCAAATTGACACATGTCCGCACTAAATCGTCTGTGACTTTTGATTTAGAGCTTAGAATGACACAAATTCCATGCATATGCTAAGCTAGCTCAATTTGCTATACTTTGACAAAATTTGAGATGGAAATAGAGACAAAAAAACGTCCAAGTAATCCAAGCCTTCACTTAATGAACACCAATGATCAGTTTAGAATGATCCCTTAACTGGCCAATCAACTTGACATGTCGCACTAAAATTGTCCGTAACTTTTGATTTAGAGCTTGTAATGACATGAATCCAATGCCCATGTAAAGCTAGCTCAATTTTCTATATTGTGGCAAGAGTTGAGACACATATAGATACGAAAAAGTGGCCAAGTAATCCAATCCATCCCAAATTGTGTGATGCCATGCATTATTTTTCATTTATAAACTTTTACTAAATGAGCCCCAATGATCATTTTAACCGATCGATCAACTTGTCATGTCTACATTAAATCGTCCATAACATTTGATTTATAGATTAGAATTACACGAATCCAATGCCCACATTTAGATAGTTCAATTTTCTATATTTTGACAAAGTTTAAAATAGAACTAGATACGACAATGCGTCCAAGTAATCCAATCTATCCGGAACAATGTGATGTCATGCCTTATGCTTCATTTATAAGCCTTTACTCAATGAGCACCAAAGACCAGTTTAGAATGATCACTTTAACTGGTCAATCAACTTGACATGTCCGCACCAAATCATTCGTAACTTCTTATTTAGAGCTCAGAATGATACGCATCCAATGCCCACGTTAAGCTAAGTCAATTTACTATATTTTGACAAAATTTAAGACAAAAATAGAGACGACAAAGCGTCCAAGTAATCCAATCTATCCAAACTCCTTGATGCCATGCCTTATGCTTCATTTATATGCCTTTGCTTAATGAGCATCAATAAACAGTTTAGAATGATCACTTTAACTGGCCAATCAACTTGACATGAATACAGTGCCCCCGTTAAGCTAGATAAAGTTTCTATGTTTTGACAAAATTTGAGATTTAAGTAAAGACGAAAAAGCGTCCAAGTAATCCAATCTATCCCAAACTGCGTGATGCCATGCATTGTGCTACATTTATAAGCTTTTACTCAATGAGCACCAATGATCAGTTTAGAATAATCATATTAACTAGCAGATAAACTTGACACATGTCCACACTAAATCGTCTATACCTTTTGATTTATAGCTCAGAATGACATGAATCCAATACATACGTTAAGCTAGCTTAATTTTCTATATTTTGAAAAAATTTGAGACTGAAATAGAGACGATAAAGCATCCAAGTAATCCAGTCCATCACAAACTGTGTGATGCCATGCATTATTTTTCATTTATATAAGCTTTTAGTAAATGAGCAACAATGATCAGTTTAGAATGATCATTTTAACTGGCCGATCAACTTGACATGTCTGCACTAAATCGTCCATAACTTGTGATTTATAGCTTAGAATCACACGAATCCAATGCCCAAATTAAGCTAGTTCAATTTTCTATACTGTTACAAAATTTGATACAGAACTAGATAAAACAAATCGTACAAATAATCCAATCTATCCCAAACTGCGTGATGCCGTGCCATATGCTTCAATTATAAGCCTTTACTCAATGAGAACCAATGATCAGTTTAGAATGATCACTTTAACTAGCCGATCAACTTGACATGTCTGCACTACATCGTCAGTAAATTTTGATTTAGCGCTCCAAATGACACGAATCCAATGTCCATGTAAAGCTAGATCAATTTTCTATATTGTGACAAAAATTGATACAGAAATAGATAAAACAAAGCGTCCAACTAATCCAATCCATCCCAAACTTGGTGATGCCATGCATTATTTTTCATTTATAAGCTTTTACTAAATGAGCACCAATGATCAGTTTAGAATGATCATTTTAACTGGCCGATCAACTTTCCATGTCTACACTAAATCGTCCATAACTTTTGATTTATAGCTTAAATTGACACAAGTCCAATGCCCACATTAAGCTAGTTCAATTTTCTATATTGTGACAAAATTTGATACAGAGCTAGATACAACAAAGCATGCAAGTAATCCAATATATCCTAACTGCGTGATGCCATGCCTTAGGCTTCATTTATAAGCCTTTACTCAACGAGCACCGATGATCAGTTTAGAATGATCACTTTAACTGGCAGATCAACTTGACATGTTGCACTAAATATTCCAGAACTTTTGATTTAGAGCTTAGAATGACACGAATCCAATGCCCACGTTAGGAAAGCTCAAAATTCTATATTTTTACAAAGTTTGAGACAAAACTAGATACGACAAAGTGTCCAAGTAATCCAAGCCATCCCAAACTACGTGATGCCATGCATTATTTTTCTTTTATAAGCTTTTACTAAATGAGGGCCAATGATCAGTTTAGAATGATCATTTTAAATGGCCGATAAACTTGCCATGTCTGCACAAAATCGTCCATAACTTTGATTTATCGTTTAAAATGACACGAATTCAATGCCCACCTTAAGCTCGTTCAATTTTTAATATTTTGACAAAATTTGAGACAGAACTAGATACAACAAAGCGTCCAAGTAATCCAATATATCCTAACTCCGTGAAGCCATGCCTTAGGCTTCATTTATAAGCCTTTACTCAATGAGCAACAATGATCAATTTAGAATGATCACTTTAACTGGTAGATTAACTTAACATGTCGCACAAAATAGTCCATAACTTTTGATTAAGAGCTCAAAATGACACGAATCCAATGCCCACGTTAAGATAGCCCAAAATTCTATATTTTGACAAAGTTTGAGACAAAAATAGATACGACAAAGTGTCCAAGTAATCCAAGCCATCCCAAACTATGTGATGCCATGCATTTTTTTTCATTTATAAGATTTTACTCAGAGCACCAATGATCAGTTTAGAATGATCATTCTAACAGGCCGATGACTTTGTCATGTCTCCACTAAATCGTCCATAACTTTTGATTTATAGAACATACTGACACGAATCCAATGCCCACATTAAACTAGTTCAATTTTCTATATTTTGACAATGTTTGAGACAAAAATAGATACAACAAAGTGTCCAAGTAATCCAATCCATCCCAAACTGCATGATGCCATGAATTATTTTTGATTTATAGCTTAGAATGACACGAATCCAATGCCCACGTTAGGCTAGTTCAATTTTCTATATTGTGACAAAATTTGAGATAGAACAAGATACGACAAAGCATACAAGTAATCCAATCTATCAAAGACTGTGTCATGTCATGCATTATGCTTCATTTATAAGAGCACCAATGATCAGTTTAGAATGGTCACTTTAACTGGCCGATCAACTTGACATATCCGCATTAAATCATCTGAAACTTTTGATTTAGAGCTCAGAATGACACGAATCCAATGCCCACGTTACGCAAGCTCAATTTCCTATATTTTGACAAAATTTGAGAAAGAAATAGAGAAGACAAGGCATCCAAATAATCCAATCAATCACAAACTAAGTGATGCAATGCATTATTTTTCATTTATAAGCTTATACTCAATGAGCACCAATTATTAGTTTAGAATGATCACTTTAACTAGCTGATCAACTTGTCATATCTGCACTAAATCGTTCTAACTTTTGATTTATAGCTTAGAATGACACGAATCCAATGCCAACATGAAGCTAGTTCAATTTCCTATATTGTTACAAAATTTGAGACGTAACTAGACATGACAACGTGTCCAAGTAATCCAATCTTTCCCAAACTGCGTGATGCCATGCCTTATGTTTCATTTATAAGCCTTTACTCAATGAGCAACAATGATCAGTTTAGAATGATCAGTTTAATTGGCCGATCAATTTGACATGTCAGCACAAAATTGTCCGTAACTTTAGATTTAGAACTCAGAATGACACAAATACAATGCCCACGTTAAACTAGCTCAATTTTCTAAAGTTTGACAAAATCTGAGACATATATAGAGACAACAAAGCATCCAAGTAATCCAATCTATCCCAAACTGAGTGATGTCGTGCTTTATGCTTCATTTATAAGCCTTTACTCATTGAACACCAATGATCAGTTTATAATGATCCCTTTAACTGGCGAATCTACTTGACATATTCGCATTAAATCATCTGAAACTTTTGATTTAAAGTTCAGAATGACACGAATACAATGCCCATGTTACGTGAGCTCAATTTTCTATATTTTGACAAAATTTGAGACTGAAAAAGAGACGACAAAGCATCCAAGTAATCCAATCAATCCCAACCTGTATGATGCCATGAATTATTTTTCATTTATAAGCTTTTACTCAATGAGCACCAATGATCAGTTTAGAATGATCACTTTAACTAGCTGATCAACTTGTCCATGTCTGCACTAAATCGTCCCTAACTTTTTATTTATAGCTTAGAATGACACGAATCCAATGCCAAAATTAAAATAGTTCAATTTCCTATATTGTTACAAAATTTAAGGCATAACTAGACACGACAAAGCGTCCAAGTAATCCAATCTATCCCAAACTGAGTGATGTCATGCTTTATGCTTCATTTATAAGCCTTTACCTAATGAGCATCAATGATCAGTTTAGAATGATCAATTTAACTAGCCGATCAACTTGACATGTCCACACTAAATCGTGTGTAACTTTTCATTTAGAGCTCAGAAACAAACGAATTCAATGCCCACGTTAAGCTAGCTCAATTTTCAAAAATGTAACAAAATTTGAGAAAGAAATAGATACGACAAAGCGTCGAAGTAATCCAATCTATCCAAAACTGTGTGATGTCATGCATTATGATTCATTTATAAGCCTTCACTCATAGGGCACCAATGATCAGTTTAGAATGATAACTTTAAATGGCCGATCAACTTGACATGTCCACACTAAATCGTGTGTAAATTTTGATATAGAGCTCAGAATGACACTAATCCAGTCCCCATGTTAAACTAGCTTAATTTTTATATTGTGACAAAATCTAAGATATATATAGAGACAACAAAGCATCCAAGTAATCCAATTTATCCCAAACTGAGTGATTCAAAGCTTTATGCTTCATTTACAAGCCTTTACCTAATGAGCACCAATGATCAGTTTAGAATGATCACTTTAACTATCCGATCAACTTGATATGTCCGCACTAAATCATATGTAACTTTTGATATAGAGCTCAGAATTACATGAATTCAATGCCCACGTTAAGTTAGCTTAATTTTCTATAATGTAACAAAATTTGAGACTGAAATAGATACGACAAAACGTCAAAAATAATGCAATCTATCCAAAACTATGTGATGTCATGCATTATGCTTCATTTAAAAGCCTTCACTCATAGGGCCCCAATGATCAGTTCAGAATGATCACTTTAACTAGCCGATCAACTTGACATGACCGCACAGTAAATCGTGTGTAACTTTTGATTTAAAGCTCAGAATAATAGGAATCCAATCCCCACGTTAAGCTAACTCAATTTTTATTTTGTAACAAAATATGAGACATGTATAGAGACAACAAAGCATCCAAGTAATCCAATCTATCCCAAACTACGTGATGCCATGCTTTATGTTTCATTTATATGCCATTAGCTAATGAGCACCAATGATCAGTTTAGAATGATGATTTTAACTGGCCGATCAACTTTTCATGTCTGTACTAAATCATACATAACTTTTGATTTATAGCTTAGAATGTCACCAATCCAATGCCCACGTTAAGCTAGTTTATTTTTCTATATTGTGACAAAATTTGAGATATAACAAGATACGACAAAGCATACAAGTAATCAAATCTATCAAAAACTGTGTGATTTCATGCAGTATGCTTCATTTATAAGCCTTTACTCATTGAGCACCAATGATCAGTTTAAAATGATCACTTTAACTGGCCGATCAACTTGACATATCCGCATTAAATCATCCGAAACTTTTGATTTAGAGATCAGAATGACAGGGATCCAATACCCACGTTACGCTAGCTCAATTTTCTATATTTTGACAAAATCCGAGACAGAAATAGAGACGACAAAGCATCCAAGCAATCCAATCAATCCCAAACTAAGTGATGCCATGCATTATTTTTTCATTTATAAGCTTTTACTCAATGAGCACGAGTGATCAGTTTAGTATGATCAGTTTATAATGCTCACTTTAACTGGCTGATCAACTTGACATATTTGCACTAAATCGTCCCTAATTTTTGATTTATACCTTAGAATGACACGAACCCAATGACAACATGAAGCTAGTTCAATTTCCTATATTGTTACAAAATTTAAGACATAACTAGACACGACAAAGCGTCCAAGTAATCCAATCTTTCCCAAACTTTGTGATGCCATGCCTTATATTTCATGTATAAGCCTTTACTCAATGAGCAACAATGATTAGTTTAGAATGATCACTTTAATTGGCCGATCAACTTGACATGTCCACACTAAATCGTCCAAAAATTTATATTTAAAACTCAGAATGACACGAATACAATGCCCACATTAAGCTAGCTCAATTTTCTAAATTTTGACAAAATTTGAGACATATATAGAGACAACAAAGAATCCAAGTAATCCAATCTATCCCGAACTGAGTGATGTCATGCTTTATGCTTCATTTATAAGTATTTACCTAATGAGCACAAATGATCAGTTTCGAATGATCACTTTAACTAGCCTATAACCTTGACATATCCCCACTAAATCGTGTGTAACTTTTGATTTAGAGCTCAGAAACACACGAATGCATTGCCCACGTTAAGCTAGCTCAATTTTCTATAATGTAACAAAATTTAACAAAATTTTAGACTAAAATAGGTACAACAAAGCGTCGAAGTAATCCAATCTATCCAAAACTGTGTGATGTCAAGCATTATGCTTTATTTATAAGGCTTCACTCATAGGGCACCAAAGATCAGTTTAAAACGATCACTTTAACTGGCCGATCCACTTGATATGTCTGCACTAAATCGTGTGTAACTTTTGATTTAGAGCTCAGAATGACAAGAATGCAATCCCCACGTTAAGCTAGCTCAATTTTTATATTTTGAAAAATATGAGACAGAAATAGAGACGACAAAGCATCCAAGTGATCCAATCCATCCCAAACTAAGTGATGCCATGCATTATTTTTCATTTATAAGCTTTTATTTAATGAGCACCAAATATCAGTTTAGAATGATCATTTTAACT
>JAEVFF010000969.1:0-26258 GCA_018901945.1 Pugionium dolabratum | reverse complement strand
AAGTTTGAGATAGAAAAAAATTGGACAAAGCATTCAAGTAATCCAATATGTCCTAAACTGCGTGATGCCATGCCATATGCTTCATTTATAAGTCATTACTCAATGAGCACCAATGATCAGTGTAGAATGATGACTTTAACTGGCCGATCAACTTGACAAGTCCTGCTAAATCGTCCGTAACTTTTGATTTAGAGCTCAGAATGACAGCAATCCAATGCCCACGTTACTCTAACTAAATTTTCTATATTTTCAAAAAATTTGAGACAGATATAGAGAGGAAAAAGCATCCAAGTAATCCAATCTATCACAAACTACGCTTCATTTATAAGCCTTTACTTAATGAGCACCAATGATCAGTTTAGAACGATCACTTTAACTGACAAATCAACTTGACATCTCCGCAATAAATCGTTCGTAACTTTTGATTTAGAGCTAGGAATGACACGAATCCAATGCCCACGTTAATCTAGCTCACATTTTCATATTTTGACAATATTTGAGATAGAAATAGAGACGACAAAGCGTCCAAGTAATCCAATCTATCCAATCTGGTTGATGCCATGTAATATGCTTCATTTATAAGCCTTAGCTTAATAAGCACCAACAATCAGTTTAGAATGATCACTTTAACAAGCCACTCAACTTGACATGTCTGCACTAAATCGTCAGTAAGTTTTGATTTTGAGCTCTAAATGACACAAATCCAATGCACACGTTAAGCTATCTCAATTTTCTATATTGTAACAAAATTTGAGACAGAAATAGACACGACAAAGCGTACAAGTAATCCAATCTATCCAAAACTGTGTGATGTCATGCATTATGTTTCATTCATAAGCCTTTACTCAATGAGCACCAGTGACCAGATTAGAATAATCATATTAACTGGCCGATCAACTTGACTTGTCCGCACTAAATCGTCCCTAACGTTTGATTTTAAGCTCTGAATGACACGAATACAGTGCCCATGTTATGCTAGATAAATTTTCTACATTTTGACAAAATTTGAGACGAAAGTAATGACGACAAAGCGTCCAAGTAATCCAATCTATCCAAAAATGTGTGATGCCATGCATTATCCTTCATTTATAGGCCTTTACTTAATGAGAACCAACGATCAATTTAGATTGATCACTTTAACTGGCCGATCGACTTGACATGTCCGCACTAAATCATTCGTAACTTTTGATTTAGAGCTTTGAATGTCACTAATCCAATGCCCACGTTAAGCTAGATCAATTTTCGATATTTTGACAAAATTTGAGACAGAAATAGAGATGGCAAAGCGTCCAAGTAATCCAATCTATACAAACTGCTTGATGCCATACAATATGCTTCATTTATAAGCCTCAGCTTAATCAGCATCAATGATTAGTTTAGAATGTTTACTTTAACTGGCCACTCAACTTTACATGTCCGCACTAAATCGTCTGTACCTTTTGATTTAGAGCTCAAAATGACATGTATCCAATGCCCACATTAAACTTGTTCAAATTTTCTATATTGTGACAAAATTGGAGACAGAACTTGATTCGACAAAGCATCCAACTAATCCAATCTATCCCAAACTGCGTGATGCCATGCCTTTTGCTTCAGTTATAAGCCTTTAGTCAATGAGCACCTTTGATCATTTTAAAATGATCAGATTAACTGGCCGATCGATTTGACATGTCCACACTAAATCGTCCGTAACTTTTAATTTAGAGCTCGGAATGACACAAATCCAATACCCACGTTGAACTTGCTCAAGTTTCTATAGTGTGACAAAATTTGAGACATAAATAAATACGACAAAGCATCCAAGTAATCCAATCCATCCTAAACTGTGTGATGCCATGTCTCCACTAAATCGCCCATAACTTTTGATTTATAGTGCCCACCTTAATCTAGATACATTTTCTAGATTTTAATAAAATCTGAGATGAAAGTGTCCAAGTAATCCAATTTATCCCAAACTACGTGATGCCATGCATTCTGCTTCATTTATAAGGCTTTACTCAATGAGCACCAATGATCAGTTTAGTATAATCATATTAACTGGGCGATCAAAGTGACACATGTTCGTACTAAATCGTCTATAACTTTTGATTTAGAGCTTACAATAACATGAATTCCATGCATATGCTAAGCTAGCTCAATTTGCTATACTTTAACAAAATTTGAGACGGAAATAGAGACGAAAAAGCATCCAAGTAATCCAATCTATCCGAACTCCATAATGCTATGCATTATGATTCATTTATAAGCCTTTACTTAATGAGCACCAATTATCAGTTTAGAATGATCCCTTAACTGGCCAATCAACCTTACATGTCGCAATAAATTGCCGTAACTTTTGATTTAGAGCTCATAATGACACGAATCCAATGCCCACGTTAAGCTAGCTCAATTTTCTATATTGTGACAAAATTTGAAACAGAAATAGATACGAAAAAGCATCCAAGTAATCCAATCCATCCCAAATTATGTGATGCCATGCATTATTTTTCATTTATAAGCTTTTTCTAAATGAGCACCAATTATTATTTTAACTACCCAATCAACTCGTCGTGTATACATTAAATCGTCCATAACTTTTGATTTATAGCTTAGAATGACACGAACCCAAAGCATACGTTAAACTAGCTCTATTTTCTATATTTTTTAAAAAAATTTGAGACATAAATAGAGATGACAAAGCATCCAAGTAATCCAACCTATCCAAACTCCTTGATACCACGCATTATGCTTCATTTATAAGCCTTTAATTAATGAGCACCAATGATCAGTTTAGAATGATCACTTTAACTAGCCAATCAACTTGAAATGTCCGCACTAAATAGTTCGTAACTTTTGATTTAGAGCTCAAAATGACACGAATACAATGCTTACATTAAGCTAGCTCAATTTTCTACAGTGTGACAAAATTTGAGACTGAAATAGATACAACAAATCGTTCAAGTAATCCAATCCATCCCAAACTGCGTGATGCCATGTATTACTTTTCATTTATAAGCTTTTTACTAAATGAGCACCCATGATCAGTTTAGAATCACACGAATCCAATGCCCACGTTAATCTAGCTCAATTTTCTATATTTTGACAAAATTTGAGATAGAAATAGAGACGAGAAAGCATCCAAGCAATCATATCTATCCAAACTGCTTGATTCCATGCATTATCCTTCATTTATAAGCCTTTACTTAATGAGCACCAATGATCAGTTTAGATTGATCACTTTAACTGGCCGATCAACTTGACATGTCTGCACTAAATCGTCCGTAACTTTTGATTTAGAGCTTTGAATGTCACGAATCCGATGCCCACGTTAAGATAGATCAATTTTCTATATTTTCACAAAATTTGAGACAGAAATAGAGACGACGAAGCGTCCAAGTAATCCAATCTATACAAACTGCTTGATGCCATGCAATATGCTTCATTTATTAGCCTTAGCTTAATCAGCATCAATGATTAGTTTAGAATGTTTACTTTAAGTGGCCACTCAACTTGACATGTCCGCACTAAATCGTCTGTACCTTTTGATTTAGAGCTCAAAATGACATGAATCCAATGCCCGCATTAAACTTGTTCAATTTTCTGTATGGTGACAAAATTGGAGATATAACTAGATTCTACAAAGCATCCAACTAATCTAATCTATCCCAAACTGCGTGATGCCATGCATTTTGTTTCATTTATAAGCCTTTAGTCAATGAGCACCTTTGATCCTTTTAAAATGATCATATTAACTGGCCGATCGACTTGACATGTCCGCACTAAATCGTCCGTAACTTTTGATTTAGAGCTCGGAAGGACACAAATCCAATGCCCACGTTAAGTTAGCTCACTTTTCTATATTTTGACAAAATTTGAGATAGAAATAGAGTCGACAAAGTGTCCAAGTAATCCAATCTATCCAAACTCCTTGATGCCATGCATTATGCTTCATTTCTAACCCTTTACTTAATGAGCACCAATGATTAGTTTAGAATGGTCACTTTAACTGTCCATTCAACTTGACATGTCCGCACTAAATCAATCGTAACTTTTGTTTTAGAGTTCAGAACAACACGAATCCAATGCCCACGTTATGCTAGCTCAATTTTCTATATTTTGACAAAATTTGAGACAAAAATAGAGATGACAAAGCATCCAAGTAATCCAATCTATCCAAACTGCGTGATGCCATGCAATATGCTTCATTTATTAGCCATAGCTTAATTAGCACCAATGACCAGTTTAGAATGATCACTTTAACTGGCCACTCAACTTTACATGTCCGCACTAAATCGTTTGTAACTTTTGATTTAGAGCTCAGAATAACACAAATACAATGCCCACGTTAATCTAGCTCAATTTTCTTATATTGTAAAAAACTTGAGATAGAAATACACACGAAAAAGCGTCCAAGTAATCTAATCTATGCGAAACTCTGTGATGCCATGCATTATGCTTCATTTCTAAGCCTTTACTCAATGAGCACCAATGATCAGTTTATAATAATCACATTACCTGGCCGATCAACTTGACATGTCCGCACTAAAGCATCCGTAAATTTTGATTTTGAGCTCAGAATGACACGAGTACAGTACCCACGTTAAGCTAGATAAATTTTCTATATTTTGATAAAATTTGAGATGGAAGTAGAGACAACAAAGCGTCGAAGGAATCCAATCTATCCCAAACTACATGATGCCATGCTTTGTGCTTCATTTATAAGCCTTTACTCAATGAGCACCAATGATCAGTTTAAGATAATCATATTAACTGTACGATCAACTTAACACATGTCCGCACTAAATTGTCTGTAACTTTGATTTAGAGCTCAGAATGACACGAATCCAATGCATACGTTAAGCTAGCTCATCTTTCTATATTTTGACAAAATTTGAGACCGACATAGAGATGAAAAAGCGTCCAAGTAATCCAATCCATCCAAACTCCTTGATGCCATGCATATGCTTCATTTTTAAGCCTTTAGTCAATGAGCACCAATTATAAGTTTAGAATCATCACTTTAACTGCCCAATCAACTTGACATGTGGCACTAAATCGTCCGTAGCTTTTGATTTGGAGCTCAAAATGACACGAATCCAATGCCCACGTTAAGCTTGCTCAATTTGATACATAAATAAATACGACAAATCATCCAAGTAATCCAATCCATCCCAAATTGCGTGATGCCATGTCTCCACTAAATCGTCCATAACTTTTGATTCATAGCTAGAATGACACAAATCCAATGCCCATATTAAACTAGTTCAATTTTCTATATTTTGACAAAATTTGAGACAGAACTAGATAATACAAAGCGTCCAAGTAATCAAATCTATCCCAAACTGTGTGATGCAATGCTTTATGCTTCATTTAAGTCTTTACCTAATGAGCACCAATGATTAGTTTAGAATGATCACTTTAAGTGGCCGATCAACTTGACATGTCCGCACTAAATCGTGTGTAACTTTCGATTTAGAGCTCAGAAACACATGAATCCAATGCCCATGTTAATCAAGCTCAATTTTCTGTATTGTAACAAATTTGAGACAGAAATAGAGAGGACAAATTGTCCAAGTAATCCATTCTATCCAAAACTGTGTGAGGCCATGCATTATGCTTCATTTATAAGCCTTTACTCAATGAACACCAATGATCAGTTTAGAATCATCATATTAACTGCCCGATCAATTTGAAATGACAGCACTAAATCGTCCGTTACTCTTAATTTTGAGCTCAGAATGATACAAATACAGTGCCCACGTTAAGCTAGATAAATTTTCTATATTTTGATAATATTTGAGACGGAAGTAGAGACGACAAAGCGTCCAAGTAAACGAATCAATCCCAAACTACGTGATGCCATGCATTGTGCTTCATTTATTAGCTTTTACTCAATGAGCACCAATGATCAGTTTAGAATAATCATATTAACTGGCCGATCAACATGACACATATCCGCACTAAATCGTCTGTAACTTTTGATTTAGAGCTCAGAATGACATGAATCCAATGCCCATGTGATGAGGACATCATATCATCTGGCTGGCCAGAAGACTAGAAGGATTGCCCGATACTGCCGGGCCAAGCGGTACTGCCGGCCCTATGATCAGTCGGGCCGGGCCGACCAACTTCTCCGGCAGAGAGGCCCAAACCTCCGGCCCAACTGGCAGAAACGTGAACAACACCACCGGCCCAACTGGCGACGCCGCCGGCTCAGAAATCAATCTGGCCGGCTCCGATCTCAACTCGGGCAGCTCCACGGACAATCCAGCCGGCTCACGCGATTGCACCACCATTTCCAACTCGGCACAAGTAGACTCGGATCAACTCAGCTACCAGCTTCAAGGCATGAACCAGGAGGAAGTCTCTACACCAGTGGTGCCACCAGGAGCCATGACAAGGAGCAGAACAAGGGCACTCTTCCACAAGTTCAGCTTGTGGGTAGACAAGCTCTTAGAAGATCATCGACAAGGAGCATTGGGCCAAGAGTACAAGGAAGAGTCCAAAGGCTTCTCAACATTGCAAAGGACTCCAGAGACTTGGGCTCTCATGGCAAAAGAGGTCAAGGCCCAACAATTCGTAACCCTACTCCAAGTTGAAGACTAGGAGCTAGGCGCGTGCATGCCACAAGGTCGGCAACCTTCCATTTCTTGGCCGAAAGGTAAGAATGGTAAGTTTTCAATTATATACTTGCCTTTTCTGTTTTGCAGGGTAGGAATTAGTAGTTTTACATTTTTGATTCAAGAACAATTTAGGTAGTTGTCCTTTTTTGGTTATTTCCTTTTTGTAATTTTCCTTATGCACTTTTGTAACTTTTCCATTTTTATTTTGGGTCAACCCTAGAAGGTCAAGGATGCCGAGCATATTAATAAGCCTCCTTCAGCATTGTAGTTCCACAACTTTTTGATATTAATAAAGATAGAACTTTTTTCCTACGAGTTTATCTCCTAAAACTCTTTCGCTTAGAACCCTAGTTGAGACCAGCCCTCCTAGCTTCTAAGTTGTGATTTATCACGAGGTTCATCACCCCTCGTGTGGTTCACTTCACCTCTCCATCCAATATCCACCCGAAAACCCCCATCCAGAAGCCTAAGCTCGAGTTTCTCACCTAAACTTCTCCAACCAGTCCGCGAGTTTTACGGCCTTGATTCAAGGCATGTATCATTTTGGTATTAGAGCTTAAGCTCCTAAAACCAGGTTGTTTCTATCCTTTAATTTAGTCTTATTTCCAATTCGTGCATTAGTTTAAGTTTCATTCAAAATAAAAAAATAACATGTAAAATTCAAACCGAATGCATCTAGCTCCTATGTGCATCACTAGGGTTTAGATTCATTCTTTGCATTACAACTTCTTTTTTCATTTGGTTAAAAGCATATTTTCCATTCTTAATTAAGTTAAAACAAAAAAGAACAAAAGAAAAGAAAATCAAAAAAATTCAACCAAAAGGAAATCTAGGAGATTTGCATTAATTAATTGGATTTGCAACATTTATTGTAGAATCTTTCCTTTTTTCAAATTTTTCCTTTTCTATTTGCATCTTCTCTTCTATAAAAGAAAACCCTCCTAAAAGATTCTTAGGAGCAAACTAACTTGATTTTCTTCTTGTAGCACATGATGGCTGAATGAAACCAAGATGCAACCGAGGCCATGATGGCCATGTTCACCACCCTCCAAACACAACTCGCATCAATCGGCGAGACGCTGGAGCGTGTGGAGTGGCCGGTGAGATTCCAGGCCATAAGGCACGTGAGGGCTGACCAAGACCCTTCTGAAGGTCCTGATCACCCTAGGACACGGCCAGAACAGAAGGAGCCCCAGCTGGATGGAGATGAGGACGCACAGCCTCACGGCTATCACCCTAGGCCGAGAGGACCTCCACAGCAACCAGAAGCAGAGGGCAATGGCTATGAGCCCTATGGTCATCACCAAAGAACAAGGATGACCCCTAGACATCATGAGGATGGAGATGACTACGCCTACAACCAAATAAACAGTTACGATGTCAATCTAACACCTCCTAATTTTCCAGGAAAAGTAGACCCCGAGGCCTATCTAGATTGGGAAAGGAGGATGAATCACATATTCGACCATTACAACCAGCCAGGCCCTAGGAGAGTCTCCATGGCAGTAGCACAACTCACGGATAATGCCCTCATCTGGTGGGATCGTGAGGCTTCTGACCATAGGAGAAGGAGATTGAGGCCCATAGACTCTTGGGTCGACATGAAGGATCTCGTGAGGAAAAGGTTTGTCCCACCTTATTTCTATAGGGATTTGCAACGACTTTTTTGTACTCTTAAACAGGGCACAAGATTAGTAGAGGAGTACTACGAGGAGTTTGAAAGGCTAAGAAACAGGCTTGTGCTCAATGATGATGAGGAAGCATTGATGGCCCAATTCTTGGATGGATTGCAAGTGAGGATCAGCCGAAAAGTGGAGAGACAAATCTACAATGATTTCAAGAACTTGTTCCACCTCTCTGCCAGGCTGAGCAGCACATCAGGCGTAAGAGCCAAGACCTATGCAGCAAACCTAAGACGCCTTGGGGACCAAGCATTGGCACCAAGCCCGTAGACAAGGGCAAGAGTATAGAAATCAAATCAGGGTTCAAGAGCAAACCTCCTGAGCAAACCCGTGACCAGAGAGAGCCTAATAAGTCTTCTAACCCTCAGTGATCACATGATATCACTTGCTTTAAGTGTAGGGGTCGCGGTCACATCTCAAGGGAGTGCCCAAACAACCGAGTCATGCTGATCACGGAAGCTGGAGAGTATGAGTCTCAAGATGAAGAGGACTTTGAACCAGAAGCAGAATATGGTGACATTGAGTACCCTGATGTGGGGGAAGTGCTGGTCACTAGACGCATCCTCACTGCAATGGTAGACCCCTCCAACACCATTCAGAGGGAGAACATCTTCCACAGCCGGTGCACCATGAAGGGCAAGGTATGTAATCTCATCATAGATGGTGGTTTTTGCACTAATGTGGCTAGTGCGTATATGGTTGATAAGTTAGGTCTCGAGAAGACAAAGCACCCCCAGCCATATCGACTGAGATGGCTACAAGGTGGAGCCCAAGATCCATGAGGAAGTAACCGTGCCATTCAGTGTGGACAGATACCAGGATTAGGTAGTTTGTGACGTAGTACCTATGCAAGCTGGCCATATTCTTCTAGGAAGACCATGGCAATTCGACAAGGAGACAAGGCATGATGGCCGGACCAATCTATACACCTTTTTGCACGATAAGAGAAAGGTCAGCCTAGCTCCTCTCATACCTGCCCAGGTACACGAGCTACAACAGCAAATGAGTAAGGAAAAAAAACTCATTAAATCAAATTTTCTCGTTCAACCGAGTTATGTCCGGAGAGCTTTAGCCTCAAAGGACTTAATGTTACTAATGGTTTTCAAAGAGGTTTTGAGTATAGAGAAAGAACAGGTAGAGCTACCTCAATTTAACTGGCCCATCAACTTGTCATATCTACACTAAATCGTCCATAACGTTTGATTTATAGCTTAGAATGAGACGAATCGAATGCCCACATTAAACTAGTTCAATTTTGTTTATTATGACAAAATTTGAGACAAAACTACATACCACAAATACTCCAAGTAATCCAATCCATCCCAAACTGCGTGATGCCATGCAATATGCTGCATTTATAATCCTTAGCTTAATCAGTACCAATGATCAGTTTAGAATGATCACTTTAACTGGCCACTTAACTTAACATGTCTGCACTAAATCGTCCGTAACTTTTGATTCAGAGTTCAGAATGACACAAATCCAATGCCCACGTTAAGGTAGCTCAATTTTCTATATTGTGACTAAATTTGAGACATAAATAGATACGACAAAGCGTCAAAGTAATCCAATCCATCCCAAACTGCTTGATGCCATGCATTATTTTTCATTTATAAGCTTTTAATAAATGAGCACCAATGATCAGTTTAGAATGATCATTTTACCTGTCCGATAAACTTGACATGTACGCACTAAATCGTGCGTAACTTTCCATTTAGAGCTCAGAAACACAAGAATCCAATGCCCACGTTAAGCTAACTCAATTTTCTATATTGTAACAAAATTTGAGATAGAAATAGATACAACAAAACGTCCAAATAATCCAATCTATCCAAAACTGTGTGATGACATGCATTATACTTTATTTATAAGCCTTTACTTAATGAGCACCAATGATCAGCTTAGAATGATCACTTTAACTAGACGATCAACCTGACATGTCCGCACTAAATCGTCCTTAACTTTTGATTTAGAGCTCAGAATTACACGAATCCAATGCCCACGTTAAGCTAGCTCAATTTCCTATATTTTGACAAAGTTTGAGACAAAAATAGATATGAAAAAGCGTCCAAATAATCCAATAAATCGCAAACTGCATGATGCCATGCATTATTTTTAATTTATAGGCTTTTACTCAATGAGCACTAATGATCAGTTTAGAATGATTATTTTAACATGCCGATGACTTTGTCATGTCACCACTAAATCGTCCATAACTATTGATTTATAGCTCAGAATGGCACAAATCCAATGTCCACATTAAGGTAGTTCAATTTTCTATATTGTGATAGAATTTGAGATCAAACTAGATGCGATAATGCGTCCAAGTAATCCAATCTATCCATACTGCATGATGTCATACATTATGCTTCATTTATATGCCTTAGCATAATCAGCACCAATGATCAGTTTAGAATGATCACTTTAACTGGCCACGCAACTTGACATGTCCACACTAAATTGTCTGTAACTTTTGATTTAGCTAGTTCATAATGACACGAATCCAAGGACCACTATAAGCTAGCTTGATTTTCTATATTATAATAAAATTTGAGACTGAAATAGACATGCAAAAGCGTCCAAGTAATCCAATCTATCCAAACTGGTTGATGTCATGCAATATGCTTCATTTATAAGCCTTAGCTGAATCAGCACCAATGATCAGTTTAGAATCATCATATTAACAGGTCCATCAACTTTACATGTCTGCAGTAAATCATCCATAATTTTTTATTTCGAGCTCAGAATGACACGAATCCAATGCCCACGTTAAACTACCTCAAATTTCTATATTCTAACAAAATTTGAGACAAAAATAGTTACAACAAAGTGTCCAAGTAATCCAATCCATCCAAAACTGTCTGAAGCCATGCATTATGCTTCATTTATAAGCCTTTATTCAATGGACATCAATGATCAGTTTAGAATGATCACTTTAACTGGCCGATCAACTTGACATTTCCGCACTAAATCACCCGTAACTTTTGATTTAGAGCTCATAATGACACGAATCAAATGCCCACGTTAATCTAGCTGATTTTTTTATATTTTAACAAAATTTGTGACAGAAATGGAGACAACAAAGCGTCCAAGTAATCCAATCTATCCAAACTCCTTGATGCCATGATTTATGCTTCATTTATAAGCCATTACTTAATGACCACCAATGATCACATTAGAATTATCACTTTAACTATACGATCAACTTGACATTTCCGCACTAAATCGTTCGTAACTTTTGATTTAGAGCTCAGAAACACAAGAATCCAGTGCTCACGTTATTTAAGCTAAATTTCCTATATTGTCACAAAATTTGAGACAGAAATATATACGAAAAAGGATCCAAGTAATCTAATACATCCCAAACTGCGTGATGCCATGCATTATTTTTCATTTATAATCTTTTACTAGATGATCACCAATGATCCTAAACTGCGTGATGCCATGCCTTAGGCTTCATTTATAGGCCTTTACTCAATGAGCACCAATGATCAGTTTAGAATGATCACTATAACTGGCAGATCAACTTGACATGTCGCACTAAATAGTCCATAACTTTTGATTTAGAGCTCAAAATGACACAAATCCAATGCCCACATTAAGATAGCTCAAATTTCTATATTTTGACAAAGTTTGAGACAAAAATAGATACGACAAAGTGTCGAAGTAATCCAATCCATCCCCAACTGTGTGATGCCATGAATTATTTTTCATTTATAAGATTTTAGTCAATGAGCACCAATGATCAGTTAGAATGATCATTCTAACCGGTCGATGACTTTGCCATGTCTGCACTAAATCGTACATAACTTTTGATTTATAGCTCAGAATGACACGAATCCAATGCCCACGTAAATCTAACTTAATTTTCTATATTTTTACAATATTTGAGACAGAAATAGAGATGACAAATCATCCAAGTAATCCAATCTATCCAAACTCCTTGATGCCATATGCTTTATTTATAAGAATTTACTTAATCACCACCAATTATCAGTTTAGAATTATCGCTTTAACTGACCGATCAACTTGACATGTCCGCACTAAATAATCCGTAAGTTTTGATTTAGAGCTTAGAAACACACGAATCCAATGCCCACGTTAAAGTAGCTTAATTTTCTATATTATAACGAAATTTGAGACTAAAATAGATACGACTAAGCGTCCAATTAATCCAATCCATCCCAAACTGCGTGATACATTGTATGAGACAGAACTAGATACGATAAAGCGTCCAAATAATCCAATCTATCCCAAACTGCGTTATGCCATGCCTTGTGCTTCATTTATAAGTCTTTACTCAAGGAGCACCAATGATCAGTTTAGAATGATTACTTTAACTGGCCGATCAACTTGACATGTCTGGACTAAATGGTGGGTAACTTTTGATTTAGAGCTCAGAAAAACACGAATCTAATGCCCACGTTAAGCTAGCTCAATTTTCTATATTTTGGGAAAATTTAATACAGATATAGAGACAACAAAGCATACAAGTAATCCAATCTATCCCAAACTGCGTGATGTCATGCTTTATGCTTCATTTATAAGCCTTTACATAATGAGCACCAATGATAAATTTAGAATGATCACTTTAACTGGACGATCAACTTGACATGTCAGCACTAAATCCTGTGTAACTTTTGATTTAGAGCTCATAAACACACGAATCCAATACCCACGTTAAGCTAGCTCAATTGTTTATATTGCAACAAAATTTGAGACATAAATATATACGACATAGTGTCCAAGTAATCCAATCTATCCAAAAGTGTGTGATGCCATGCATTACGCTTCAGTAATAAGCCTTTACTCAATAAGCAGCAATGATCAGTTTAGAATGATCACTTTAAATGGCCGATCAACTTGACATGTCCACACTAAATCGTTCGTAACTTTTGATTAAGAGCTCATAATGACACGAATCCAATGCCCACATTAAACTAGCTCAATTTTCTATATTTTGACTAAATTTGAGACCGAAATAGATACAACAAAGTGCCCAAGCAATCCAATCTATCCAAAATACTTGATGCCATGTATTATGATTCATTTATAAGCCTTTACTTAATGAGCACCAATGATTAGTTTTGAATGATAACTTTTCCTGGCTGATCACCTTGACATGTCCGCACTCAATCGTCCATAACTTTTGATTTATAACTCAGAATGACACGAATCCAATGCCCACATTAAGCTAGTTCAAATTTCTATATTGTGAAAAATATGAGACGGAACTAGATACGATAAAGCGTCCAAGTAATCCAATCTATCCCAAACAGTGTGATGCCATGTCTTGTGCTTCATTTATAAGTCTTTACTCAATAAGCACCAATGATCAGTTGAGAATGATTACTTTAACTGCCCGATCAACCTGACATGTCCGCGCTAAATTGTCCGTAACTTTTGATTTAGAGCTCAGAAACACACGAATCCATTGCCCACGTTAAGCTAGCTCAATTTTCTATATATTTACACAATTTAACACTATAGAGATAACAAAGTGTCCAAGTAATCCAATCTATCCCAAACTGCGTGATGGCATGCTTTATGCTTCATTTATAAGCCTTTACTTAATGAGCACCAATAATCAATTTTGAATGATCACCTTAACTGGCCGATCAACTTGACATGTTTGTACTAAATCATGTGTAACTTTCGATTTAGAGCTCACAAACACACAAATCCAAAGCCCACCTTAATCTTGCTAAGTTTTCTATATTGTAACAAAATTTGAGACAGAAATAGATAAGGCATAGGGTCCAAGTAATCCAATCTATCCAAAACTGTGTGATGCCAGAAATTACGCCTCATTTATAAGCCTTTACTCAATGACCACCAATGATCAATTTAGAATGATCACTTTACCTGGCCGATCAACTTGACATGTCCGCACTAAATCGTCCGTAACTTTTGATTAATAGCTCTGAATGACACGAATCCAATGCCCACATTAAACTAGTTCGATTTTTGATATTTTGACTTAATTTGAGACAGAAATCGATCTTACAAAGCACCCAAGTAATTCAATCTATCCAAAATGCTTGATGACATGCATAATGCTTCATTTATAAGCCTTTACTTAATGAGCACCACTGATAAGTTTAGAATAATCACTTTAACTGGACAATCAACTTGACTTGTGCGCACTAAATCGTCCTTTTTATTTAGAGCTTAGAATGACACGAATCTAGTGCCCACCTTAAGCTAGCACAATTTTCTATATTGTGATAAAATTTGAGACAAAAATAAATATGACAAAGCATCCAAGTAATCCAATCCATCGCAAACTGTGTGATGCCATGCATTATTTTTCATTTATAAGCTTTTACTCAATGAGCACCAATTATCAGTTTAAAATAATCATTTGAACTAGCCGATGACTTTTTCATATCTGCAGTAAATCGTCCATAACTTTTGATTTATAGCTCAGAATGACACGAATCCAATGCCCAAATTAAACTTGTTCAATTCTCAATATTGTGATAAAATTTGAGACAAAATTAGATACGAAAAAATACCCAAGCAATCCAATCTATCCAAAACTGTGTGATACCATGCATTATGCTTCATTTATAAACCTTTGCTCAATGAGCACCAATGATCAGTTTAGAATGATCGCTTTAACTGGCCGATCAACTTGATATGTCCGCACTAAATCATAATCCGTAACTTTTGATTTAGAGCTTAGAATGACACGAACCCAATGCCTATGTTAAGCGAGCTCAATTTTCTGTATTATGAAAATATTGGAGACAGAAATAGAGACAATAAAGCGTCGAAGTAATCCAATCTATTTAAACTCCTTTATGCCATGTATTATGCTTCATTTATAAGCCTTTACTTAATGAGCACCAATGATCAGTTTAGAATGATCACTTTAACTGCTAGATCAACTTCGCATGTCCACACTAAATTGTCCGTAACTTTTTTTTTAGAACTCACAATGACACGAATCCAATGCCCACGTTAAGCTAGCTCAATTTTCTATATTGTGACAAAATTGGAGACAACAATAGGTACGACAAAACATCCAAGTAATCCAATCCATCCCAAACTGCATGATGCCATGCATTATTTTTCATTATTAAGCTTTTACTCAATGAGCACCAATGATCAGTTTAGAATGATCATTTTAACTACCCGATCAAGTTGTCAAGTCTCCACTAAATCATCCATAACATTTGATTTATAGCTCAGAATCACATGAATCCAATGCCCACATTAAGCTAGTTCAATTTTCTGTATTGTGACAAAATTTGAGACAGAACTAGATACGACAAAGCGTCTAAGTAATCCAATCTGTCCAAAATTGTGTGATGCCATGCATTATACTTCATTTGCATAATGCTTCATTTATAATCCTTTACTTAATGAGCACCAACGATCAGCTTAGAAGGATCAATTTAACTGGCAACTCAACCTGACATGTCCGTACTAAATCGTCAGTAACTTTTGATTCAGAGCTCCGAATGACACGAATCTAATGCCAGCGTTAACGTAGCCCTATTTTCTATATTGTAATAGAATTTGAACCAGAAATAGAGACCAAAAAGCATCCAAGTAATCCAATTATCCCAAAATGCATGAAGCCCACGTTAATCTAGCTCAATTTTATATGGTTTGGCAAAATTTGAGACAGAGACAAAGCGTCCAAATAATCCAATATATCACAAACTATGTGATGTCATGCTTTATGCTTCATTTATAAGCCTTTACTTAATCAGCACCAATGATCCGTTTAGAATGATCACATTAAGTATCCGATAACCTTGACATGTTGCACTAAATCGTCCGTAACTTAAGTTAGAGTTTAGAATGATGCGAATCCATTGCCCATGTTAAACTATCTCAATTTTCTAAATTTTGACAAAATTTGAGACAGAAATAGAGACGAAAAATCATCAAAGTAATCCAATCTATCAAAACCATTTGATGCCATGCATTATGCTTCATTTATAAGCCTTTACTTAATGAGCACCAGTGATCACTTTAGATTAATCACTTTAACTGGCCACTACACTTGACATGACCGCACAAAATTGTACGTAACTTTTGATTTACAGCTCAGAATGACACAAATCTAATGCCCACTGTAAGCTAGTTCAATTTTATATATTGCGAAAAAATTGGAGACAGAACGAGATACGACAAAGCGCCCAAGTTATCCAATCTATCCAAGATGTTGTGATACCATGCATTATGCTTCATTTTTAAGCCTTTACTCAATGCGCTTCATTGATTAGTTAAGAATAATCACTTTAATTGGCCGATCAACTTGACATGTCCGCACTAAATCATCCATAACTTTTGTTTTAGAGCTTAGAATAACACGAATTCAATACCCACGTTAAGCTAGCTCAATATTCTTTATTTTGCCAAACATTTAGATAGTAATAGAGACGAAAAGCGACGAAGTAATCCAACCTATCCAAACTTCTTGATGCCATGCATTATGCATCATTTATTTAGAATGATCACTTTAACTGGCCGATAACCTTGATATGTCCCTACTAAATCGTCTTTTGATTTACAGCTCAGAAACACATGAATCCAATGCCCACGTTAAGATTGCTCAATTTTCTATATTGTACAAAAATTTGAGACGGAAATAGATACGATAAAGCGTCCAAGTAATCCAATCTATCCAAAACCTTGTGATGCCAAGCATTATGCTTTATTTATAAGCCATTACCCAATGAGCACCAATGATCTGTTTAGAATGATCACTTTAACTGGCCGATAAACTGGACATGTCCGCACTAAATCATTTCTAACTTTTGATTTAGAGCTCAAACTGACACAAATCCAATGCCTATGTTAAGCTAGCTCATTTTTCTATATTTTGACAAAATTTGAGACAGAAATAGAGACGACAAAGCGTCCGAGTAATTTAATCTAGCCCAAACTGTGTGATTCCATGCATTATGCTTCATTTATAAGCCTTTACTTATTGAACACCAATGTTGAGTTTAGAATGATCACTTTAACTGGCCAATCAACTTGACATGTCCACACTAAATGGACCGCAACTTTTGATTTAGAGCTCAAAATGACACGAATCCAATGCCCACGTTAAGATACCTCAATTTTTTATATTGTAACAAAATTTGAGACAGAAAAAAAAAACGAGAAAACTTCCAAGTAATCCAATGTATCCAAAAATTTTTGATGGCATGCATTATGCTTCATTTAGAATGATCATTTGAACTGGCCGATCAACTTCTCATATCTGCTCTAAATCATCCATAACTTTTGATTTATAGTTCGGAATGACACGAATCCAATGCCTACATTAAGGTAGTTCAATTTTCTATATGGTGACAAAATTTGAGATAGAAGTAAACACGACAAGGCATCCAAGTAATCCAATCTATCCCAAACTGCGTGATGCCATGCCATATGCTTCATTTATAAGCCTTTACTCAGTGAGCAGCAGTGATCAGTTGAGAATAATCATATTAACTGTCCGATCAACTTGATATGTCCGCACTAAATTGTCTGTAACTTTTGATATTAAGCTAAAAATGACACGAATCCAATGCCCACGTTAAATTAGATAAATTTTCTATATTTTGACAAAATTTGAGACACAAGTAAAGACGAAAAAGTGTCCAAGTAATCCAATCTATCAGAAACTGCGTGATGCCAAGCCTTAGGCTTTATTTATAAGGCTTTATTTATAAGGCTTTATTTAATGAGCACTAGTAATCATTTTTGAATGATCATTTAAACTGGCCGATCAACTTGACATCTCCACACTAAATTGTCTATAACTCTTGATTTAGAGCTTAAAATGACACGAATCCAATGCCCACGTTAAGTTAGCTCAATTTTCTATATTTGGCAAACATTTGAGACAGAAATAGAGACGATAATGCATCCAACTAAACCAATCTATCCAAACTTCTTGATGCCATGCATTATGCTTCGTTTATAAACCTTTACTTAATGAGCACGAATGATCAATTTAAAATGATCACTTTAAGGGGCCACTCAACTTGACATGTCCGTACTAAATCGTCCTTTACTTTTAATTCAGAGCTCAGAATGACACGAATCCAATGCCCATGTTAAGCTCATTCAATTTTCTTTATTGTAACAAAATTTGAGACAAAAATAGACATGACAAAGCTTCCAAAAAATCCCATCTATCCAAAACTGTGTGATGCAATGCATTATGATTCATGTATAAACCTTTACTCAATGAGCAGCAATGATGAGTTTAGAATAATCATAATAACTGGCTGATCAAATTGACATGCCCGCATTAAATCGTCCGTAACTTTTGATCTTGAGCTTAGAATGACACGAATCCAATGGCCACGTTAAGCTAGAAATTTTTTTATATACTGACAAAATTTGAGACGGAACTAGAGACGACAAAACGTCCAAGTAATCCAATCTATCCCAAACTGCGTGATGCCATCCATTATGCTTCATTTATAAGCCTTTACTCAATGAGCATTAATGATCAGTTTAGAATAATCATAATAACTGGCCGATTCACTTGACATGTCCACACTAAATCATCCATAACTTTGATTTTGAGCTTAGAATTACACGAATCCAATGCCCGCGTTAAGCTAGATAAACTTTCTATATTTTGAAAAAAATTGAGACGAAAGTAGAGACGACAAAGCGTGCAAGAAATCCAATCTATCCCAAACTGTGTGATGCCATCCATTATGCTTCATTGATAGGCTTTTACTTAATGAACATCAATGATCATTTTAGAATGATCACTTTAACTGGATGATTAACTTGACTTGTGCGCACTAAATCGTCCTTTTTATTTAGAGCTTAGAATTACACGAATCTAGTGCCCACCTTAAGCTAGCACAATTTTCTATATTGTGATAAAATTTGAGACAAAAATAAATATGACAAAGCATCCAAGTAATCCAATCCATCGCAAACTGTGTGATGCCATGCATTATTTTTCATTTATAAGCTTTTACTCAATGAGCACCAATTATCAGTTTCAAATAATCATTTGAACTAGCCGATGACTTTTTCATATCTGCACTAAATCGTCCATAACTTTTGATTTATAGCTCAGAATGACACGAATCCAATGCCCAAATTAAACTTGTTCAATTCTCAATATTGTGATAAAATTTGAGACAAAATTAGATACGAAAAAATACCCAAGCAATCCAATCTATCCAAAACTGTGTGATACCATGCATTATGTTTCATTTATAAACCTTTGCTCAATGAGCACCAGTGATCAGTTTAGAATGATCGCTTTAACTGGCCGATCAACTTGATATGTCCGCACTAAATCATAATCCGTAACTTTTGATTTAGAGCTTAGAATGACACGAACCCAATGCCGATGTTAAGCGAGCTCAATTTTCTGTATTATGAAAATATTGGAGACAGAAATAGAGACAATAAAGTATCCAAGTAATCCAATCTATTTAAACTCCTTTATGCCATGTATTATGCTTCATTTATAAGCCTTTACTTAATGAGCACCAATGATCAGTTTAGAATGATCACTTTAACTGCTAGATCAACTTCGCATGTCCACACTAAATTGTCCGTAACTTTTTTTTAGAGCTCACAATGACACGAATCCAATGCCCACGTTAAGCTAGCTCAATTTTCTATATTGTGACAAAATTGGAGACAACAATAGATACGACAAAACATCCAAGTAATCCAATCCATCCCAAACTGCATGATGCCATGCATTATTTTTCATTATTAAGCTTTTACTCATTGAGCACCAATGATCAGTGTAGAATGATCATTTTAACTACCCGATCAAGTTGTCAAGTCTCCACTAAATCGTCCATAACATTTGATTTATAGCTCAGAATCACATGAATCCAATGCCCACATTAAGCTAGTTCAATTTTCCGTATTGTGACAAAATTTGAGATAGAACTAGATACGACAAAGCGTCTAAGTAATCCAATCTGTCCAAAATTGTGTGAGGCCATGCATTATACTTCATTTGCATTATGCTTCATTTATAATCCTTTACTTAATGAGCACCAATGATCAGCTTAGAAGGATCACTTTAACTGGCAACTCAACTTGACATGTCCGTACTAAATCGTCAGTAACTTTTGATTCAGAGCTCCGAATGACACGAATCCAATGCCCGCGTTAACGTAGCCCAATTTTCTATACTGTAATAGAATTTCAGACAGAAATAGAGACCAAAAAGCATCCAAGTAATCCAATATATCCCAAAATGCATGAAGCCCATGTTAATCTAGCTCAATTTTATATGGTTTGACAAAATTTGAGACAGAAATAGAGACGACAAAGCGTCCAAATAATCCAATATATCACAAACTATGTGATGTCATGCTTTATGCTTCATTTATAAGCCTTTACTTAATCAGCACCAATGATCCGTTTAGAATGATCACATTAAGTATCCGATAACCTTGATATGTCTGCACTAAATCGTCCGTAACTTAAGTTAGAGTTTAGAATGACGCGAATCCATTGCCCATGTTAAACTATCTCAATTTTCTAAATTTTGACAAAATTTGAGACAGAAATAGAGACGAAAAATCATCAAAGTAATCCAATCTATCAAAACCATTTGATGACATGCATTATGCTTCATTTATAAGCCTTTACTTAATGAGCACCAGTGATCACTTTAGAATAATCACTTTAACTGGCCACTACACTTGACATGACCGCACAAAATTGTACGTAACTTTTGATTTACAGCCCAGAATGACACAAATCTAATGCCCACTGTAAGCTAGTTCAATTTTTTATATTGCAACAAAATTGGAGACAGAACGAGATACGACAAAGCGCCCAAGTTATCCAATCTATCCAAGATGTTGTGATACCATGCATTATGCTTCATTTTTAAGCCTTTACTCAATGCGCTTCATTGATCAGTTTAGAATTATCACTTTAATTGGCCGATCAACTTGACATGTCCGCATTAAATCATCCATAACTTTTGTTTTAGAGCTTAGAATAACACGAATTCAATACCCACGTTAAGCTAGCTCAATATTCTATATTTTGACAAAAAATTTTGATAGTAATAGAGACGAAAAGCGACGAAGTAATCCAACCTATCCAAACTTCTTGATGCCATGCGTTATGCATCATTTATTTACAATGATCACTTTAACTGGCCGATAACCTTGATATGTCCCTACTAAATCGTCTTTTGATTTACAGCTCTGAAACACATGAATCCAATGCCCACGTTAAGATTGCTCAATTTTCTATATTGTACAAAAATTTGAGACGGAAATAGATACGATAAAGCGTCCAAGTAATCCAATCTATCCAAAACCTTGTGATGCCAAGCATTATGCTTTATTTATAAGCCATTACCCAATGAGCACCAATGATCTGTTTAGAATGATCACTTTAACTGGCCGATAAACTTGACATGTCCGCACTAAATCATTTCTAACTTTTGATTTAGAGCTCAAACTGACACAAATCCAATGCCCGTGTTAAGCTAGCTCATTTTTCTATATTTTGAAAAAATTTGAGACAGAAATAGAGACGACAAAGCGTCCGAGTAATTTAATCTAGCCCAAACTGTGTGATTCCATGCATTATGCTTCATTTATAAGCCTTTACTTATTCAACACCAATGTTGAGTTTAGAATGATCACTTTAACTGGCCAATCAACTTGACATGTCCACACTAAATGGACCGCAACTTTTGATTTAGAGCTCAAAATGACACGAATCCAATGCCCACGTTAAGATACCTCAATTTTTTATATTGTAACAAAATTTGAGACAGAAATAAAAAAGAGAAAACTTCCAAGTAATCCAATGTATCCAAAAATTTGTGATGCCATGCATTATGCTTCATTTAGAATGATCATTTGAACTGGCCGATCAACTTGTCATATCTGCTCTAAATCATCCATAACTTTTGATTTATAGTTCAGAATGACACGAATCCAATGCCTACATTAAGGTAGTTCAATTTTCTATATGGTGACAAAATTTGAGATAGAAGTAAATACGACAAAGCATCCAAGTAATCCAATCTTTCCAAAACTGTGTGATGCCATGCATTATGCTTCATTCATAAGCCTTTACTCAATGGCACCAAAGATTAGTTTAGAATGATCACTTTATTTGGCCGATCATTTTTACACGTGTGCACTAAATTGTCCGTTACTTTTGATTTAGAGCTCAGAATGACACGAATCCAATGCCCACATTAAGCTAGATAAATTTGCTGAATTTTTACGAAAATTTAAGACTGAAATATAGACGACAAAGCATCCAAGTCATCCAATTTATCCAAACTGCTTGATGCCATGCCTTATGCTTCATTTCTAAGCCTTTACTTAATGAGCACCAATGATCAGCTTAGAATGAGCACAAACGATCAGTTTAGAATGATCATTTTAACTGGCCGATCAACTTGACATGTCCACGCTAAAGTGTCCCTTACTTTTGATTTAGTGCTCAGAATGACACGAATCAAATGCCCACGTTAAGGTAGCTCAATTTTCTATATTGTGAAAAAATTTGAGACAGAACTAGATACGATAAAGTGTTCAAGTAATCCAATCTATCCAGAACTGTGTGATGCCATGCAATATGCTTCATTTCTAAGCCTTTACTCAATGGGCACCAATGATCAGTTTAGAATGATCACTTTAAGTGGCTGATCAACTTGACATGTCCGCATTAGTCGTCCGTAACTTTTGATTTAGAGCTCAGAATGACATGAATCCAATGCCCACATTAAGCTAGCTAAATTTTCTATATTTTGAGAAAATTTGAGATAGAAATAGAGACGACAAAGCGCACAAGTAATCCTATCTATCTCAAAATGTGTGATGCCATGCTTTATGCTTCATTTATAAGCATTCACTTAATGAGAACCAATGATTAGTTTAGATGAACACTTTAACTGTCCGATCAACTTGACATGTTCCCACTAATCGTCTGTAACTTTTGATTTAGAGCTTAGAATGACACGAATCCAATGCCCACATTAAGTTAGCTCAATTTTCTATATTTTGACAAAATTTGAGATACATATAGAGACGACAAAGCGTCCAAGTAATCCAATCTATCTAAAAATGTGTGATGCCATGCTTTATGCTTCATTTATAAGCCTTTACTTAATGAGAACCAATTATTAGTTTAGAATGAACACTTTAACTCGCCGATCAACTTGACATGTCCGGACTAAATCATCCGAAACTTTTGATTTTGAGCTCGGTAACACTCAAATCCAATGCCCACAATAAGCTTGCTCAATTTTCTATATTTTGACAAAATTTGAGGTGGAAATAAAGACGACAAAGCGTCCAAGTAATTTAACCTATCCAAAACTATGTGACGCCATGCAATATGCTTCATTTATAAGCCTTTACTAAATGGGCACCAATGATGAGTTTAGAATGACAAAGCGCCGTGAGATAGAACTAGTTACGATAAAGCATCCAAGTAATCCAATCTATCCAAAACTGTGTGATGGCATGCATTATGCTTCATTTATAAGCCTTTACTCACTGAGCACCAATAATCAGTTTAAAATGATCACTTTAACTTGCCGATCAACTTGACATGTCTGGACTACATCGTCCGAAAATTTTGATTTAGAGCTCTGAATCACACGAATCCACTGCCCACGTTAAGCTAGCTCGGTCATCAATATTTTCACAAAATTTGAGACATAAATAAAGACGATAAAGCGTCCAAGTAATCCAATCTATCCAAAACTATGCGATGCCATGCAATATGCTTCATTTATATGCCTTTACTCAATGTGCACCAATGATCAGTTTAGAATGATCACTTTAACTGGCCGATCATGTTGACATGTCTGCACTAAATCGTGTGTAACTTTTGATTTAGAGCTCAGAATGTCACAAATCCAATGCTCACGTTGAGCTAGCTCAATTTTCTATATTGTGACAAAATATGAGACAGAACTAGATATGACAAAGCGTCCAAGTAATTCAATCTATCCCAAACTGTGTGATGCCATGGCTTACGCTTCATTGATAAGCCTTTTACTCAATGAGCACCAGTGATCAGTTTATAATGATCACTTTAACTAGCCAATCAAGTTGACATGTCTGCACTAAAACGTCCATAACTTTTTATTTAGAGCTTAAAATGACAAGAATTCAATGCCCGCGTTAAGCTAGCTCAATTTTCTATATTGCGCTAAGATTTGAGACAGAACTAAATATGACAAAGCGTCAATTAATCCAATCTATCCAAAACTTTGTGATGCCATGAATTATGCTTCATTTATAAGACTTTACTCAGTGAGTAGCAATGATCAGTTTAGGATAACCATATTAGCTGGCCGATCAACTTGACATGTGCGCACTAAATCGTCCGTAATTTTTGATTTTGAGCTCGGAATGACAAGAATCCAAACCCCATGTTAAGTGACATAAATTTTATATATTTTGAAAAAATTTGAGATATAAATAGAGATGACAAAGCATTCAAGCAATCAAATCTATCCAAACAGCTTGATGCCATGCAATATGCTTCATTTAAAAGCCTTTAATTAATGGACACCAATTATCTGTATAGAATGATCACTTTAACTGGCCACTCAATTTGACATTTCTACATTAAAGCGTCCGTAACTTTTGATTTAGAGCTCAGAATGACACGAATACAATGCCCACGTTAAGCTACTTATATTGTAACAAAGTTTGGGACAGAAATAGATACGACAAAGTGTCCAAATATTCCAATTTCATCCCAAACTGCGTGATGCCATACATTTTTTTCATTTATAAGCTTTTACTCAATGAGCACCAATGATTAGTTTAGAATGATCATTCTAACTAGTCAATGACTTTGTCATGTCTGCACTAAGTCGTCCATATATTTTGATTTATAGCTCAGAATGACACGAATCCAATGTACACATTAAACTAGTTCAATTTTCTACATTGTGACAAAATTTGAGATAGAACTAGATACGACAAAGCATTCAAGTAATCCAATCTATCTAAAAATGTGTGAGGACATGCATTATGCTTCAATTATAAGCCTTTACTCAATGAGCACCAATGATCAGTTTTGAGTGATCACTTTAATTGGCAGATCAACTTGACATGTCCGCACTAAATCCTCCGTAACTTTTGATTTAGAGCTTAGGATGACACGAATCCAATCCTCATGTTAAGCAAGCTCAATTTTCTATATTGTAACAAAATTTGAGACCAAACTAGATACGACAAAGCGTCCAAGTAATCGAATCCATCCCAAACTTTGAGATGCCATGCATTATTTTACATTTATAGGCTTTTACTAAATGAGCACCAATGATCATTTTAGAGTGACACTTTAACTGGTCGAACAACTTGTCATGTCTACACTAAATCGTCCATAACTTTTGATTTATAGCTCAGAATGACACGAATCCAATGCGCACATTAAGTTAGCTCAATTTTCTATATTTTGACAAAATTTGAGATAGATATACCGACGACAAAGCGTCCAAGTAATCCAATCTATCTAAAAAAGGGTTATGAATGAAGCATAATGCATGGCATCATGCAGTTTGGGATAGATTGGATTACTTGGACGCTTTGTCGTATCTGGTTTTGTCTCAAATTTTGTCACAATAAAAAAAATTTAACTAGCTTAATGTGGGCAACTGATTCATGTCATTCTGACCTATAAATATAAAGTTATGTACGATTTAGTGCAGACATGTCAAGTTGATCGGCCAGTGAAAGTGATCGTTCTAAACTGATCATTGGTGCAGATTTAGTAAACGCTTATAAATGAAGCATAATACATAGCATCACACAGTTTTGGATAGATTGGATTACTTGGATGCTTTGTCATATCGATTTGTGTCACAAATTTTGTTACACTATAGAAAATTGATCTAGCTTAATGTGGGCATTGGACTCGTGTGTTTCTAAGCTCTAAATCAAAAGTTACAAACGATTTAGTGCGGACATGTCAAGTTGATCGGCAAGTTAAAATGATCGTTCTAAACTAATCATTG
>JAEVFF010000968.1:217821-295994 GCA_018901945.1 Pugionium dolabratum | reverse complement strand
AATCTACCCCGAACCGCGTGATGTCATGCATTATGCTTCATTTGTAAGCCTTTTACTCAATGAGTATCAATGATCAGTTTAGAATGATCACTTTAACTGGCCGATCAACTTGACATGTCCGCACTAAATCCTCCGTAACTTTTGATTTAGAGCTCGGAATAACACGAATCCAATGCCCACATTAAGCTTGCTCAATTTTCTGTATTGTAACAAAAATTGACACAAAATCAGATACAAAAATGCGTTCAAGTAAACCAATCTAGCAAAAACTGCGTGAGGCCTTGCATTATGGTAAATTTATACGAAAGTTGTGACAAAAGTTGATACAAAACTAGATTCGAAAATGCATTCAAGTAATCCAATCTAGGCAAAACTGCGTGATGGCATTCATTATGATTCATTTATAAGCCTTACTCAATGAGCACCAATGATGAGTTTAAAATGATCACTTTCACAGGTCGATCAACTTGACATATACGTAGTAAATCGTCCCTAAGTTTTGATTTAGAGCTCTGAATGACACGAATCCAATGCCCACGTTAAGCTAGTTCAATTCTCTATGTTGTGACAAAATTTGAGACGGAAATAGATATTAAAAACCATTCAAGTAATCCAATCTAGCCAAAAGAGCATGATATCATTCATTATGCTTCATTTATAAGCCTTTACATAATGAGCACAAATGATAAGTTTAGGACAATCACTTGAAGTAGGCGATCAACTTGGCATGTCCGCACTAAATTGTCCGTAACTTTTAATTTAATGCTCAGAATAACACGAATCCATTTTCCACGTTAAGCTAGCTAAATTTTCTATATTGTGGCAAAATTGTACACAAAATAGATACGAAAAAGAGTTCAAGAATCCATTATAGCCAAAACTGCGTGATGCCATGCATTATGCTACATGTATAAGCCTTTTCTCATTGAGCACCAATTCTCAGTTTCGAATGATCACTTTAACTGGCCGATCAACTTGACATGTCCACATTAAATCGTCAGTAACTTTTGATTTATAGCTCAGAATGACACGAATCCAATGCCCACGTTAAGCTAGCTCAATTCTCTATGTTGTGACAAAATTCAAGACAGAAGTAGATACAAAAAGCGTTCTGGTAATCCAATCTAGCCAAAACTGTGTGATGCCATGCATTTTGCTTCATTTATCAGCTTTTACTCAATGAGAACAAATGATCAGTTTAGAATGATCACTTTAACTGGCCTATCAACTTGACATGTCTGCACTAAATTGTTCGTAACTTTTGATTTAGAGCTCAAAATGACACGAATCTAATGCCCACGTTAAGCTAGCTCAATTTTCTATATTGTGACAAAATTTGAGGCAGAAATAGATAAGACAAAGCATCCAATTATTCCAATCAATCCTAAACTGCGTGATGACATGCATTATGCATCATTTAGAAGCCTTTTATCAATGAGCACCAATGATCAATTTAAAATGATCACTTTAATGGCCGATCAACTTGACATTTCCGCACTAATTCATCCATAACATTTTATTTAGAGCTCAGAATGACACAAATCTAATGCCCACGTTAAGCTAGCTAACTTTTCTATATTGTGAAAATTTTGAGAAAGAAATAGATACGAAAAAGCATCCAAATAATCCAATCTATTCTGAACTACGTGATGTCATGCATTATGCTTCATTTATAAGCTTTTACTCAATGAGCACCAATGATCAGTTTAGAATGATACCTTTAATTAGGCGATAAACTTGCCATGTCCGCACTAAATCCTCTGTAACTTTTGATTTATAGCTCGGAATAACACGAATCCAGTGCCCACATTAAGCTAGCTCAATTTTCTATATTGCAACAAAAATTGACACAAAAACAGATACAAAAATGCGTTCAAGTAAACCAATCTAGCGAAAACTGCGTGAGGCATTGCATTATGGTAAATTTATAAACCTTTACTCAATGAGCACCAATGATGAGTTTGGAATGATCATTTGAACAGGCCGATCAACTTGACATATCTGTACTAAATTGTCCCTAACTTTTGATTTAGAGATCCGAATGACACGAATCCAATGCCCATGTTAAGCTAGCTAAATTCTCTATATTGTCACAAAATTTGAGACAAAAATCGATACTAAAAAGAGTTCAAGTAATACAACCTAGCCAAAACTGCATGATGACATGCATTATGCTTCATTTATAAGCCTTTACTCAATGAGCACAAATAATCAGTTTAGAATGATCACTTTAAGTAGGCGATCAACTTGACATGTCCGCACTAAATCATCCGTAGCTTTTGATATATAGCTCAAAATAACACGAATCCAATGTCCACGTTAAACTAGCTCAATTTTCTATATTGTGACAGAATTTGACACAAAATCG
Source organism: Pugionium dolabratum (assembly GCA_018901945.1). Taxonomy (NCBI): domain Eukaryota; kingdom Viridiplantae; phylum Streptophyta; class Magnoliopsida; order Brassicales; family Brassicaceae; genus Pugionium; species Pugionium dolabratum. The sequence continues at coordinate 293,626 of JAEVFF010000968.1, read as the reverse complement.
ATATGAAAAATCGTTCAAGTAATCCAATATAGCCAAAAGTGCGTTTTTCTACATTTATAAGCCTTTTCTCAATGAGCACCAATGCTGAGTTTAGAATGATCACTTTAACTGGCCGATCAACTTGACATGTCGCACTAAATCATCCCTTACTTTTGATTTAGAGCTCAAAATGACACGAAACCAATGCCCACGTTAAGCTAGCTCAATTTTCTATATTGTGACAAAATTTGAGACAGAAATAGAAACGTCAAAGCATCCAAGTAATCCAATCTATCCCGAACTGCGTGATGTCATGCATTATGCATCATTTATAAGCCTTTAATCAATGAACACCAATGATCAATTTAGAATGATGACATTAACTGGCCAATCAACTTGACATGTCCGCACTAAATCGTCTGTAACTTTTGATTTACCACTCAGATTGACACGAATCCAATGCCCATGTTAAGCTAGCTCAATTTTCTATATTGTGACAAAATTTGAAATAGAAATAGATACGAGAAGGAATCCAAATAATCCAATCTATCGTGAACTACGTGATGCCATGCATAATGATTCATTTATAAGCTTTTACTCAATGAGCACCAATGATCAGTTTATATTGATCAATTTAACTGCCCGATCATTTTGACATGTCTGCACTAAATCATCCGTATCTTTTATTTACAACTCAAAATGACACGAATCCAATGCACACATTAAGCTAGCTCAATTTTCTATATTGTGACAAAATTTGAGACAGAAATAGATACGACAAACCGTACAAGTAATCCAATTTATCCCGAACTGCATGAGGTCATGCATTATGCTTTATTTGTAAGTCTTTTACTCAATGAGCAACAATGATCAGTTTAGAATGATCAGTTTAACTGGACAATTAACTTGACATATCCGCACTAAATCCTCCCCAACTTTTGGTTTAGGTCTCAGAATAAAACGAATCCAATGCCCATATTAAGCTAGCTCAATCTTCTATATTGTAAAAAAAATTGACAAAAAAATAAATACGAAAATGCGCTCAAGTAATCCAATCTAACGAAATATTCGTAATGCCAAGCATTATGATTCATTTATAATCCCTTACTCAATGAGCACTAGTGATGAGTTTGGAATGATCACTTTAACAGTCCGATAAACTTGACATATCCGTAATAAATCGTCCCTAACTTTTGATTTAGAGCTAAGAATGACAAGAATTCAATGCCCACATTAAGCTAGCTCAATTCTCTATGTTGTGACAAAATTTGAGAAAGAAATCAATACAAAAAGCATTCAAGTAATCCAATCTTGCCAAAACCGCATGATGCCATGCATTATGCTTCATTTATAAGCCTTTACTCAATGAGCACAAATGATCAGTTTAGAATGATCACTTAAAGTAGGCAATCAACTCGACATGTCCGCACTAAATCGTTCGTAACTTTTGATTTATAGCTCAAAATAACAGGAATCCAATGTCCACGTTAAGCTAACTCAATTTTCTATGTTGCGACAAAATTTGAGGGCAGAAATACATACAAAAAAGCATTCAAGGAATCCAATCTAGCCAAAACTGTATGATGCCATGCATTATGCTTCATTGATAAACCTTTACTCAATGAGCACCAATGATCAGATAAGAATGATCACTTTAACTGGCCGATCAACTTGACATGTTTGCAGTAAATGGTTCATAACGTTTGATTTAGAGCTCAGAATGATACGAATCCAATGCCCACGTTAAGCTAGCTCAATTTTCTATATTGTGACAAAATTTCAGGCAGAAATAGATACAACAAAGCATCCACAATATATCCTGAACTACATGATGTCATGCATTTTGCTTCATTTATAAGCTTTTACTCATCAACACCAATGATCAGTTTAGAATGATCACATTAACTGGCCGATAAACTTGATATGTCTGCACTAAATCGTTCGAATCATTTTATTTAGAGCTCAAAATGACACGAATCCAATGCCCACGTTAATCTAGCTCCATTTTGTATATTGTGACTAAATTTGAGACAGAAATACATATGACAAACCATCCAACTAATCCAATCTATTCCAAATTCCATGATGCCATGCATTATGATTCATTTATAAGCCTTTACTTATTGAACTCCAATGATCAATTTAGAATGATTACTTTAACTGGCCGATCAACTTGACATGTCCGCACTAAATCATCCGTAACTTTTGATTTAGAGCTCATAATAACACAAATCCAATGCCCACATTAAGCTAGCTCAATTTTCTATATTTTGATAAAATTGCTTCGACAAAGCGTCCAAGTAAACAGGCCGATCAACTTGACATGTCCGTACTAAATTGCCCCTAACTTTTGATTTAGAGCTCGGAATGACACGAATCAAATGCCCACGTTCAGCTAGCTCAATTCTCTATGTTGTAACCAAAATTTGAGACAGAAATAGATACTAAAAGCATTCAAGTAATCCAATCTAGCCAAAACTATGTTATGCCATGCATTATACTTCATTTATAAGGCTTAAGTCAATGAGCACAAATTATCGGTTTAGAATGATCACTTTAACTGGCCGATCAACTTGACATGTCCGCACTAAATCATCCGTAACTTTTGATTTAGAGCTTCGAATGAGACGAATCCAATGCCAAGTTAAGCTATCTATATTTTATATATTGTGACAAAATTTGAGGCATAAATAGATACGACAAAGCATCCAAGTAATCCAATCAATCCCGAACTGCGTGATGTCATTCATTATGCATCATTTATAAGCGTTTACTCAATGAGCACCAACGATCAGCTAAGAATGATCACTTTATCTTGTCGATCAACTTGACATGTTTGTACTAAATCGTCCGTAACTTTTGATTTCGAGCTTAGAATGACACGAATCCAATGCCCACGTTAACCTACCTTGATTTTCTATATTCTGACAAAATTTGAGAGAGAAATAGATACTATAAATTGTCCAAATAATCCAATATATTCTGAACTACGTGATGTCATGCATTATGCTTCATTTATAAGCCTTTACTCAATGAGGACCAATCATCAGTTTAGAAAGACCATGTAATCCAATCTATCCCGAACTGCGTGATGCCATTCATTATGTTTTATTTATAAGCATTTACTCAGGGAGCACAAATGATCATTTTGGAATGATAACTTTAACTAGGCGATCAACTTGACATGTTCGTACTAAAACGACTGTAACGTTTTATTTAGAACTCCAAATAACACGAATCCAATGCCCACATTAGGCTAGCTCAATTTTCTATATTGTGACAAAATTGACACAAAAATAAATACAAATATGCGTTCAAGTAATCCAATCTAACGAAAACTGTGTGATGCCATGCATTATGATTCATTTATAAGCCTTTACTCAATGAGCACAAATTATGAGTTTAGAATGATCACTTTAACAGGTCGATCAACTGGACATATCCGTACTAAATCGTCCTTAACTTTTGATTTAGAGCTCAGAATGACACGAATCCAATGCCCACGTTAAGCTAGCTCAATTCTCTATGTTGTGACAAAATTTGAGACAGAAATAGATACAAAAGAGCGCTCAAGTAACCCAATATAGCCAAAACCGTATGATGCCATGAATTATGCATCATTTATAAGCCTTTACTCAATGAGCACAAATGATCAGCTTAGAATGATCACTTTAAGTAGGCGATCAAATTGACATGTCTCCACTAAATCGTCCGTAACTTTTAATTTATAACTCAGAATAACACGAATCCAATGTCCACGTTAAGCTACCTCAATTTTCTATATTGTGACAAAATTTGAGGCAGAAATAGATACGCCAAAGTATCCAAGTAATCCAATATATCCCGTACTGCGTGATGTCATGCATTGTGCATCATTTATAAGCCTTTACTCAATGAGCACCAATGATCAGTTTAGAATGATCACTTTAACTGGGTGATCAACTTGACATGTCCGCACTAAACCTTTTGTAACTTTTGATTTAAAGCTCAGAATGACACGAATCCAATGCTCCTGTTAAGCTAGCTCAATTTTCTATATTGTGACAAAATATGAGACAAAAATAGATACGACAAGGCGTTCAAATAATCCAATATATCCCGAACTGCGTGATGCCATGCATTATGCTTCATTTATAAGCCTTTACTCAATGAGCACCAATGATCAGTTTAGAATGATCACTTTAACTGGCCGATCAACTTGGCAAGTCCTCACTAAATCATCCGTAACTTTTGATTTTGACATCAGAATGATACGAATCCAATGGCCACGTTAAGCTAGCTCAATTTTCTATATTGTGACAAAATTTGAGGCAGAAATAGATACAACAAAGCATCCACAATATATCCTGAACTACATGATGTCATGCATTATGCTTCATGTATAAGCTTTTACTCAATCAACACCAATGATCAGCTTAGAATGATCACATTAACTGGCCGATAAACTTGATATGTCCGCACTAAATCGTTCGAATCATTTTATTTAGAGCTCAAAATGACACGAATCCAATGCCCACGTTAATCTAGCTCCATTTTGTATATTGTGACTAAATTTGAGACAGAAATACATATGAAAAACCATCCAACTAATCCAATCTATTCCAAATTCCACGATGACATGCATTATGATTCATTTATAAGCCTTTACTTAATGAGCTCCAATGATCAATTTAGAATGATTACTTTAACTGGCCGATCAACTTGACATGTCCCACAAACATCCGTAACTTTGATTTTAGAGCTCAGAATGACACGAATCCAATGCCACTTAAGCTAGCTCAATTCTCTATGTTGTGACAAAATTTGAGACAGAAATAGATACAAAAGAGCGTTCAAGTAACCCAATATAGCCAAAACCGCATGATGCCATGAATTATGCATCATTTATAAGCCTTTACTCAATGAGCACAAATGATCAGCTTAGAATGATCACTTTAAGTAGGCGATCAAATTGACATGTCTCCACTAAATTGTCCGTAACTTTTGATTTATAACTCAGAATAACACGAATCCAATGTCCACGTTAAGCTAGCTCAATTCTCTATATTGTGACAAAATTTGAGGCAGAAATAGATACGCCAAAGGATCCAAGTAATCCAATATATCCCGTACTGCGTGATGTCATGCATTGTGCATCATTTATAAGCTTTTACTCAATGAGCACCAATGATCAGTTTAGAATGATCACTTTAACTGGTTGATCAACTTGACATGTCCGCACTAAATCTTCTGTAACTTTTGATTTAGAGCCCAGAATGACACAAATCCAATGCTCACGTTAAGCTAGCTCAATTTTCTATATTGTGACAAAATTTGAGAAAGAAATAGATACGACAAAGTGTCCATGTAATCTAATCTATACCAAACTGCGTGATGCCATGCATTATGCTTTATTTATAAATATTTTCTCAATGAGCACCAATGATCAGTTTAGAATGATGTTTTAACTGGCCGATCAGCTTCACCTGTCTTCACTAAATAGTCCGTAACTTTTGATCTAGAGCTCAGAATGACACGAATCCAATGCCCACGTTAAGTTAGCTCAATTTTCTATATTTTGGCAAAATATGAGACAAAAATAGATACGACAAAGCGTTCAAATAATCCAATATATCCCGAACTGCGTGATGCCATGCATTATGCTTCATTTATAAGCCTTTACTCAATGAGCACCAATGATCAGTTTAGAATGATCACTTTAACTGGCCGATCAACTTGGCAAGTCCTCACTAAATCGTCCGTAACCTTTGATTTTGACATCAGAATGATACGAATCCAATGCCCACGTTAAGCTCGCTCAATTTTCTATATTGTGACAAAATTTGAGGCAGAAATAGATACAACAAAGCATCCACAATATATCATGAACTACATGATGTCATGCATTATGCTTCATTTATAAGCTTTTACTCAATCAACACCAATGATCAGCTTAGAATGATCACATTAACTGGCCGATAAACTTGATATGTCCGTACTAAATCGTTCGAATCATTATATTTAGAGCTCAAAATTACACGAATCCAATGCCCACGTTAATCTAGCTCCATTTTGTATATTGTGATTAAATTTGAGACTGAAATACATATGACAAACCATCCAACTAATCCAATCTATTCCAAATTCCATGATGACATGCATTATGATTCATTTATAAGCCTTTACTTAATGAGCTCCAATGATCAATTTAGATGATTACTTTAACTGGCAGATCAACTTGACATGTCCGCACTAAATCATCCGTAACTTTTGATTTAGAGCTCAGAATGACACGAATTCAATGCCTACGTTAAGCTAGCTCAATACTCTATGTTGTGACAAAATTTGAGACAGAAATAGATACAAAAGAGCGTTCAAGTAACCCAATATAGCCAAAACCGCATGATGCCATGAATTATGCATCATTTATACTCAATGAGCAGAAATGATCAGCTTAGAATGATCACTTTAAGTAGGCGATCAAATTGACATGTCTCCACTAAATTGTCCGTAACTTTAGATTTATAACTCAGAATAACACAAATCCAATGTCCACGTTAAGCTAGCTAAATTCTCTATATTGTGACAAAATTTGAGGCAGAAATAGATACGCCAAAGGATCCAAGTAATCCAATATATCCCGTACTGCATGATGTCATGCATTGTGCATCATTTATAAGCCTTTACTCAATGAGCACCAATGATCAGTTTAGAATGATCACTTTAACTGGGTGATCAACTTGACATGTCCGCACTAAATCTTCTGTAACTTTTGATTCAGAGCTCAGAATAACACGAATCCAATGCTCATGTTAAGCTAGCTCAATTTTCTATATTGTGACAAAATTTGAGAAAGAAATAGATAGGACAAAGTGTCCATGTAATCCAATCTATACCAAACTGCGTGATGCCATGCATTATGCTTTATTTATAAATCTTTGATCAGTTTAGAATGATGTTTTTAACTGGCCGATCAGCTTCACTTGTCTTCAATAAATAGTCCGTAACTTTTGATCTAGATCTCCGAATGACACGAATCCAATGCCCACGTTTAAGTTAGCTCAATTTTCTATATTTTGACAAAATATGAGACTAAAATAGATACGACAAAGCGTTCAAATAATCCAATATATCCCGAACTGCGTGATGCCATGCATTATGCTTCATTTATAAGCCTTTACTCAATGAGCACCAATGATCAGTTTAGAATGATCACTTTAACTGGCCGATCAACTTGGCAAGTCCTCACTAAATCGTCCGTAACTTTTTGATTTTGAGCTCAGAATGATACGAATCCAATGCCCACGTTAAGCTAGCTCAATTTTCTATATTGTGACAAAATTTGAGGCAGAAATAGATACAACAAAGCATCCACAATATATCCTGAACTACATGATGTCATGCATTATGCTTCATTTATAAGCTTTTACTCAATCAACACCAATGATCAGTTTAGAATGATCACATTAACTGGCCGATAAACTTGATATGTCTGCACTAAATCGTTCGAATCATTTTATTTAGAGCTCAAAATGACACGAATCCAATGCCCACGTTAATCTAGCTCCATTTTGTATATTGTGACTAAATTTGAGACAGAAATACATATGACAAACCATCCAACTAATCCAATCTATTCCAAATTCCATGATGACATGCATTATGAGTCATTTATAAGCCTTTACTTAATGAGCTCCAATGATCAATTTAGAATGATTACTTTAACTGGCCGATCAACTTGACATGTCCGCAATAAATCATCCGTAACTTTTGATTTAGAACTCATAATAACACAAATCCAATGCCCACATTAAGCTAGCTCAATTTTCTATACTGTGATAAAATTGCTTCGACAAAGTGTCCAAGTAAAGAGGCCGATCAACTTGACATATCCGTACTAAATTGTCCCTAACTTTTGATTTAGAGCCCGGAATGACACGAATCAAATGCCCACGTTAAGCTAGCTCAATTCTCTATGTTGTAACCAAAATTTGAGACAGAAATAGATACAAAAAGCATTCAAGTAATCCAATCTAGCCAAAACTATATTATGCCATGCATTATACTTCATTTATAAGGCTTTAGTCAATGAGCACAAATTATCGGTTTAGAATAATCACTTTAACTGGCCGATCAACTTGACATGTCCGCACTAAATCATCCGTAACTTTTGATTTAGATCTTCGAATGAGACGAATCCTATGGCAAGTTAAGCTAGCTATATTTTATATATTGTGACAAAATTTGACGCATAAATAGATACGACAAAGCTTCCAAGCAATCCAATCAATCCTGAACTGCGTGATGTCATTCATTATGCATCATTTATAAGCGTTTACTCAATGAGCACCAACGATCAGCTAAGAATGATCACTTTATCTTGTCGATCAACTTGACATGTCTGTACTAAATCGTCGGTAACTTTAGATTTCGAGCTGAGAATGACAAGAATCCAATGCCCACGTTAACCTACCTTGATTTTCTATATTATGACAAAATTTGAGAGAGAAATAGATACAATAAATTGTCCAAATAATCCAATATATTCTGAACTACGTGATGTCGTGCATTATGCTTCATTTATAAGGCTTTACTCAATGAGCACCGATCATCAGTTTAGAAAGATCATTTTAACTTGACGATCAACTTGACATGTCTGCACTAAATCGTCTGTAACTTTTGATTTAGATCTCTGAATCACACGAATCCAATGCCCATGTTAATCTAACTCAAATTTTCTATATTGTGACAAAATTTGATAAAAAAACAAATACGACAAAGGGTCCATGTAATCCAATCTATCCCGAACTACGTGATGCCATTCATTATGTTTTATTTATAAGCATTTACTCAAGTAGCACAAATGATCAGTTTAGAACTCCGAATAACACGAATCCAATGCCCACATTAGGCTAGCTCAATTTTCTATATTGTGACAAAATTGACAAAATAAATACAAATATGCGTTCAAGTAATCCAATCTAGCAAAAACTGCGTGATGCCATGCATTATGATTCATTTATAAGCCTTTACTCAATGAGCACAAATTATGAGTTTAGAATGATCACTTTAACAGGCCGATCAACTGGACATATCCGTACTAAATCGTCCTTAACTTTTGATTTACAGCTCAGAATGACACGAATCCAATGCCCACGTTAAGCTAGCTCAATTCTCTATGCTGTGACAAAATTTGAGACAGAAATAGATACAAAAGAGCGTTCAAGTAACCCAATATAGCCAAAACCGCGTGATGCCATGAATTATGCATCTTTTATAAGCCTTTACTCAATGAGCACAAATGATCAGCTTAGAATGATCACTTTAAGTAGGCGATCAAATTGACATGTCTCCACTAAATTGTCCGTAACTTTTGATTTATAACTCAGAATAACACGAATCCAATGTCCACGTTAAGCTAGCTCAATTCTCTATATTGTGACAAAATTTGAGGCAGAAAAAGATACGCCAAAGGATCCAAGTAATCTAATATATCCCGTACTGCGTAATGTCATGCATTGTGCATCATTTATAAGCCTTTACTCAATGAGCACCAATCATCAGTTTAGAAAGATCATTTTAACTTGACAATCAACTTGACATGTCTGCACTAAATCGTATGTAACTTTTGATTTAGATCTCTGAATCACACGAATCCAATGCCCATGTTAAACTAACTCAAATTTTCTATATTGTGACAAAATTTGATACAAAAGCAGATACGACAAAGGGTCCATGTAATCCAATCTATCCCGAACTGCGTGATGCCTTTCATTATGTATTATTTATAAGCATTTACTCAAGGAGCACAAATGATCAGTTTAGAATGATAACTTTAACTAGGCGATCAACTAGACATGTTCGCACTAAAACATCTGTAACTTTTTATTTAGAACTTCGAATAACACGAATCCAATGCCCACATTAGGCTAGCTCAATTTTCTATATTCTGACAAAATTGACACAAAAATAAATACAAATATGCGTTCAAGTAATCCAATCTAGCGAAAACTGCGTGATGCCATGCATTATGATTCATTTATAAGCCTTTACTCAATGAGCACAAATTATGAGTTTAGAATGATCACTTTAAGAGGCCAATCAACTGGACATATCCGTACTAAATCGTCCTTAACTTTTTTTTAAGAGCTCAGAATGACATGAATCCAATGCCCACGTTAAGCTAGCTCAATTCTCTATGTTGTGACAAAATTTGAGACAGAAATAGATACAAAAGCGCGTTCAAGTAACCCAATATAGCCAAAACCGCATGATGCCATGAATTATGCATCGTTTATAAGCCTTTACTCAATGAGCACAAATGATCAGCTTAGAACGATCACTTTAAGTAGGCAAACAAATTGACATGTCTCCACTAAATTGTCCGTAACTTTTTATTTATAACTCAGAATAACACAAATCCAATGTCCACGTTAAGCTAGCTAAATTCTCTATATTGCGACAAAATTTGAGGCAGAAATAGATACGCCAAAGGATCCAAGTAATCCAATATATCCCGTACTGCGTGATGTCATGCATTGTGCATCATTTATAAGCCTTTACTCAATGAGCACCAATGATCAGTTTAGAATGATCACTTTAACCGGGTGATCAACTTGACATGTCTGCACTAAATCTTCTGTAACTTTTGATTTAAAGCTCAGAATGACAGGAATCCAATGCTCACGTTAAGCTAGCTCAATTTTCTATATTGTGACAAAATTTGAGAAAGAAATAGATACGACAAAGTGTCCATGTAATCCAATCTATACCAAACTCCGTGATGCCATGCATTATGCTTTATTTATAAATCTTTTCTCAATGACCACCAATGATCAGTTTAGAATGATGTTTTTAACTGGCCGATCAGCTTCACATGTCTGCACTAAATAGTCCGTAACTTTTGATCTAGAGCTCAGAATGACACGAATCCAATGCCCACGTTAAATTAGCTCAATGTTCTATATTTTGACAAAATATGAGACAAAAATAGATACGACAAACCGTTCAAATAATCCAATATATCCCGAGCTGCGAGATGCCATGCATTATGCTTCACTTATAAGCCTTTACTCAATGACCACCAATGATCAGTTTAGAATGATCACTTTAACAGGCCGATCAACTTGGCAAGTCCTCACTAAATTGTCCGTAACTTTTGATTTTGAGCTCAGAATGACACGAATCCAATGCCCACGTTAAGTTAGCTCAATGTTCTATATTTTGACAAAATATGAGACAAAAATAGATACGACAAACCGTTCAAATAATCCAATATATCCCGAGCTGCGTGATGCCATGCATTATGCTTCACTTATAAGCCTTTACTCAATGAGCACCAATGATCAGTTTAGAATGATCACTTTAACTGGCCGATCTATTCCAAATTCTAGGATGACATGCATTATGATTCATTTATAAGCCTTTACTTAATGAGCTCCAATGATCAATTTAGAATGATTACTTTAACTGGCCGATCAACTTGACATGTCCGCACTAAATCATCCGTAACTTTTGATTTAGAGTTCATAATAACACAAATCCAATGCCCACATTAAGCTAGCTCAATTTTCTATATTGCGATAAAATTGCTTCGACAAAGCGTCCTAGTAAACAGGCCGATCTACTTGACATGTCCGTACTAAATTTTCCCTAACTTTTGATTTAGAGCTCGGAATGACACGAATCAAATGCCCACGTTAAGCTAGCTCAATTCTCTATGTTGTAACCAAAATTTGAGACAGAAATAGATACAAAAAGCATTCAAGTAATCCAATCTAGCCAAAACTATATTATGCCATGCATTATACTTCATTTATAAGGCTTTAGTCAATGAGCACAAATTATCGGTTTAGAATGATCACTTTAAGTGGCCGATCAACTTAACATGTCCGCACTAAATTATCCATAACTTTTGATTTAGAGCTTCGAATGAGACGAATCCAATGCCAAGTTAAGCTATCTATAGTTTATATATTGTGACAAAATTTGAGGCATAAATAGATATGACAAAGCATCCAAGTAATCCAATCAATCCCGAACTGCGTGATGTCATTCATTATGCATCATTTATAAGCATTTACTCAATGAGCACCAACGATCAGCTAAGAATGATCACTTTATCTTGTCGATCAACTTGACATGTTTTTACTAAATCATCCGTAACTTTTGATTTCGAGCTCAAAATGACACGAATCCAATGCCCACGTTAACCTACCTTGATTTTCTATATTCTGACAAAATTTGAGAGAGAAATAAATACGATAAATTGTCCAAATAATCCAATATATTCTGAACTACTTGATGCCGTGCATTACGCTTCATTTATAAGCCTTTACACAATGAGCACCAATCATCAGTTTAGAAAGATCATTTTAACTTGACGATCAACTTGACATGTCTGCACTAAATCGTCTGTAACTTTTGATTTAGATCTCTGAATCACAAGAATCCAATGCCCATGTTAAACTAACTCAAATTTTCTATATTGTGACAAAATTTGATACAAAAACAGATACGACAAAGGGTCCATGTAATCCAATCTATCCCAAACTGCGTGATGCCATTCATTATGTTTTATTTATAAGCATTTACTCAAGGAGCACAAATGATCAGTTTAGAATGATAACTTTAACTAGGCGATCAACTTGACATGTTCGCACTAAAACGTCTGTAACGTTTTATTTAGAACTCCGAATAACACGAATCCAATGCCCACATTAGGCTAGCTCAATTTTCAATATTGTGACAAAATTGACACAAAAATAAATACAAATATGCGTTCAAGTAATCCAATCTAGCGAAAACTGCGTGATGCCATGCATTATGATTCATTTTTTAGCCTTTACTCAATGAGCACAAATTATGAGTTTAGAATGATCACTTTAACAGGCCGATCAACTAGACATATCCGTACTAAATCGTCCTTAACTTTTGATTTAGAGCTCAGAATAATACGAATCCAATGCCCACGTTCAGCTAGCTCAATTCTCTATGTTGTGACAAAATTTGAGACAGAAATAGATACAAAAGAGCGTTCAAGTAACCCAATATAGCAAAAACCGCATGATGCCATGAGTTATGCATCATTTATAAGCCTTTACTCAATGAGCACAAATGATCAGCTTTAAGTAGGCGATCAAATTGACATGTCTCCACTAAATTGTCCGTAACTTTTGATTTATAACTCAGAATAACACGAATCCAATGTCCACGTTAACCTAGCTCAATTCTCTATATTGTGACAAAATTTGAGGCAGAAATAGATACGCCAAAGGATCAAAGTAATCCAATATATCCCGTACTGCGTGATGTCATGCATTGTGCATCATTTATAAGCCTTTACTCATTGAGCACCAATGATCAGTTTAGAATGATCACTTTAACTGGGTGATCAACTTGACATGTCCGCACTAAATCTTCTGTAACTTTTGATTTAGAGCTCAGAATGACACGAATCCAGTGCTCACTTTAAGCTAGCTCAATTTTCTATATTGTGACAAAATTTGAGAAAGAAATAGATACGACAAAGTGTCCATGTAATCCAATCTATACAAAACTGCGTGATGCCATGCATTATGCTTTATTTATAAATCTTTTCTCAATGAGCACGAATGATCAGTTTAGAATGATGTTTTGAACTGGCCGATCAGCTTCACATGTCTGCACTAAATAGTCCGTAACTTTTGATCTAGAGCTCAGAATGACACGAATCCAATGCCCATGTTAAGTTAGCTTAATTTTCTATATTGTGACAAATTTGAGACAGAAATAGATACGACAAAGCGTCCATGTAATCCAATCTATCCCAAACTGCGTGATGCCATGCATTATGCTTCATTTATATGCCTTTTCTCAATGAGCACCAATGATCAGTTAACAATGCTCACTTTAACTGACCGATCAACTTGACATAACTTTTGATTTAGCACCATAACTTTTGATTTAGACATCAGAATGACACGAATCCAATTCCCACGTTAACCTATCTCAATGTTCTATATTGTGATAAAACTGAATACTAAAACTGCTTCGACAAGTCCTCCAAGTAATCAAATCTATCCAAACCTGCATGATGTCATGATTATATTTATAAATCTTTACTCAATGAGCATAATTGATCTGTTTAGAATGATCAATTTAACTTGGCGATCAACCTTACATGTCTGCAGTAAATCGTCCATAACTTTTGATCTAGAGCTCAGAATGACACGAATCCAATGCCCATGTTAAGTTAGCTTAATTTTCTATATTGTGACAAATTTGAGACAGAAATAGATACGACAAAGCGTCCATGTAATCCAATCTATCCCAAACTGCGTGATGCCATGCATTATGCTTCATTTATATGCCTTTTCTCAATGAGCACCAATGATCAGTTAACAACTCAAAGAGCATAATTGATCTGTTTAGAATGATCAATTTAACTTGGCGATCAACCTTACATGTCTGCAGTAAATCGTCCATAACTTTTGATATATAGCTCATAACGACACAAATCCAATGCCCTCACTAAGCTAGCTCACTTTTCTATATTGTGACAAATTTTGAGACCGAAATAGATACGAAGAAGTGATCAAGTAATCCATGCTAGCCAAAACTGCGTGATGCTATGCATTTTGCTTCATTAATAAGCCTTTTCTTTATGAGCACCAATGATCAGTTTAGAATGATCACTTTAATTGGCCGATCAACTTGACATGTCTGCACTAAATTGTTCGTAACTTTTGATTTAAAGCTCAGACTGACACGAATCCAATGCCCACGTTAAGCTATCTCAATGTTATTGTACTGTGATAAATTTTAAGACTAAAACTGCTTCAACAAGTCCTGCAAGTAATCAAATCTTTCCAAAACTACGTGGTGTCATGCATTATGATTCATTTATAATCCTTTAATTAATGAGCAACAGTGATTAGTTTAGAATGATCAATTTAACTATGCGATCAACTTGACATGTCTGCACTAATTTTTCATAATTTTTGATTTAGTGCTCATAATAACACGAATCCAGTGCCCACGTTAATCTAGCTCAATTTTCTATACTGTGAAAAATCTGAGACAGAAATGGATACGACAAAGCGTCCAAGTAATCCATTCTATCTCAACCTGCGTGATAACTTGCATTATGCTTTATGTATAAACCTTTACTCAATGAGCACCAATGATCAGTTTATAATGATCACTTTAACTCGCTGATCAACTTGACATGTTCACACTAAATCGTCCGTAACTTTTGATTTAGAGCTCAGAACGACACGAATCTAATGCCAACATTAAGCTATCTTAATTTTCTATAATTTTTAAAAATATGACACAAAAATGGATACGACAAAGTGTCCATGTAATCCAATCTATCCGGAACTGCGTGACGCATGTATTGTTCTTCATTTATAAATGTTTACTTAATGAGCACTAATGATCATTTTAGAATGATCACTTTAATTGGCCGATTAACTTTACATGTCTGCACTAAGTCGTCCGTAACTTATATTTTAGAGCTCATAATGACACGATTCCAATGCCCACGTAGGCTAGATCAATTTTCTATATTGCGTCAAAATTTGATACAGAAATAGATAAGGCAACGCGTCTAAGTAATCCAATCTATCCTGAAGTGCGTGATGCCATGCATTATGCTTCATTTATAAGACTTTACTCAACGAGCACCAATGATCAGTTAAAAATGATCATTTAAACTGCTCGATCAACTTGACATGTCCGCACTAAATCGTCTGTAATTGTTTATTTAGAACTCAGAATGACACGAGTCCAATGCCCACAGTAAGCCTGCTCAATTTTCTATATTGTGACAAAATCTGAGACAAAAATAGACACGACAAAGTGTCCAGTCCAATGCCCACAGTAAGCCTGCTCAATTTTCTATATTGTGACAAAATCTGAGACAAAAATAGACACGACAAAGTGTCCATGTTATCCAATCTATCCCGAACTACGTGATGCCATGCATTATGCTTCATTTATATGCCTTTTCTCAATGAGCACCAATGATCAGTTAAGAATGATCACTTTAACTGACCGATCAACTTGACATGTCTGCACTAAATCGTCCTGTAACTTTTGATTTAGACATCATAACGACACGAATCTAATGCCCACGTTAAACTAGCTCAATGTTTTATATTGTGATAAAGTTAAAGAGTAAAACTGTTTCGACAAGTCCTCCAAGTAAGCAAATTTATCAAAACCTGCGTGATGTCATGCATTCATTTATAAGTCTTTACTCAATGAGCACAATTGATTAGTTTAGAATGATCAATTTAACTTGGCGATCAACTTGACATGTCTGTAGTAAATCGTCCATAACTTTTGATTTATAGCTCATAACGACACAAATCCAATGCCTTCACTAAGCTAGCTAACTTTTCTATATTGTGACAAAATTGAGACAAAAATAAATACGAAGATGCGATCAAGTAATCCATGCTAGCCAAAACTGCGTGATGCTATGCATTTTGCTTCATTTATAAGCCTTTGCTTAATGAGAACCAATGATCAGTTTAGAATGATCACTTTAATTGGACGATCAACTTGACATGTCCGCACTAAATCGTTCGTAACTTTTGATTTAAAGCTCAGACTGACACGAATCCCATGCCCACGTTACTCTAGCTCAATGTTTTTGTATTGTGGTAAATTTTAAGACTAGCATTGCTTCAAAAAGTCCTCCTAGTAATTAAATATTTTCCAAACTACGTGGTGTCATGCATTATGATTCATTTATAATCCTTTAATCAATGAGCACCAGTGATCAGTTTAGAATGATCATTTTAACTGGGCGATCAACTTGACATGTCTGCACTAAATTGTTCATAACTTTTGATTTAGAGCTCATAATAACACGAATGCAGTGCCCATGTTAAGCTAGCTCAATTGTCTATATTGTGACAGAATTTGAGACAAAAATGGTTACGACAAAGTGTTCAAGTAATCCAATATATCTCAAACTTTGTGATATCCTGCATTATGCTTTAGGTATAAACCTTTACTGAATGAGCACCAATGATCAGTTTATAATGATTGCTTTAACTCGCCGATCAACTTGACATGTCCGCACTAAATCGTCCGTAACTTTTGATTTAGAGATCAGNTCCAGTGCTCATGTTAAGCTAGCTTAATTTTCTATATTGTGACAAAATTTGTGAAAGAAATAGATACGACAAAGTGTCCATGTAATCCAATCTATACCAAACTGCGTGATGTCATGCATTATGCTTTATTTATAAATCTTTTCTCAATGAGCACCAATGATCAGTTTAGAATGATGTTTTTAATTGGCCGATCAGCTTCACATGTCTGCACTAAATAGTCCGTAACTTTTGATCTAGAGCTGAGAATGACACGAATCCAATGCCCACGTTAAGTTAGCTCCATTTTCTATATATTTTGACAAAATATGAGACAAAAATAGATACGACAAAGCGTTCAAATAATCCAATATATCCCAAACTGCGTGATGCCATGCATTATGCTTCATTTCTAAGCCTTTACTCAATGAGCACCAATGATGAGTTTAGAATGATCACTTTAACTGGCCGATCAACTTGGCAAGTCCTCACTAAATCGTCTGTAACTTTTGATTTAGAGCTCAGAATGACACGAATCCAATGCCCACTTTAACCTAGCTCAATATCTATATTGTGACAAATTTGAGACAGAAATAGACACGACAAAGTGTCCATGTAATCCAATCTATCCCGAACTGCGTGATGCCATGCATTATGCTTCATTTATATGCCTTTTCTCAATGAGCACCAATGATCAGTTAACAATGCTCACTTTAACTGACCGATCAACTTGACATGTCCGCACTAAATCGTCCATAACTTTTGATTTAGACATCAGAATGACACGAATCCAATTCCCACGTTAACCTAGCTCAATGTTTTATATTGTGATAAAACTGAATACTAAAACTGCTTCGACAAGTCCTCCAAGTAATCAAATCTATCCAAACCTGTGTGATGTCATGATTATAGTTATAAGTCTTTACTCAATGAGCATAATTGATCAGTTTAGAATGATCAATTTAACTTGGCGATCAACCTTACATGTCTGCAGTAAATCGTCCATAACTTTTGATATATAGCTCATAACGACACAAATCCAATGCCCCCGCTAAGCTAGCTCACTTTTCTATATTGTGACATATTTTGAGACAGAAATAGATACGAAGAAGCGATCAAGTAATCTATGCTAGCCAAAACTGCGTGATGCTATGCATTTTGCTTCATTTATAAGCCTTTTCTTAATGAGCACCAATGATCAGTTTAGAATGATCACTTTAATTGGCCGATCAACTTGACATGTCTGCACTAAATCGTTCGTAACTTTTGATTTAGAGCTCATACTGACACGAATCCAATGCCCACGTTAAGCTATCTCAATGTTATTGTACTGTGATAAATTTTAAGACTAAAACTGCTTCAACAAGTCCTCCAAATAATCAAATCTTTCCAAAACTACGTGGTGTCATGCATTATGATTCATTTATAATCCTTTAATCAATGAGCACCAGTGATTAGTTTAGAATGATCAATTTAACTGTGCGATCAACTTGACATGTCTGCACTAATTTTTCATAATTTTTGATTTAGTGCTCATAATAACACGAATCCAGTGCCCACGTTAATCTAGCTCAATTTTCTATACTGTGAAAAATCTGAGACAAAAATGGATACGACAAAGCATCCAAGTAATACATTCTATCTCAACCTGCATGATATCATGCATAATGCTTTATGTATAAACCTTTACTCAATGAGCACCAATGATCAGTTTATAATGATCACTTTAACTCGCCGATCAACTTGACATGTCCGCACTAAATCGTCCGTAACTTTTGATTTAGAGCTCAGAACGACACGAATCTAATGCCAACGTTAAGCTATCTTAATTTTCTATAATTTTAAAAAATATGAGACAAAATTAGATACGACAAAGCGTCCATGTAATCCAATCTATCCCGAACAGCGTGACGCATGCATTATGCTTCATTTATAAATGTTTACTTAATGAGCACCAATGATCAGTTTAGAATGATCACTTTAACTGGCCGATTAACTTTACATGTCTGCACTAAGGCGTCCGTAACTTATATTTTAGAGCTCAGAATGACACGATTCCAATGCCCACGTTAGGCTAGATCAATTTTCTATATTGCGTCAAAATTTGATACAGAAATAGATAAGGCAGCGCGTCTAAGTAATCCAATCTATCCTGAAGTGCGTGATGCCATGCATTATGCTTCATTTATAAGACTTTACTCAATGAGCACCAATGATCAGTTAAGAATGATCATTTAAACTGACCGATCAACTTGACATATCCGCACTAAATCGTCTGTAATTTTTTTATTTAGAACTCAGAATGACACGAGTCCAATGCCCACAGTAAGCCTGCTCAATTTTCTATATTGTGACAAAATTTGAGACCAAAATAGACACGACAAAGTGTCCATGTAATCCAGTCTATCCCGAACTACGTGATGCCATGCATTATGCTTCATTTATATGCCTTTTCTCAATGACCACCAATGATCAGTTAAGAATGATCACTTTAACTGACCGATCAACTTGACATGTCCGCACTAAATCGTCTGTAACTTTTGATTTAGACCTCATAACGACACGAATCTAATGCCCACGTTAAACTAGCTCAATGTTTTATATTGTGATAAAGTTAAAGAGTAAAACTGCTTCGACAAGTCCTCCAAGTAATCAAATTTATCAAAACCTGCGTGATGTCATGCATTATACTTCATTTATAAGCCTTTACTCAATGAGCAGAATTGATTAGTTTAGAATGATCAATTTAACTTGGCGATCAACTTGACATGTCAATAGTAAATCATCCATAACTTTTGATTTATAGCTCATAACGACACAAATCCAATGCCTTCACTAAGCAAGCTCACTTTTCTATATTGTTACAAAATTTGAGACAAAAATAAATACGAAGAAGCGATCAAGTAATCCATGCTAGCCAAAACTGCGTGATGCTATGCATTTTGCTTCATTTATAAGCCTTTGCTTAATGAGAACCAATGATCAGTTTAGAATGATCACTTTAATTGGATGATCAACTTGACATGTCCGCACTAAATCATTCGTAACTTTTGATTTAAAGCTCAGACTGACACGAATCCAAAGCCCATGTTACTCTAGCTCAATGTTTTTGTATTGTGATAAATTTTAAGACTAGCATTGTTTCAAAAAGTCCTCCAAGTAATTAAATCTTTTCCAAACTACGTGGTGTCATGCATTATGATTCATTTATAATCCTTTAATCAATGAGCACCAGTGATCAGTTTAGAATGATCATTTTAACTGGGTGATCAACTTGACATGTCTGCACTAAATTGTTCATAACTTTTGATTTAGAGCTCATAATAACACGAATGCAGTGCCCACGTTAAGCTAGCTCCATTTTCTATATTGTGACAAAATTTGAGACAAAAATGGAAACGACAAAGTGTTCAAGTAATCCAATATATCTCAAACTTTGTGATATCATGCATTATGCTTTATGTATAAACCTTTACTCAATGAGCACCAATGATCAGTTTATAATGATTGCTTTAACTCGCCGATCAACTTGACATGTCCGCACTAAATCGTCCGTAACTTTTGATTTAGAGATCAAAATAACACGAATCTAATGCCCACGTTAATCTATCTCAATTTTCTATAATTTTACAAAATATGAAACAAAATTAGATATGACAAAGCGTCCATGTAATCCAATCTTTCCCGAACTGTGTGATGCATGCATTATGCTTCATTTATAAATGTTTACTTAATGAGCACCAATGATCAGTTTAGAATGATCACATTAGCTGGGAGATTAACTTTACATGTCCGCACTAAGTCGTCCGTGACTTACATTTTAGAGCTCAGAACGACACGATTCCAATGCCCACGTTAAGCTAGCTCAATTTTCTATATTGCGAGAAAATTTGAGACAGAAATAGATAAGGCAAAGCGTCGAAGTAATCCAATCTATCCTAAAGTGTGTGATGTCATGCATTATGCTTCATTTATAAGAATTTACTCAATGAGCACCAATGATCAGTTAAGAATGATCATTTTAACTAACCGATCAAGTTGACATGTCCGCACTAAATCGTCCGTAACTTTTGATTTAGAGCTCAGAATGACACGAATCCAATGCCCACAGTAAGCCTGCTCAATTTTTTATATTGTGACAAAATTTGAGACCAAAATAGACACGACAAAGTGTCCATGTATTCCAATCAATCCCGAACTGTGTGATGCCATGCATTATGCTTCATTTATTTGCCTTTTCTCAATGAGCACCAATGATCAGTTAAGAATGATCACTTTAACTGACCGATCAACTTGACATGTCCGCACTAAATCGTCCATAACTTTTGATTTAGACTTCAGAATGACGCGAATCTAGTGTCCACGTTAAACTAGCTCAATGTTTTATATTGTGATAAAATTGAAGAGTAAAACTGCTTCGACCAGTCCTCCAAGTAATCAAATCTATCGAAACCTGTGTGATGTAATGCATTATACTTCATTTATATGTATTTACTCAATGAGCACAATTGATCAGTTTAGAATGATCAATTTAACTTGGCGATCAACTTGACATGTATGCGGTAAATCGTCCATAACTTTTGATTTATAGCTCATAACGACACAAATCCAATGCTTCACTAAGCTAGCTCACTTTTCTATATTGTGACAAAATTTGAGACAGAAATAGATATGAAGAAGCGATCAAGTAATCCATGCTAGCCAAAACTGCGTGATGCTATGCATTTTGCTTCATTTATATACCTTTTCTTAATGAGCACCAATGATCAGTTTAGAATGATCACTTTAATTGGCCGATCAACTTGACATGTGCGCACTAAATCGTTCGTAACTTTTGATTAAGAGCTCAGACTAACACGAATCCAAAGCCCACGTTATGCTAGCTCAATGTTTTTGTATTGTGATAAATTTTAAGACTAAAATTGCTTCAACAAGTCCTCCAAGTAATCAAATCTTTCCAAAACTATGTGGTGTCATGCATTATGATTCATTTATAATCCTTTAATCAATGAGCACCAGTGATCAGTTTAGAATGATCAATTTAACTGGGCGATCAACTTGACATGTCTGCCCTAAATTGTTCATAACTTTTGATTTAGAGCTCATAATAACACGAATCCAATGCCCACGTTAAGCTAGCTCAATTTTCTATATTGTGACAAAATTTGAAACAAAAATGGATACGAAAAAGCATCCAAGTAATCCAATCTATCTCAAACTGGGTGATATCATGCATTCTGCTTTATGTATAAACCTTTACTCAATGAGCACCAATCAGTTTATAATGATCGCTTTAACTCGACGATCAACTCTACATGTCCGCACTAAATCATCCGTAACTTTTGATTTAGAGTTCAGAATGACACCAATCAAATGGCCATGTTAAGCTAGGTCAAATTACTATATTTTAATAAAATTTGAGACGGAGATAGATACCACAAAAATTCCAAGTAATCCAATCTATCCCCAACTACGTGATGTCATGCATTATGCTTCATTTATAAGCCTTTACTCAATGATAAGTTTAGAATGACAACTTTAACTGCCCGATCAACTTCACATGTCCGCATTAAATTGTCCAGAACATATGATTTAGTGCTCACAATGACACGAATCCAATGCCCACGTTAAGCTACCTCAATTTTCTATATTGTGACTAAATTTGAGACAGAAATAGATACGACAAAGTGTCCATGTAATCCAATCTATCCCGAACTGTGTGATACCATGCATTACGCTTCATTTATAAGCCTTTACTCAATGAGCACCAATGATCAGCTTAGAATGATCACTTTAACTACCCGATCAACTTTACATATCCGCATTAAATCGTCTGTAACTTATGATTTAAAGCTAAAACTGATACGCATCCAATGCCCACGTTAAGCTAGCTCAATTTTATATATCAAGAAAAAATTTGAGACACAAATAGATACGACAAAGCCTCCAAGTAATCGAATCTATCCTGAACTGCGTGATGTCACGCATTGTGCTTCATTTATAAGCCTTTACCCAATGAGCACCAATGATTAGTTTAGAATGATCATTTTAAATGGCCGATCAACTTCACATGTCTGCACTAAATCGTCTGTAACTTTTGATTTATAGCTTAGAACGGCACGAATCCAATGCCCACGTTAAGCTAGATCAATTTCTCTATTGTTACAAAATTTGAGGCTTCAATACATACGACAAAGCTTCCATGTAATCCAATCTATCCCAAACTGCGCGATGCCATGCATTGCCTCATTTATATGCCTTTACTCAATGAGCACCAATGATTAGTTTAGAATGATCACTTTAACTGGCCAACCAACTTGACATATCAACACTAAATCGTTCCTAACTTTTGATTTAGAGCTCAGAATGACATTAATCCAATGCCCATGTTAAGCTAGCTCAATCTTCTATATTGTGACAAAATTTGAGATTGAAGTAGATTTGACAAAGCGTCCAAGTAATCCAATCTATCCTGAAATGCGTGATGTCATGCATTGTGCTTCATTTATAAATCTTTACTCAATGAGCACCAATGACTAGTTTAGAATGATCACTTTAACTGGCCGAACAACTTGGTATGCCTTCACTAAATCGTCCGTAACTTTTGATTTAGAGCTCAGAATGACACAAATCCAAGGCCGACGTTAAGCTCGCTCGATTTTTTATATTGTGAAAAACATTTGAGACAGAACTAGTTATGACAAAGTGTCCAAGTAATCCACTCTATCACAAACTGCGTGATGCCATGCTTTATGCTTCATTTATAAACGTTTACTTAGCGAGTACCAATGATCAGTTTAGAATGACCACATGAACTAGGCGATAAACTTGACATGTCCATACTAAATCATCCATAACTTTTTATTTAGAGCTCAGAATAACAAGAATCCAATGCCCACGTTAAGGTATCTCAATTTTCAATATTGTGATAAAATTTGAGACAGAAATAGATATGCAAAAGTGCTCAAGTAATCCAATCTAGCTAAAACTGCAAGATGCCATGCATTATGCTTCATTTATGCTCAATGAGCACCAATGATCAGTTTAGAATGATCACTTTAACAGCCCGGTCAACTTGACATTTGCGCACTAAATCATCCGTAACTTATGATTTAGAGCTAAAATTTATACGAATCTAATGCCCACGTTAAGCTAGCTCATTTTTCTATATTGAGATAAAATTTGAGACAGAAATAGATACGACAAAGCGTCCAAGTAATCGAATCTATCCTGAAGTGTGTGATGTAATGCATTATGCTTCATTTATAAGCCTTTACTCAATGAGCTAGAATGATCACTTTAACTGTCCAATCAACTTGACATATCTGTACTAAATCGTCCGAAACTTTTGATTTAGAGGTCAGAATTACACGAATCCAATGCTCACTTTAAGCTAGCTCAATTTCTATCTTGTGACTAAATTTGATACCATAATAGATACGAAAAACGTCCATGTAATCATTTTTCTATATTGAGATAAAATTTGAGACAGAAATAGATACGACAAAGCGTCCAAGTAATCGAATCTATCCTGAAGTGTGTGATGTAATGCATTATGCTTCATTTATAAGCCTTTACTCAATGAGCTAGAATGATCACTTTAACTGTCCGATCAACTTGATATATCTGTACTAACTCGTCCGAAACTTTTGATTTAGAGGTCAGAATTACACGAATCCAATGCTCACTTTAAGCTAGCTCAATTTCTATCTTGTGACTAAATTTGATATCATAATAGATACGAAAAACGTCCATGTAATCCAATCTATCCCGTACTACGTTATGCCATGCATTATGCCTCATTTATATGCCTTTACGCAATGAGCACCAATGATCACTTTAAAATGATCACTTTAATTGGACGATCAACTTGATATGTCTGTACAAAATCGTCTGTATCTTTTGATTTAGAGCTCACAATGAAACGAATCCAATGTCCACGTTAAGCTAGCTCAATTTTTAATATTGATAAAAAATTTGAGACAGAACTAGACATGACAAAGCATCCAAGTAATCCACTCTATCCCAAACTGCGTGATGCCATGCTTTATGCTTCATTTATAAGCGTTTACTTGACGAGTACCAATGATCAGTTTAGAATAATCACTTTAACTAGGCGATCAATTTGACATGCACACTAAATTTTCCGTAACTTTTACTTTGGAGCTCAGAATAACACGAATCCATTGCCCACGTTAAGGTAGCTCAATTTTCTATACTGTGACAAAATTTGAGACAGAAATGGATACGACAAAGCATCCAAGTAATCCAATCTATCCCTAACTGCATGTTGTCGTGCATTATCTTTGATTTATAAGCGTTTACTTAACGAGTACCAATGATCAGTTTAAAATGATCACCTTAACTAGGCAATCCACTTGACATGTCCGTAATAAATCGTCCATAACTTTTGATTTGGAGTTCAAAATAACACGAATCCAATGCACATGTTAAGGTAGCTCAATTTTCTATATTGTGACAAAATTTGAGACAGAAATAGATATGAAAAAGAGTTCAAGTTATCAAATCTACCTAAAACTGCATGATGCCATCCATTATGCTTCATTTATAAGCCATTACTCAATGAGCACCAATGATCAGTTTACAATGATCACTTTAACTGCCCGATCAACTTGATATTTCCGCATTAAATCGTCGGTAACTAATGATTTAGAGCTACAAATCCAATGCCCACGTTAAGCTAGCTCAATTTTCTACATTGAGACAAAAGTTGAGACAGAAATAGATATGACAAAACGTCCAAGTAATCCAATCTATCCTGAACTGCGTGATCTCATGCATTATGCTTCATTTATAAGCCTTTACTCAATGAGCACCAATGATCAGTTTAGAGTGATCACTTTAACTCGCCGATCAATTTAACATGTCCGCAGTAAATCGTCCGTAACTTTTGATTTAGAGCTCAGAATGACACGAATCCAACGCCCAGGTTAAGCTAGCTCAATTTCTATATTGTGACAAAATTTGAGACAACAATAGATACGAAAAAGTGTCCATGTAATCCAAATCTATCCTGAACTGCGTGATACCATTCCTTATGCCTCATTTATATGCCTTTACTCAATGACCACCAATGATCAGTTTATAATGATCACTTAATTGACCGATCAACTTGACATGTCCGCACTAAATCGTCCGTTACTTTTGATTTAGAGCTCATAATGACACGAATCCAGTGCCCACAATAAGCTAGCTCAATTTTTGTATTGTGACAAAATTTGAGACAGCAATAGACACGACAAAGCGTCCATGCAATCAAATCTATCCCGAACTGTGTGATGCCATTCATTATGCCTCATTTATATGACTTTATTCAATGAGCACCAATGATCAGTTTAATTGGCCGATCAACTTGACATGTACGCACTTAATCGTCCATAACTTTTGATTTAGAGCTCACAATGACACGAATCCAATGCCACATTAATCTAGCTCAATTTTTTATATTGTGAAAAAATTTGATACTGAACAAGATACGACAAAGCGTCCAAGTAATCCAATCTACACAGAACTGCATGATGCCATGCATTAGGCTTCATTTACAAGCCTTTACTAAATGAGCACTACTGATTTGTTTAGAATGATCATTTTAACTAGGCGATCAACTTGACATGTCCGCACTAAATCGTCCGTAAGTTTTTATTTAGAGCTCAGAATAACACCAATCCAATGCCCACGTTAAGCTAGCTCAATTTTCTATATTGTGACAAAATTTGGGACAGAAATAGATATGATTACTCAATGAGCACCAATGATTAGTATAGAATGATCACTTAAACTGCCCGTTCAACTTGACATTTCCACATTAAATCATCCTTAACTTATGATTTAGAGCTAAAGCTGACACTAATCCAATCCCCACGTTAAGCTAGCTCAATTTCTATATTGGTAAAAAATTTGAGACGGAAATCGATATGACAAAGCGTCCATGTAATCCAATCTATCCCGAACTGCATGATGCCATGCATTATGCTCATTTATATGCCTTTACTCAATGAGCACCAATGATCAGTTTAGAATGATCACTTTAATTGGCCGATCAACTTTACATTTCCACAGTAAATCGTCTGTAACTTTTGATTTAGAGCTTAGAATGACCCGAAACCAATGCACATGATAAGCTAACTCAATTCTTTATTTTGTGCAAAAATTTGAGGCAGAACTAGATACGACAAAGCATCAAAGTAATCCACTCTATCCCAAGCTGCGTGGTGCCATGCTTTATGCTTCATTTATAAGCGTTTACTTAATGAGTACCAATTATTAGAATTATCACTTAAACTAGGTGATCAACTTGACATCTAAGCATTAAATCGTCCGTAATTTTTGATTTAGAGCTCTGAATAACAGCAATCCAACGCCCACGTTGAGTAATTTTCTATATTGTGACAAATTTGAGACATAAATAGATACGAAAAGCATTCAATCAATCCAATCTAACGAAAACTGCTTGATGCTATGAATGATGCTTCATTTATAAACCTTTTCTCATTGAGAACCAATGATCAGTTTAGAATGATCGCTTTAACTGGCCGATCAACTTGACATGTCTGCACTAAATCGTCCCTAACTTTTTATTTAGAGCTCAAAATGACATGAATCCAAAGCCGACGTTAAGGTAGCTCAATTATATATATTGTGAAAAAATTTTGGACAGAAATAGATACAAAAAGGCATTCAAATAATCCAATCCAGCAAAAAATGCGTGCTGCCATGCATTATGATTCATTTATAAGCGTTTACTCAATGAGCACCAATGATCAGTTTAGACTGATCACTTTAACTGGCAGATCAACTTGACATGTCCGCACTAAATCGTCCCTAACTTTTGATTTAGAGCTCAAAATGACATGAATCCAATGTCAGCGTTAAGCTAGCTCAATTTTCTATATTTAGACAAAATTTGAGATAGAAATGGATACGTCAAAGCGTTCATGTAATCCAGTCTATCCCGAAATGCATGATGTCATGTATTATGCTTCATTTATAAGCGTTTACTTAACGAGTACCAATGATCAGTTTAAAATGATCACTTTGACTAGGCGATCAACTTGACATGTCCGCAATAAATTGTTCGTAGCATTTGATTTAGAGCTCTGAATAACACGAATCCAATGCCCATGTAAAGGTAGCTCAATTTTCTATATTGTGATAAAATTTGAGATAGAAGTATATATGAAAAAGCGTTCACGTAATCCAATCTAGCTAAAACTACATGATGCCATCAATTATGCTTTATTTATAAGCCTTTACTCAATGAGCATTAATGATTAGTTTAGAGTGATCGCTTTAACTGCCCGTTCAACTTGACATTTTGGCATCAAAATGTCCGTAATGTATGATTTAGAGATAAAACTGACATGAATACAATGCCCATATTAAGCTAGCTCAATTTCTATATTGGGACAAAATTTGAGACAGAAATCGATATGACAAAGCGTCCATGTAATCCAATCTATCCCGAACTGCGTGATGCCATGCATTTTGCTCATTTATATGCCTTTACTCAATGAGCACTAATTATGAGTTTCGAATGATCACTTTAATTGGCCGATCAACTTGACATGTCCACATTAATTCGTCTGTAACTTTTGATTTAGAACTCAGAATGACACGAAAACAATGCACATGTTAAGCTACCTCAATTTTTTATTTTGTGAAAAATTTGAGGTAGAACTAGATACAACAAAGCATCAAAGTAATCACTTCTATCCCAAGCTGTGTGGTGCCATGCTTTATGCTTCATTTATAAGCGTTTACTTAATGAGTACCAATGATCAGTTTAGAATTATCACTTTAACTAGGCGATCAACTTGACATCTACGCACTAAATCGTCCGTAATTTTTTATTTAAAGCTCTGAATAACACCAATACAACAGCCACGTTAAGCTAGCTCAATTTTCTTTGTTGTGATAAATTTGAGACAGAAATAGATACGAAAAGCGTTCAGTCAATCCATTCTAACGAAAACTGCGTGATGCTATGCATTATGCTTCATTTATAAGCCTTTTCTCAATGAGCACCACTAATCAGTTTAGAATGATCGCTTTAACTGGCCGATCAACTTGACATGTCTGCGCTAAATCGTCCCTAACTTTTTATTTAGAGCTCAAAATGACATGAATCCAATGCCCACGTTAAGGTAGCTCAATTTTCTATATTGTGACAAAAGTTTAGACAAAAATATATACAAATAGGCATTCAAATAATCCAATCCAGCCAAAAATGCGTGCTGCCATGCTTTATGATTCAATTATATGCGTTTACTCAATGAGCAACAATGATAAGTTTAAAATGATCACTTTAACTGGCAGATAAACTTGACATGCCCGCACTAAATCGTCCCTAGCTTTTGATTTATAGCTCAAAATGACATGAATCCAATGCCAACGTTAAGCTAGCTCAATTTTCTATATTTAGACAAAATTTGAGACAGAAATGGAGACGACAAAGCGTTCAAATAATCCAATCTATCCTGAACTGCATGATATAATGCATTATGCTTCATTTATAAGCATTTACTTAACGAGTACCAATGATCAGTTTAAAATGATCACTTTAACTAGGCGATCAACTTGACATGTCTGCAATGAATCGTCCATAACTTTTGATTTAGAGCTCAGAAAAACACGAATCCAATGTCCATGTAAAGAAAGCTGAATTTTCTATATTGTGATAAAATTTGAGATAGAAGTAGATTTGAAAAAGCGTTCAAGTAATCCAATCTAGCTAAAACTACATGATGCCATCCATTATGCTTTATTCATAAGGCTTTACTCAATGAGCACCAATGATCATTTTACAATGATCACTATAACTGCCCGATCAACTTGACATTTCCGCATTAAATCGTCCGTACCTTATGATTTAGAGCTAAAACTGATACGAATCCAATGCTCACGTTAAGCTAGCTCAATTTTCTATATTGAGACAAAATTCGAGACCAAAATAGATACGACAAAGCGTTCAAGTAATCTAATCTATCCTTAACTGCGTGATCTC
The DNA here is from genome assembly GCA_018901945.1 of Pugionium dolabratum. Taxonomy (NCBI): domain Eukaryota; kingdom Viridiplantae; phylum Streptophyta; class Magnoliopsida; order Brassicales; family Brassicaceae; genus Pugionium; species Pugionium dolabratum. The sequence continues at coordinate 263,557 of JAEVFF010000968.1, read as the reverse complement.
ATGCATTATGCTTCATTTATAAGCCTTTACTCAATCATCACCAATGATCACTTTAGAATGATCACTTTAACTCGCCGATCAACTTGACATGTCCGCACTAAATCGTCCGTAACTTTTGATTTAAAGCTCAGAATGACACGAATCTAATGCCCACGTTAAGGTATCTCAATTTTCTATTATTTTACAAAATATTAGACAAAATTAGATACGACAAAGCGTCCATGTAATCCAATCTTTCCCGAACTGCGTGATGCATGCATTATGCTTCATTTATAAATGTTTACTTAATGAGTACCAATTATCAGTTTAGAATGATCACATTAGCTGGAAGATTAACTTTACATGTCCGCACTAAGTCGTCCGTAACTTATATTTTAGAGCTCAGAATGACACGATTCCAATGCCCACGTTAAGCTACCTCAATTTTCTATATTGCGACAAAATTTGACACATAAATAGTTAAGGCAAAGCGTCGAAGTAATCCAATCTATCTTAAAGTGCGTGATGTCATGCATTATGCTTCATTTATAAGAATTTACTCAATGAGCACCAATGATCAGTTACGAATGATCATTTTAACTGACCGATCAAGTTGACATGTCCGCACTAAATCGTCCGTAACTTTTGATTTAGAGCTCAGAATGACACGAATCCAATGCCCACGGTAAGCCTGCTCAATTTTCTATATTGTGACAAAATTTGAGACCAAAATAGACACGACAAAGCGTCCATGTAATCCAATCAATCCTGAACTGTGTGATGCCATGCATTATGTGTCATTTATATGCCTTTTCTCAATAAGCACCAATGATCAGTTAAGAATGATCACTTTAACTGACCGATCAACTTGACATGTCCGCACTAAATCGTCCGTAACTTTTGATTAGACCTCAGAATGACGTGAATCTAATGTCCACGTTAAACTAGCTCAATGTTTTATATTGTGATAAAATTGAAGAGTAAAACTGCTTTGACCAGTCCTCCAAGTAATCAAATCTATCGAAACCTGTGTGATGTAATGCATTATACTTCATTTATATGTCTTTACTCAATGAGCACAATTGATGAGTTTAGAATGATCAATTTAACTTGGCGATCAACTTGACATGTATGAGATAAATCATCCATAACATTTGATTTATAGCTCATAACGACACAAATCCAATGCCTTCACTAAGCTAGCTCACTTTACTATATTGTGACAAAATTTGAGACAGAAATAGATACGAAGAAGCGATCAAGTAATCCATGCTAGCCAAAACTGTGTGACGCTATGCATTTTGCTTCATTTATATGCCTTTTCTTAATGAGCACCAATGATCAGTTTAGAACGATCACTTTAATTGGCCGATAACCTTGACATGTGCGCACTAAATCGTTCGTAATTTTTATTAAGAGCTCAGACTAACACGAATCCAATGCCCACGTTATGCTAGCTTAATATTTTGTATTGTGACAAATTTTAAGACTAAAATTGCTTCAACAAGTCCTCCAAGTAATCAAATCTTTCCAAAACTACGTGGTGTCATGCATTATGATTCATTTATAATCCTTTAATCAATGAGCACCAATGATCAGTTTAGAATGATCAATTTAACTGGGCGCTCAACTTGACATGTCTGTCCTAAATTGTTCATAACTTTTGATTTAGAGCTCATAATAACACGAATCCAATGCCCACGTTAAGCTAGCTCAATTTTCTATACTATGACAAAATTTGAGACAAAAATGGATACGACAAAGCATCCAAGTAATCCAATCTATCTCAAACTGGGTGGTATCATGCCTTATGCTTTATGTATAAATCTTTACTCAATGAGCACCAATCAGTTTATAATGATCGCTTTAACTCGACGATCAACTCTACATGTCCGCACTAAATCGTCCGTAACTTTTGATTTAGAAATGACACCAATCAAATGGCCATGTTCAGCTAGGTCAAATTACTATATTTTAACAAAATTTGAGACGGAGATAGATACCACAAAGCTTCCAAGTAATCCAATCTATCCCCAACTACGTGATGTCATGCATTATGCTTCATTTATAAGCCTTTACTCAATGATAAGTTTAGAATGACCACTTTAACTGGCCGATCAACTTGACATGTCCCCATTAAATCGTCCATAACATATGATTTAGTGCTCAGAATGACACGAATCCAATGCCCACGTTAAGCTACCTCAATTTTCTATATTGTGACTAAATTTGAGACCAAAATAGATACGACAAAGCGTCCATGTAATCCAATCTATCCCGAACTGTGTGATGCCATGCATTATGCTTCATTTATATGCCTTTTCTCAATGAGCACCAATGATAAGTTAAGAATGATCACTTTAACTGACCGATCAACTTGACATGTCCGCACTAAATCGTCCGTAACTTTTGATTTAGACCTCAGAATGACGCGAATCTAATGTCCACGTTAAACTAGCTCAATGTTTTATATTGTGATAAAATTGAAGAGTAAAACTGCTTCGACCAGTCCTCCAAGTAATCAAATCTATCGAAACCTGTGTGATGTAATGCATTATACTTCATTTATATGTCTTTACTCAATGAGCACAATTGATCAGTTTAGAATGATCAATTTAACTTGGCGATCAACTTGACATGTATGCGGTAAATCGTCCATAACTTTTGATTTATAGCTCATAACGACACAAATCCAATGCCTTCACTAAGCTAGCTCACTTTTCTATATTGTGACAAAATTTGAGACAGAAATAGATACGAAGAAGCGATCAAGTAATCCATGCTAGCCAAAACTGCGTGATGCTATGCATTTTGCTTCATTTATATGCCTTTTCTTAATGAGCACCAATGATCAGTTTAGAATGATCACTTTAATTGGCCGATCAACTTGACATGTGCGCACTAAATCGTTCGTAATTTTTTATTAAGAGCTCAGACTAACACGAATCCAATGCCCACGTTATGCTAGCTCAATGTTTTTGTATTGTGCTAAATTTTAAGACTAAAATTGCTTCAACAAGTCCTCCAAGTAATCAAATCTTTCCAAAACTACGTGGTGTCATGCATTATGATTCATTTATAATCCTTTAATTCAATGAGCACCAGTGATCAGTTTAGAATGAGCAATTTAACTGGGCGATCAACTTAACATGTCTGCCCTAAATTGTTCATAACTTTTGATTTAGAGCTCATAATAACAGGAATCCAATGCCCACGTTAAGCTAGCTCAATTTTCTATATGGTGACAAAATTTGAGACAAAAATGGATACGACAAAGCATCCAAGTAATCCAATCTATCTCAAACTGGGTGATATCATGCCTTATGCTTTATGTATAAACCTTTACTCAATGAGCACCAATCAGTTTATAATGATCGCTTTAACTCGACGATCAACTCTACATGTCCGCACTAAATCATCCGTAACTTTTGATTTAGAAATGACACCAATCGAATGGCCATGTTCAGCTAGGTCAAATTACTATATTTTAACAAAATTTGAGACGGAGATAGATACCACAAAGCTTCCAAGTAATCCAATCTATCCCCAACTACGTGATGTCATGCATTATGCTTCATTTATAAGCCTTTACTCAATGATAAGTTTAGAATGACCACTTTAACTGGCCGATCAACTTGACATGTCCCCATTAAAACGTCCATAACATATGATTTCGTGCTCAGAATGACACGAATCCAATGCCCACGTTAAGCTACCTCAATTTTCTATATTGTGACTAAATTTGAGGCCAAAATAGATACGACAAAGCGTCCATGTAATCCAATCTATCCCGAACTGTGTGATGCCATGCATTATGCTTCATTTATATGCCTTTTCTCAATGAGCACCAATGATAAGTTAAGAATGATCACTTTAACTGACCGATCAATTTGACATGTCCGCACTAAATCGTCCGTAACTTTTGATTTAGACCTCAGAATGACGCGAAACTAATGTCCACGTTAAACTAGCTCAATGTTTTATGTTGTGATAAAATTGAAGAGTAAAACTGCTTCGACCAGTCCTCCAAGTAATCAAATCTATCGAAACCTGTGTGATGTAATGCATTATACTTCATTTATATGTCTTTACTCAATGAGCACAATTGATCAGTTTAGAATGATCAATTTAACTTGGCGATCAACTTGACATGTATGCGGTAAATCGTCCATAACTTTTGATTTATAGCTCATAACGACACAAATCCAATGCCTTCACTAAGCTAGCTCACTTTTCTATATTGTGACAAAATTTGAGACAGAAATAGATACGAAGAAGCGATCAAGTAATCCATGCTAGCCAAAACTGCGTGATGCTATGCATTTTGCTTCATTTATATGCCTTTTCTTAATGAGCACCAATGATCAGTTTAGAATGATCACTTTAATTGGCCGATCAACTTGACATGTGCGCACTAAATCGTTCGTAATTTTTGATTAAGAGCTCAGACTAACACGAATCCAATGCCCACGTTATGCTAGCTCAATGTTTTTGTATTGTGATAAATTTTAAGACTAAAATTGCTTCAACAAGTCCTCCAAGTAATCAAATCTTTCCAAAACTACGTGGCGTCATGCATTATGATTCATTTATAATCCTTTAATTAATGAGCACCAGTGATCAGTTTAGAATGATCAATTTAACTGGGCGATCAACTTGACATGTCTGCCCTAAATTGTTCATAACTTTTGATTTAAAGCTCATAATAACACGAATCCAATGCCCACGTTAAGCTAGCTCAATTTTCTATATTGTGACAAAATTTGAGACAAAAATGGATACGACAAAGCATCCAAGTAATCCAATCTATCTCAAACTGGGTGATATCATGCCTTATGCTTTATGTATAAACCTTTACTCAATGAGCACCAATCAGTTTATAATGATCGCTTTAACTCGACGATCAACTCTACATGTCCGCACTAAATCGTCCGTAACTTTTGATTTAGAAATGACACCAATCAAATGGCCATGTTAAGCTAGGTCAAATTACTATATTTTAACAAAATTTGAGACGGAGATAGATACCACAAAGCTTCCAAGTAATCCAATCTATCCCAACTACGTGATGTCATGCATTATGCTTCATTTATAAGCCTTTACTCAATGATAAGTTTAGAATGACAACTTTAACTGGCCGATCAACTTGACATGTCCGCATTAAATCGTCCATAACATATGATTTAGTGCTCAGAATGACACGAATCCAATGCCCACGTTAAGCTACCTCAATTTTCTATATTGTGACTAAATTTGAGACAGAAATAGATATGACAAAGCATCCATGTAATCCAATCTATCCCAAACCGCATGATGCCATGCATTATGCTCATTTATATGCCTTTACTCAATGAGCACCAATGATCAGTTTAGAATGATCACTTTAATTGGCCGATCAACTTGACATTTCCACATTAAATCGTCTTTAACTTTTGATTTAGAGCTCAGAATGACCCGAAACCAATGCACATGATAAGCTAACTCAATTTTTTATTTTGTGAAAAAATTTGAGGCAGAACTAGATACGACAAAGCATCCAAGTAATCCACTCTATCCTGACCTGCGTGATGCCATGCTTTATGCTTCATTTATAAGCATTTACTTAATGAGTACCAATGATCAGTTTAGAATGATCACTTTAACTAGGCGATCAAGTTGACATCTACGCACTAAATCGTCCGTAATTTTTGATTTAAAGCTCTGAATAACACCAATACAATGGCCATGTTAAGCTAGCTCAATTTTCTTTGTTCTGACAAATTTGAGACAGAAATAGATACGAAAAGCGTTTAATCAATCCATTCTAACGAAAACTGCGTGATGCTATGCATTATGTTTCATTTATAAGCCTTTTCTCAATGAGCAACAATGATCAGTTTAGAATGATCGCTTTAACGGGCCGATCAACTTGACATGTCTGCACTAAATCGTCCGTAACTTTTGATTTAGAGCTCAGAATGACACAAATCTAATGCCCAGATTAAGCTAGCTCAATTTCTATATTGTGACAGAAATAGGTACGACAAAGAGTCCAAGTAATTCAATATATCGTGAATAGCGTGTGTCTATGAATTATGCTTCATTTATAAGACTTTACTCAATGAGCACTAATGATCTGTTTAGAATGATCATTTTAACTTCCGGATTAACTTGACATATCTGCAATAAATTGTTCATAACTTTGTAGCTTATAATGAAACGAATCCAATGCCCATGTTAAGCTTGCTCAATTTTCTATATAGTGACAAAATTTGAGACAGAAAAAGATCCTGAGCTGCGTGATGCCATGCATTACGCTTCATTGATAAGCCTTTACTCAATGAGCACCAATGATGAGTTAAGAATGATCATTTTAAGTGGCCGATCAACCTGACATGTCCGCTCTAAATCATCTGTAACGTTTGTTTTAGAGGTCATAATGACACGAATCCAATGCCCACGTTAAGCTAGCTCAATTTTCTATATTTTGTCAAACTTTGAGACAAAAATAGATACGACAATTCATCCAAGTAATCCAATCTATTCCGAACTGTGTGAAGCCATGCATTATGATTCATTTATAAGCCTTAACTAAATGAGCACCAATAATGAGTTTATAATGATCATTTTAACTGGACAATCAACTTGACATGTATGCAATAAACCGTCCACAACTTTTGAATTATAGCTCATAATGACATGAATCCAATGTCCACGTCAAGCTAGCTCAATTTTCTACATTGTGAAAAAATGTTAGACAGAAATAGATACGACAAAGCGTCCAAGTAATCCAGTCTATCCCAATCCGCGTGATGCCATGCATTATGCTTCTATAAGCCTTGACTTATTGAGCAATTTTATAATGATCACTTTAACTAGCCGATCAATTTCACATATCTGCACAAAAATCATCTATAACTTTTGATTTAAAGCTTAGAATGACACGAATCAAATGCCCACGTTAAACTACCTCAATTTTCTTTATTGTGACAAAATTTGAGACAGAAATAGATACGACAAAGCATTCAAATAATCCAATCTATCCCAAACTGTGTGATACCATGATTTATTCTTCAATTATAAGCCTTTATTTAATCAGCACCAATGATCAGTTTAGAATGATCATTTAAATTGCCGAACAATGTCTTCACTAAATCGTATGTAATTTTTGATTTATAGCTCGAATGACACGAATCCAATGCCCACGTTAAGCTAGCTCAATTTTGTGTATTGTGACCAAATTTGAGACAGAAATAGATACGGCAAAGCGTCCAAGTAATACAATCTATCCCAATCTGCGTGATGCCATGCATTATGCTTCATTTATAAGCCTTTACTTAATGAGTACCAATGGTCAGTTTAGTATTATCACTTTAAATGGCCGATGAACTTGACATTTCTGCACTAAATCATACGTAACTTTTGATTTAGAGCTCAGAATGACACGAATTCAATGCCACGTTAAGGTAGCTCAATTTTCTATATTTGGACAAAATTATAGATAGAAATAGAGATTAAAATCGTCCAAGTAATCCAATCTATCCGAACTGCGTGATGTCATGCATTATGCTTCCTTTGTTAGCTTTTAATCAATGAGAACCAATGATCAGTTAAGAATGATCATTTTAACTGGCCGATGAACTTGACATGTACGCACTAAATCATCGTAACTTTTGATTTAAAGCTCCGAATGACACGAATCCAAAGCTCACGTTAAGCTAGGTTAATTTTCTAAATTTTGGAAAATTTGAGACAAAAATAGATAGGACAAAGCGTCCAAGTAATCTAATCTAAGCACAACTGCGTGATGCTATGCATTATGCTTGATTTATAAGCCTTTACTCCATAAGCACCAATGATCAGTTAACAATGATTATTTTAACTGGTCGATCACCTTGACATCTCAGCACTAAATCATCCATAACTTTTTATTTATAACTCAAAATGACACGAATCCAATGTCCATGTTAAACTAGCTAAGTTTGCTATATTGTGACAAGATTTAGGACAAAAATATATACGACAAAACGTCCAAGTAATCCAATCTATCCCAAATTGCATGATGCCACTCATTATGCTTCGTTTGCAAGCCTTTACTCAATGAGCACCAATGATCAGAAGAATGATCATTTTAACTGGCCGATCAATTTGACATGTCCAAACTAAATCGTACGTAACTTTTGATTTAGAGCTCGGAATGACACGAGTCAATTGCCAACTTAAAGCTAGTTCAAATTTTTATATAGAGACAAGATTAGAAACAGAAATAGACATGACAAAGCGTCTATGTAATCCAATGTATCAAGAACTGCGTGATGCTCTGGATTTTGCATCATTTATTAGCCTTTACTCAATAGCACCAATGATCAGTTTAGAATGATCATTTTAACTGGCCGATCAACTTAACATGCCCGCACTAATTCGTCTGTAACCCTTGATTTAGAGTTCCGAATGACACAAATCCAATATCCACGTTAAGCTAGCTCAATTTTATATATTGTGACAAATTTTGAGACCAAAATAGATACGAGAAAGCATCCAATTAATCTAATCTATCACGAACCGCGTGATGCAATGCATTATTCTTCATTAATAAGCATTTACTTAAGAGCATCAATGATCAGTTTAAAATGATCACTTTAACTGGCTGATCAACTTTACATTACCGCATTAAATCGTACGTAACTTTTAATTTAGAGCTCCGAATAACACGAATCCAAAGCCAATGTTAAGCTAGGTCAACTTTCTATATTTTGACAAAGTTAAAGAGAGGATTAGAGACGATAAAGCATTTAAGTAATCCAATCTATCCAAACTGCTTGATGCCATGCATTATAGTTCATTTATATGCCTTTACTTAATGAGCACCAATGATCAGTTTAGAATGATCACTTTAACTGGACGATAACCTTGATATGTCCGCAGTAAATCGTCCATAACTTTTGATTTAGAGCTCAGAATGACACGAATCCAATGTCCATGTTAAGATATCTCAATTTTCTGTATTTTAACAAACTAATAGACACAAATAGAGAAAACAAAGAGTCCAAGTAATCCAATCTATCCCTAACTGCGTTATGTCATGCATTTTGCCTCATTTATAAGCTTTTATCAATGAGCACCAATGATCAGTTAAGAATGATCATTCTAACAGGCCGATGAACTTAACATGTCCGCACTAAATCCTCTGTTACTTTTTATTTAGAGCTCCGAATGACACGAAACAAAGGCCCACGTTAAACTAGCTCAAGTTTCTATAATGCGACAAAATTTGAGACAAAAATGATACCACAAATTGTCCAAGTAATCCAATCTATCTCAAACTGCGTGATACTATGCATTATGCTTCATTTATAAGCCTTCACTCAATAAGCACCAATGATCTGTTTAGAATGATCATTTTAACTGGTCGTTCAACCTGATATGTCCGCACTAAATCGACTATAACTTTTGATTTATAGCTGATAATGACACGAATCCAATACCCTTGTTAAGCTTGCTCAATTTGCTATATTGTAACAAAATTTGGGACAAAAATAGATATGTCAAAGCGTCCAAGAAATCTAATCTATCCCAAACTGTGTGATGCCATGCATTATGCTTCATTTATAAGCCACTCAATGAGCACCAATGATCAGAAGAATGATCATTATAACTGACCAATCAACTTGACATGTCCACAATATATCGTCCGTAACTTTTGATTTAGAGATTAGAATGACACGAATCCAATGCCAACTTAAAGATAGTTCAATTTTTTATATAGAGCTAAATTAGAGATTAAAATATATACGAAAAAGAGTCTAAGTAATCCAATCTATCAAGAACAGCGTGATGCTCTGCATTTTGCATCATTTATAAGCATTTACATAATGAGCACCAATGATTACTTTATAATGATCACTTTAACTGCCAATCAACTTGACATGTCCGCACTAAATCGTCTGTTACTTTTGATTTAGAGCTCTGAATGACGTGAATCCAATGCCCATGTTAAGCTAGCTCAATTTTAAATATTGTGACTAAATTTGAGATAGAAATAGATACAGCAAAGCGTCCAAGTATATTCTGAACTCTGTAATGCCATGCATTATGCTTCATTTATAAGCCTTTACTTAATGAGCACCAATGATCAGTTTAGAATGATTACTTTAAATGGCCGATCAACTTGACATGTCCACAATAAATTGTCCGTATCTTTTGATTTAGAGATCAGAATGATAGGAATCCAATGCCCACGTTAAGGTACTCAATTTTCTATATTTTGAAAAAATTATAGATACAAATAGAGAAAACAGAGTGTCCAAGTAATCCAATCTATCCCAAACTGTGTGATACTATGCATTATGCTTCATTAATAAGCCTTTAATCAATAAGCACCAATGATCATTTTAGAATAATCATTTTAACTCATCGTTCAACTTGATATGTCTGCACTAAATCGTCCATAAGTTTTGATTTATTGCTTATAATGACACGAATCTAATGCCCACGATAAGCTATCTAATTTTGCTATATTGTGACAATATTTGGGAAAAAAATAGATACGACAAAACGTCCAAGTAATCCAATCTATCCCAAACTGCATGATACCATGCATTATGCTTCATTTATAACCCTTCACTCAATGAGCACCAATGATCGAAAGAATGATTATTTTAACTGACCGCTCAACTTGACATGTCCGCACTAAATCGTCCATAACGTTTGATTTAGAGATCAGAATGACACGAATCCAATGCCAGCTTAAAGCTACTTCAATTTTTATATAGAGACAAAATTAGAGATAGAAATAGATACGATAAAGCGTCTAAGTAATCCAATCTATCCAAAACTGCTTGATTTTCTGCATTTTGCATCATTTATAAGCATTTACTTAATAGGACCTATGATCAGTTTAGAATGATCATTTTAACTGGCCGATCAACTTAACATGTACGCACTAAATCGTCTGTAACTCTTGATTTAGAGTTCAGAATGACACGAATCGAATGTCCACGTTATGCTAGCTCAATTTTGTATATTGTCACAAAATTTGAGACAGAAATAGATACGACAAAGCGTCCAAGTAATCCAATCTATCCCAAACTCCATGAGGCCATGCATTATGCTTCATTTATAAGCATTTGCTTAATGAGCACGAATGATCAGTTTAGAATGATCATTTTAACTGGCCGATCAACTTGACATCCCTACAATAAACCGTCTGTAACTTTTGATTTAGTGCTCAGAATGAGACGAATCCAAAGCACACATTAAACTAGGTCAATTTTCTATATTTTGACAAAGTTATAGACAGAAATAGAGACGACAATGCCTCCAACTAATCCAATCTATCCCAAACTGTGTGGTGTCACGCATTATGCTTCATTTGTAAGCTTTTAATCAATGAGCACCAATGATCAGTTAAAAACGATCATTTTAACTCGCTGATAAATTTGACATGTGCGCACTAAATCATACTTAACTTTTTATTTAGAGCTATGAATGACACGAATCCAATGCCCACGTTAATCTATCTCCATTTTGTATATTGTGACTAAATTTGAGACAGAAATACGTATGAAAAACCATCCAACTAATCCAATCTATTCCAAATTCCATGATGCCATGCATTATGATTCATTTATAAGCCTTTACTTAATGAGCTCCAATGATCAATTTAGAATGATTACTTTAACTGGCCGATCAACTTGACATGTCCGCACTAAATCACCCGTAACTTTTGATTTAGAGCTCAGAATGACAGGAATCCAATGCCCACGTTAACGTAGCCCAATTTTATATATTTTGATAAAATTGTAAATACAAATAGGGAAAACAACGTTTTCCAATCTATTTAAAACTGCGTGATGCCATCCATTATGCTTCATTTATAACATTTTTATCAATGAGCACCAACCATTAGTTTAGAATGATCATTTTAACTGGCCGATCAACTTGACATGTCCGCACTAAATCGTGCGTAACTTTCGATTTAGAGCTCCAAATGACACAAATCCAATGCCCACGTTAAGCTAGCTCAACTTTCTATATTTTGAAAAAATTATAGACTGAAATAGAGACGACAAAGAGTCCAAGTAATCCAATCTATCCCAAACTGCATGATGCCTTGCATTATGCTTCATTTGTAAGCTTTTAATCAATGAGCAACATTGATCATTTTAAAATGATCATTTTAACTGGCCGACCAACTTGACATGTTCGCACTAAATCGTTTGTTACTTTCGATTTAGAGCTTAGAATGACACAAATCCAATGCCCACGTTAAGCTAGCTCAATTTCTTATATTGTGACAAAATTTGAGACAAAATAGATATGAAAAAGCATCCAAGTAATCCAATCACTCCTGAACTGCGTGATGCCATGCATTATGCTTCATGTATAAGCCTTTTCTCCATGAGCACCAATGATCAGTTAAGAATGATCATCTTAACTTGTCGATCAACTTGACATGTCCGCACTAAATCGTCCGTAACTTTTGATTTATAGCTCAGAATGACACGAATCCATTGCCCTCGTTAAGCAAGCTCAATTTTCAATATTGTATCAAAATTTCAGACAGAAATAGATACGACAAAGCATCCAAATATTCTAATCTATCCCAAACTGTGTGATACTATTTATTACGCTACATTTTTTTTGTTTTCGACAATTACTTTATTAGTTATAAAATCGTTGGTCAACGGATACAAAAGATTGTATAAAAGCTGGACAAACATTAAAGATGTTCCAAGAAAATTGAGAAATGATGGATTTCTTCACTAATTGATCCGCCGCTTGGTTAGCCTGATGGTTGATGTACGAAAATTTGATGTCCTAAAAATATGGTAATCATCGTCATATGGTGTCAATATACAGCTGTAGTTTTAACTTAGGGGTTTCTCCATTGATCAGTTTAGAATGATCATTTTAACTAGCCGATCAACTTGAAATTTCCGCACGAAATCGTCTGTAACTCTTGATTTAGAGCTCAGAATGACATGAATCCAATGCACACGTTAAAATAGCTCAAATTTGTATATTGTGCTCAAATTTGAGACCGAAATAGATACGACAAAGAGTCCAAGTAATCCAATCTATCTTGAAATGCGGGATGCCATGCATTATGCTTCATTTATAAGTCTCTACTTAATGAACACCAATGATCAGTTTAGAATGATCATTTTAACAGGCCGATCAATTTGACATCTCCGCACAAAATCATCCGTAACTTTTGATTTAGAGCTCAGAATGACACGAATCCAATGCCCACGTTAAGCTAGCTCAATTTTGTATATTTTGAAAAAATTATGGACGGAAATAGAGACGACAAAGCATCCAAGTAATCCACTCCATCCCAAACTGCATGATGCCATGCATTATGCTTCATTTGTAAGCTTTTAATCAATGAGCACCATTGATAGTTAAGAATGATCATTTTAACTCGCCGATCAACTCGACATATCTGCATTAAATCGTCAGTAACTTTTGATTTAGAGCTCCAAATGACAGGAATCCAATGCCCACGTTAAGGTAGCTCAAATTTCTATATTGTGAAAAATCTGAGACAGAAATAGATGTGACAATGCGTCTAAGTAATCCAATCTATCCTGTACCGCGTGATGCCATGCATTATGCTTCATTTATAAGTCTTTAATCCATGAGCAACAATAATCAGTTCAGAATTTTCATTTTAACTGGTCAATCAACCTGACATGTCTGCACTAAATCGTCCATAACTTTCGATTAAGAGCTGCGAATGACACGAATCTAATGCCCACGTTAAGCTAGCTCATATTTCTATATTGTAACCAAAACTTGAGACCAAAATAGATATGACAAAAAGTGTAAGTAATCCAATCTATCCAAAACTGCGTGATGCTTTGCATTATGCATCATTTATAAGTCTTTATTCAATAAGCAAACTTGATCAGTTTAGAATGATCATTTTAACTCGCCGATCAACTTCACATGTCCGCACTAAGTCATCCATAACTTTTGATTTGGAGTTCCCAATCACACGAATCCAATGCCCACGTGAAGCTAATTCAATTTTCTATATTGTGAAAAAATTTGAGACAGAAATAGATATGACTAAGAGTCCAAGTAATCAAATCTATCCTTAAACTGCGTGATGTCATGCATTATGCTTCATTTATAAGCCTTTACTCAATGAGCACCAATGATCAGTTAAGAATGATCATTTTAACAAGACGATCAACTTGACATGTCCGCACTAAATCGTTACAAAGTTTTGATTTAAATCTCTGAATGACACGAATCTAAAGCCCACATTAAGCTAGCTAAATTTTCTGTATTTTGACAAAATTATTGACAGAAATAGAGATGACAAAGCGTACAAGTAATCCAATCTATCCCAAACTGCGTGATTCCATGCATTATGCGTCATTTATAAGCTTTTTATCAATTAGCACCAATGATCAGTTTAGAATGATTACTTTAACTGGCCGATCAATTTGACATGTCCGTAACTTCTGATTTAGAACTCTGAATGACACGAATCCAATGCCCACGTTAAACTAGCTCAATTTTATATATTGTGACAAAATTTAAGAGAGAAATAGACATGAAAAAGCGCCTAAATAATCTATTCTATCCAAAAATGCGTGATGTCATGCATTATATTTCATATATAAGCCTTTACTATATGAGCACCAATGATCGGAAGAATGATCATTTTAACTGGCCGATCAACTTGACATGACCGCACTAAATCGTCCATAACCTTTTATTTATAGCTCATATTGACACGAATCCAATTCCCACATTAAGCTAGCTCAATTTTCTATATTTTGACAAAATTTGAAACAAAAATATATACGAAAGTAACCCAATCTATACTGAACTGTGTGATGCTCTGCATTATGCTTAATTTGTAAGCCTTTACTCAATAAGCACCAATGATCAGTTTAGATTGATCATTTTAACTGGCCGATCAACTTGACATGTTTGCACTAAATCGTCCATAACTTTTGATTTATAGCTCATAATGACACGAGTCCAATGCCCACGTTAAACAAGCTCAATTTTCTATATTGAGACAAAATTTAAGACAAAAATAGATACGAGAAAGCATCCAAGTAATCCAATCTATCCCAAACTGCGCATTGCTTTAAATTATGCTTCATTTATAAGCTTTTACTCAATGAGCACGAATGATAAGTTTATAATGATCATTTTAACTGGCTGATCAAATTCACATGTCTGCACTAAATTATCTATAACTTTTGACGTATAGCTCATAATGACACGAATCCAATGCCCACGTTAAGCTAGCTCAGTTTTCTATATTGTGACAAAATTTCAGACAAAAATAGCTACGACCAAGCGTCAAAATAATCCAATCTATCTCGAACTGTGTGATGCCATGCATTATGCTTCATTTATAATCTTTAAATCAATGAGCACCATTAAGAATGATCATTTTCACTAGATGATCAACTTGATATGTCAACACTAAATCGTTCGTAACTTTTGAGTCAGAGCTTCGAATGACACGAATCCTATGCCAAAGTTAAACTAGTCAATTTTCTATATTTTGACAAAAATATAGACCGAAATAGAGATGACCAAGCCTCCAAGTAATCCAATATATCCAAAACTGCGTGATGCCATCCATTATGCTTCATTTAAAAGCTTTTACTCAATGAGCACCAATGATCAGTTAAGAATGATCATTTTAACTGGCCGATTAACTTGATATATCCGCACTAAATAGTCCGTAACTTTTGATTTAGAGCTAAGAATAACACGAATCCAATGCCCACGTTAAGATAGCTCAATTTTCTATACTTTGACAAAATTATAAACAGAAATAGAGACGACAAAGCGTCCATGTAATCCAATCTATACCGAACTGTGTGATGCTCATCATTATGCTTCATTTGTAAGACCTCACTCAATAACCACCAATGATCAGTTTAGAATGATCATTTTAACTGGCTGATCAACTTGTCTTGTCTGCACTAAATCGTCCATAACTTTTGATTAATAGCTCATAATGACACGAATTCAGTGCCCACGTTAAACTAGCTCAATTTTCTATATTTTGCCAAAATTATCGACAGAAATAGAGACAAAGAAGCGTCCAAATAATCTAATCTGTCCCGAATTGCATGAACCCATGCATTATGCTTCATTGATAAACTTTTTCTCAACAAGCACCAATGATCAGTTAAAAATGCTCATTTTAAGTGGCCGATCAACTTGACATGTCCGCATTAAATCGTTGTTAACTTTTGATTTAGAGCTCCCAATGACACCAATCCAATGTACACGTTAATGTAGCTCAATTTTCTATATTGTGACAATATTTGAGACAAAAATAAATACGAAAAAGCGTCCATGTAATCCAATCTAACTAGAGCTTCGTGATGCTCTGCATTATGCTTCATTTATAAGCCTTTACTCCATGAGCACCAATGATCAGTTAAGAATGATCATTTTAACTGGCCGATCAACTTGACATGTCCACACTAAATCGTCTGTAATTTTTGATTTAGAGCTCTGAGTGACACGAATCCAATTACGTTAAGCTAGCTTGATTTTCTATATTGTGACAAAATTTGAGACAGAAAGAGATATGATAAAGCGTCAAAGTAATCCAGTCTATCCTGAACTGGGTTTATGCTCTGCATTATGCTTCATTTATAAGTCTTTACTCAATGTGCACCAATGATCAGCTTATAATGATTATTTTAACTCGCCGATCAACTTGACATGTCGGCACTAAACCGTCCATAACTTTTTATTTATAGCTCATATTGACACCAATCCAATTCCCACGTTAAGCTAGCTCAATTTTCTATAGTGTGACAAATTTGAAACAAAAATAGATACAACAAAGCATCCAAGTAAACCATTCTATATAGAACTGTGATGCTATGCATTATGCTTCATTTGTAAACCTTTACTCAATAAGCACCAATGATCAGTTTAGAATGATCATTTTAACAAGCCGATCAACTTGACATGTGTGCACTAAATCGTCCATAACTTTTGATTTATAGGTCATGACATGAATCCAATGCCCACGTTAATCTACCTCAATTTTCTATATTGTGAAAAAATTTGAGACACAAAATAGATACGACAAAGCATCCCAGTAATCCAATCTATCCCAAACTGCGTGTTGCTTTACATTATGCTTCATTTATAAACCTTTACTGAATGACCACGAATGATAAATTTAGAATGATCATTTTAATTGGCTGATCAACCTCACATGTCTGCACTAAATCATCTATAACTTTTGATGTAAAGCTCATAATTACATGAATCTAATGCCCACATTAAGCTAGCTCAATTTTCTATATTGTGACAAAATTTCAGACAAAAATAGATACGACCAAGTGTCCAAATAATACAACCTATCTTGAACTGTGTGATGCCATGCATTATGCTTCATTTATAAGCTTTCAATCAATGAGCACCATTAAGAATGATCATTTTCACTAGACGATCAACGTGATATGTCCACACTAAATCGTCCGTAACTTTTGATTCAGAGCTCCGAATGACACGAATCCAATGCCCACGTTAAGCTAGCTCAACTTTCAATATTTTGACAAAATTACAGACGGAAATCGAGACGACCAAGCATCCAAGTAATGCAATCTATGCCAAACTGCATGATGGCATGCATTATGCTTCATTTAAAAGCTTTTACTCAATGAGCACCAATGATCAGCTTAGAATGGTCATTTTAACTGGACGATCAACTTACATGTCTGCACTAAATCGTCCATAATTTTTTATTTATAGCTCATATTGACACGAATCCAATTCACACGTTAAGCTAGCTCAATTTTCTATATTCTGAACAAATTTGAAACAAAAATAGATACGAGAAAGCGTCCAATTAATCCAATCTATATTGAATTGTGTGATGCTCTGCATTATGCTTCATTTGTAAGTCTTTACTCAATAAACACCAATGATCAGTTTATAATGATCATTTTAACTGGCCGATCAACTTGATATGTCTTCACTAAATCGTCCATAACTTTTGATTTATAGCTCATAATGACACGAATCCAATGCCCACTTTAGGCTAGCTCAATTTGCTTTGTTGTGACAAAATTTGAGACAAAAATAGATACGACAAAGCATCCAAGTAATCCAATCTATGCCAAACTGCGTGTTGCTCTACATTTTGCTTCTTTTATAAGCCTTTACTCAATGAGCACGAATGATCAGTTTAGAATGATCATTTTAACTGCCTGATCAACCTCACATGTATGCACTAAATCATCTATAACTTTTGATGTATAGCTCATAATGACACGAATCAAATGCCCACGTTAAACTTACTCAATTTTAAAACAAAAATAGATACGACCAAGCGTCCAAGTAAATCAATCTATCTCGAACTATGTGATGACATGCATTATGCTTCATTTATAAGCTTTCAATCAATTAGCACCAATGATCAAAGAATGATCATTTTCAGTAGACGATCAACTTGATATGTCTACACTAAGTCGTCCATAACTTTTGATTCAGAGCTCCGAATGACATGAATCCAATGCCCACGTTAAGCTAGCTCAATTTTCTATATTTTGAAAAAATTATAGACGGAAATAGAGATGACCAAGCATCCAAGTAATCCAATCTATCCCAAACTGCGTGATGTCATGCATTATGCTTCATTTAAAAGCTTTTACTCAATAAGCACCAGTGATCAGATTAGAATGATCATTTTAACTGGACGATCAACTTGACATGTCTGCACTAAAACGTCCTTAACTTTACTCAATGAGCACGAATGATAAGTTTATAATGATCATTTTAACTCGCTGATCAACTTCACATGTATGCACTAAATTATCTATAACTTTTGATGTATAGCTCATAATGACACGAATCCAATGTCCACGTTAAGCTAGCTCAATTTTCTATACTGTGACAAAATTTCAGACAAAAATAGCTATGACCAAGCGTCAAAGTAATCCAATCTATCTCAAACTGTGTGATGCCATGCATTATGCTTCATTTATAATCTTTCAATCAATGAGCACCATTAAGAATGATCATTTTCACTAGATGATCAACTTGATATGTCAACACTAAATCGTTCGTAACTTTTGAGTCAGAGCTTCGAATGACACGAATCCTATGCCCAAGTTAAACTAGTCAATTTTCTATATTTTGACAAAAATATAGACCGAAATAGAGATGACCAAGCCTCCAAGTAATCCAATATATCCAAAACTGCATGATGCCATCCAGTATGCTTCATTTAAAAGCTTTTACTCAATGAGCACCAATGATCAGTTAAGAATGATCATTTTAACTGGCCGATTAACTTGATATATCCGCACTAAATAGTCCGTAACTTTTGATTTAGAGCTAAGAATAACATGAATCCAATGCCCACGTTAAGGTAGCTCAATTTTCTATACTTTGACAAAATTATAAACAGAAATAGAGACGACAAAGCGTCCATGTAATCCAATCTATACCGAACTGTGTGATGCTCATCATTATGCTTCATTTGTAAGCCCTTACTCAATAACCACCAATGATCAGTTTAGAATGATCATTTTAACTGGCTGATCAACTTGTCTTGTCTGCACTAAATCGTCCATAACTTTTGATTAATAGCTCATAATGACACGAATCCAATGCCCACGTTAAACTAGCTCAATTTTCTATATTTTGCCAAAATTATCGACCGAAATAGAGACGAAGAAGCGTCCAAGTAATCTAATCTGTCCCGAATTGCATGAACACATGCATTATGCTTCATTGATAAACTTTTTCTCAATAAGCACCAATGATCAGTTAAAAATGCTCATTTTAAGTGGCCGATCAACTTGACATGTCCGCATTAAATCGTTGTTAACTTTTGATTTAGAGCTCCCAATGACACCAATCCAATGCCACGTTAATGTAGCTCAATTTTCTATATTGTGACAATATTTGAGACAAAAATAAATACGAAAAAGCGTCCATGTAATCCAATCTAACTAGAGCTTCGTGATGCTCTGCATTATGCTTCATTTATAAGCCTTTACTCCATGAGCACCAATGATCAGTTAAGAATGATCATTTTAACTGGCCGATCAACTTGATATGTCCACACTAACGTCTGTAATTTTTGATTTAGAGCTCCGAGTGACACGAATCCAATACCCACGTTAAGCTAGCTTGATTTTCTATATTGTGACAAAATTTGAGACAGAAAGAGATATGACAAAGCGTCAAAGTAATCCAATCTATCCTGAACTGGGTTTATGCTCTGCATTATGCTTCATTTATAAGTCTTTACTCAATGCGCACCAATGATCAGCTTATAATGATTATTTTAACTGGCCGATCAACTTGACATGTCGGCACTAAATCGTCCATAACGTTTTATTTATAGCTCATATTGACACCAATCCAATTCCCACGTTAAGCTAGCTCAATTTTCTATATTGTGACAAAATTTGAAACAAAAATAGATACAACAAAGCATCCAAGTAAACCCATTCTATATAGAACTGTGATGCTATGAATTATGCTTCATTTGTAAGCCTTTACTCAATAAGCACCAATGATCAGTTTAGAATGATCATTTTAACATGCCGATCAACTTGACATGTCTGCACTAAATCGTCCATAACTTTTGATTTATAGGTCATAATGACATGAATCCAATGCCCACGTTAATCTACCTCAATTTTCTATATTGTGACAAAATTTAAGACACAAAATAGATACGACAAAGCATCCCAGTAATCCAATCTATCCCAAACTGCATGTTGCTTTACATTATGTTTCATTTATAAGCCTTTACTGAATGAGCACGAATGATAAATTTAGAATGATAAATTTAATTGGCTGATCAACCTCACATGTCTGCACTTAATCATCTATAAATTTTGATGTAACGCTCATAATGACATGAATCTAATGCCCACATTAAGCTAGCTCAATTTTCTATATTTTGACAAAATTTCAGACAAAAATAGATACGACCAAGCGTCCAAATAATACAACCTATCTTGAACTGTGTGATGCCATCCATTATGCTTCATTTATAAGCTTTCAATCAATGAGCACCATTAAGAATGATCATTTTCACTAGACGATCAACCTGATATGTCAACACTAAATCGTCTGTAACTTTTGATTCAGACCTCCGAATGACACGAATGCAATGCCCACGTTAAGCTAGCTCAACTTTCAATATTTTGACAAAATTACAGATGGAAATCGAGACGACCAAGCATCCAAGTAATCCAATCTATGTCAAACTACGTGATGGCATGCATTATGCTTCATTTAAAAGCTTTTACTCAATGAGCACCAATGATCAGCTTAGAATGGTCATTTTAACTGGACGATCAACTGGACATGTCTGCACTAGATCGTCCATAACTTTTTATTTATAGCTCATATTGACACGAATCCGATTCACACGTTAAGCTAGCTCAATTTTCTATATTGTGAGAAAATTTGAAACAAAAATAGATACGACAAAGTGTCCAATTAATCGAATCTATATTGAAATGTGTGATGCTCTGCATTATGCTTCATTTGTAAGTCTTTACTACATAAGCACCAATGATCTGTTTATAATGATCATTTTAACTGGCCGATTTAGTTGACATGTCTGCACTAAATCGTCGATAACTTTTGATTTATAGCTCATAATGACACAAATCCAATGCCCACTTTAGGCTAGCACAATTTTCTTTGTTGTGACAAAATTTGAGACAAAAATAGATACGACAAAGCATCCAAGTAATCCAATCTATGCCAAACTGCGTGTTGCTCTACATTTTGCTTCTTTTATAAGCCTTTACTCAATGAGCACGAATGATCAGTTTAGAATGATCAGTTTAGAATGATCAGTTTAACTACCTTATCAACCTCACATGTCTGCACTAAATCATCTATAACTTTTGATGTATAGCTCATAATGACACGAATCAAATGCCCACGTTAAACTTACTCAATTTTCAAACAAAAATAGATACGACCAAGCGTCCAAGTAAATCAATCTATCTCGAACTATGTGTTGCCATGCATTATGCTTCATTTATAAGCTTTCAATCAATTAGCACCAATGATCAAAGAATGATCATTTTCAGTAGACGAGCAACTTGATATGTCTACACTAAGTCGTCCATAACTTTTGATTCAGAGCTCCGAATGACATGAATCCAATGCCCACGTTAAGCTAGCTCAATTTTCTATATTTTGGCAAAATTATAGACGGAAATAGAGACGACCAAGCATCCAAGTAATCCAATCTATCCCAAACTGCGTGATGTCATGCATTATGCTTCATTTAAAAGCTTTTACTCAATAAGCACCAGTGATCAAATTAGAATGATCATTTTAACTGGACGATCAACTTGACATGTCTACACTAAAACGTCCTTAACGTTTGATTTGGAGCTCCAAATGACACGAATCCAATGCCCACGTTAAACTAGCTCAATTTCTATATTGTTCAATATTTGAGACAAAACAATATGAAAAAGCGTCCAAGTAATCCAATCTATCCCAAGCTGCGTGATGCTCTGCATTATGCTTAATTTATAAGCCTTTACTCAATATGCACCAATTATCAGTTAAGAATGATAATTTTAATGGCCGATCAACTTGACATGTGCACACTAAGTTGTTCGTAACTTTTGATTTAGAAAAACAAATGACACAAATCCAATGCCCACACCAATGATCAGATTAGAATCATCATTTTAACTGGACGATCAACTTGACATGTCTGCACTAAATCGTCCTTAACTTTTGAGTTTGAGCTCCGAATGACACGAATCCAATGCCCACGTTAAACTAGCTCAATTTCTATATTGTTCAATATTTGAGACAAAAAATACGAAAAAGCGTTCAAGTAATCCAATCAATCCCGAGCTGCGTGATGCTCTGCATTATGCTTAATTTATAAGCCTTTACTTAATAAGCACCAATTATCAGTTAAGAATGCTCATTTTAACGGGCCAATCAACTTGACATGTGCACACTAAATTGTTCGTAACTTTTGATTTAGAAAAACGAATGACACGAATCCAATGCCCACATAAAGCTAGTTCAATTTTCTACATTGAGAGAAAATTTGATATAGAAATAAATATGACAAAGCATCCAAGTAATCCATTCTATCGTGAACTGCGTGATGTTATGCATTATGTTTCATTTATAAGCCTTTACTCAATGAACACCAATGATTAGTTAGGAATGATCATTTTAACTGGCTGATCAACTTGACATGTCCACACTAAATCGTCCGTAACTTTTTGATTTAGAACTTCGACAGACACGAATCCAGGGCCCACATTAAGCTAACTCGACTTTCTATATTATGACAAAATTTAAGATAGATATAGATATGACAAAGCGTCAAAGTGATCCAATCTATCCCAAACTCGGTGATGCTCTACATTATGCTTCATTTATAAGTATTTACTCAATGAGAACCAATGATCAGCTTAGAATTATCATTTTAACTGGCCGATCAACTTGACGTGTCTGCACTAAATCGTCCATAACTTTTTATTTATAGATCATAATGACACGAATCCAATTCCCATGTTAAGCTAGCTCAATTTTTTATATTGTGACAAAATTTGACACAAAAACAGATACGACAAAGCATCCAAGTAATCCAATCTATACTGAACTGTGTGATGCTCTGCAATATGCTTCATTTGTAATGCTTTACTCAATAAGCACCAATTATCAGTTTAGAATGATCATTTTAACTGGCCGATCAACTAGACATATCTGCACTAAATTGTCTATAACTTTTGATTTATAGCTCATAATGACATGAATCCAATGCCCACGTTAAGCTAGCTTAATTTTATATATTGCGACAAAATTTGACATGAAAATAGATACGACAAAGCATCCAAATAATTCAGTCTATCCCGAACTGCGTGGTGCTCTGCATTATGTTTCATTTATAAACCAACCAATTTTGAACTGCGTGATACGATGCATTATGCTTCATTTATATGCCTTTACTCAATGAGCACCAATGATCAGTTTAGAATTATCAATTTAACTGGTTGATCAACTTGACATGTCTACACTAAATTGTCCATAACTTTTGATTTATAGCTAATAATGACACGAATCCAATGCCCACGTTATGATAGCTCAATTTTCTATATTCTGACAAAAATAGATATGACCAAGCGTCCAAGTAATCCAATCTATCTCAAACTGCGTGATGCCATGCATTATGCTTCATTTATAAGCTTTTAATCAATGAGCACCAATGATCAGTTAAGATTGAGCACCAATGATCAGTTAAGAAAGATCATTTTAAGTGGACAATCAACTTGACATGTCCACACTAAATCATCCGTAACTTTTTATTTAGAGCTCCGAATGACATGAATCCAATGCCCACATTAAGCTAGATCAATATTCTATATTGTAAAAAAATTTGAAACAAAAATAGATATGACCAAGTATCCAAGTAATCCAATATATCCCGAACTACATGATGCCATGCATTATGCTTCATTTATAAGCTTTTGCTGAAGGAGCACCAATGAACAGTTAAGAATGATCATTTTAAATGGCCGATCAATTTGACATGTCTACACTACAAGTAAGCATTAAATTTGAGACTATTTTTCGGGCAGATTACCGAGCGAAAACATATCATCGTTATTTTGTCGGTAAATCCTGACGTTTTCACCATTGTCGGGAAATCGATGGTAAAACCCGACGGACATCCCTTTTATTACCAATGTCAACATCGGCGTCGGGAAATCCTCTCGAATTCATCGTAAATTGATGGTGAAATTGAAACCCTCAGTTTTCTACTAACTACTTTCTGACGGATTCTGGTTTTTACTATCCGTCAAGAATCCATCAGGAATATATCGCTTGACTGATTCCACTTAATTATTTTTTTAGATAAATAAACCTAAACGTCGTCGGAAATCCGTTGGTAGTTCCAATGACTTTCTGACGAAATCCTATTTTTTTGGCAATTGTTAGTTTGGCCGATCTGTAAATGTAGAGCGTCGTCGATTGGTCTTCGGAAAGTTCCCGCAGTGGTCGGCAACCATCGGAAATTCGTCGGAAACAGGAATATTCTTAAGAATAATCTATTAAAAAATTTTGATTATTTATTAAAAATTCGTAATAATCTATTAAAAATTCGTAATAATCTGTTAAAAATTTGTAATAATCTGTTAAAAATTCGTAATAATCTGTTAAAAATCTGTAATAATCTGTTAAAAATTTGTAATAATCTGTTAAAAATTCGTAATAATTTGGTAAAAAATCATAATAATCTGTTAAAAATTCGTAATAATCTGTTAAAAATTCGTGATAATCTTCTAATTTTCAATATAAATATGCTCTGGTCCTTCACAATTTCACCACAACAAAAAATCTTAACAAAATGTCTTCTTCAGATTCTTATGATTATTTTCGATCGTTGATGGATAAACCTCGGTATGATTTAACAACGGGGAAATTGACGGATGAATTTGTGCAAGTTATTGAGGAGTTCATGACATTTGCATCAAACAATAGCATGACACTGGAATACAGTAAAATGTATTGTCCGTGTACTAAATGTCGAAATCATAGATTAATCTCTGTTAGAGAACCTAATTGGAAGCTCGGAATTTTTTTAATATGTTAGATGCATCCAAGCAGCCTTTGTATACAGGATGTAGAGATGGATTATCGCCTTTATCTACTGCAAGCAAGTTGATGATGATAAAGACGGATTTCAACTAGGCTGAAGATTGTGTGAATGCGATAGCTGATTTTGTTAGAGATATATTACCTGAAGATAACATTGCACCTGCTTCATATTACGAGGTTCAAAAACTTGTAGCTGGCCTTGGATTGCCGTATCAGATGATCGATGTATATATTGACAACTGCATGAATCTGTTGGAGATATGATGAAAACCGCATGAAGTGCTGATTTTGTCACAAACCTCGATTTCAAGAGACAAGCGGCAGAGTACCTATTCCACATAAACGGATGTGGAATTTCCATTAACAGAGAGGTTAAAGAGGTTATATCAATCTGAATACACGGCAAAGCGTATGGGATGCAGAAGCATTGAAACATTTTAAAGATTTTGGTGCATCCCTTGGATGCAGAAGCATTGAGAAATTGTGCATCCCTTGGATGCAGAAGCATTGAAACATTTTAAAGAGGTTTATCCTAGTTTTGCATATGATCCTAGGAACGTACACCTCGGGTTATCTACAGATGGATTCAACCCTTTTGGGAAGCATGGGAGGCAATACTCGTTGTGGCCAGTTATCATGATACCTTATAATTTGCCTCCTTCGTTGTGCATGAAACGAGAGTTTTTGTTTCTAACAACTCTCGTCCCCGGTCCAGAGCATCCTAAGCGATCGCTTGATATTTTCTTGCAGTCACTATTCATGAGTTAAAAATGTTGTGGGAAAATGTTGTCGAAGCATTTGATGTTTCCAACCAATAGAACTTCTTGATGCGAGCAATACTTATGTGAACCATAAGTGATTTTCCAGCATATGGTATGTGATCAGGATGGTCGACGCATGGAAAGTTAGCATGCCCATATTGTCAAGATAATACTGATGCGTTCTAACTGAAACACGGACAAAAGACTAGTTGGTTCGATTGTCATCGATGCTTTCTACCACAAGATCATCCATATCATCGGAGCACGACATTGTATAGGAAAAAGAAGAAAAAAAATTTGATAGTCCACCTCCTTTGCGTGACGGGAATTATATGATTACTCAATTTAGAGATTTTGGTGCTGAGAGAATGGT
Source organism: Pugionium dolabratum (assembly GCA_018901945.1). Lineage (NCBI taxonomy): Eukaryota > Viridiplantae > Streptophyta > Magnoliopsida > Brassicales > Brassicaceae > Pugionium > Pugionium dolabratum. The sequence goes on along the minus strand of JAEVFF010000968.1, from coordinate 236,830 downwards.
TTCATGTGATGGTAACGGACATTATCCTATTGATGGTTGTGGCGAATAGCATAATTGGAACAAGAAGAGTATTTTTTAGGAATTACCATATTGGAAGGACCATCTGTTGTGCCACAATCTAGATGTTATGAACATTGAAAAGAATTTTTCGACAACATAATGAATACTATTCTAAATGTGCAAGGAAGAACGAAAGATAATTTGAAAGCTAGATTGGATTTGCCAGAGATTTATTCTCGGAAAGAACTACATGTAATATCGAATGGAAAATCGTTGCCTCCCACATTCCGGTTGGATGCGCATGCAAAAGACGAGATTTTGAGTGGATTAAGCATAGTTTCAAATTTCCATACGGATACGAATCTAATATTCATAATTGTGTTGATACTATTGAAGGCAAATTTACAGGCATGAAGAGTCATGATTGTCATGTTGTCATGCAAATACTATTTCGATTTAACTTTAGCGATCTTTTGCCTAAAAACGTCCACGGATCAATTGCAGGTACGTTTACATTATTTTATATATAATCATAATTTTCCGGCTGGATTAAATTTTTTATTATGCAGGGATTGGTGCTTTTCTGACATTTATGTATAAGATTACTTGCTGGAGACTATATACGAAATTTGGAAGAAACAATACCGGTTCTCATTTGTAACCTTGAGAAAATATTTTCACCAGCATTTTTTGATGTTATGGAACATCTTCCTATTCACCTACCTAGAGAAGAAGCACTTGAAGGACCTGTTCAGTACCGATGGATATATCCTTTTGAGAGATATATGTTCCACCTAAAGAAAAAAGTTAAAAATCTTGCCAGGATTGAAGGTTCAATCGTCGCACAAAGTATTAATGAGGAAAGAAACGACCTGCACGACATGATGATGGAGGAGAAAAACCAAGTTATCCAGTGTATGTGCTAGAAGTATTTGCACAAATTGGACGTTTAAGTGGAAAAGGGAAGACGCGATGCCTATCAGAGGAGGAACACAAACACTTGCATCTGTATATTTTGACAAATTGTGATGACGTTTTGGAATATGAAAGGTACATTCATTTAAATTTTTTTGTAAATGTTATTATACTTTATTTTTAATTATTTTGTTTATAATTAACAAGATGTACATGGATCAAATATGTGTTTATTATTCAAATTACACAGAGAATGAGTTGGTCGAATTTAAAAAGAGCAAATTTGCAAGTTGGTTGCACTTTTACGTCAGTGTTAATTAATTATATAATTTTCAATAATAATTTCCTATATATAAATATATAGTTGAGTGTATTCAACTATTTTGCAGGTTACTACGGGACCTTCTATGGGGATAACATTTCCCACGTGGTTAGTTGAGTTGGTGAATGGTACTACATTTACGGCAAAATCTTATACAATGTACCGCACTCGTGATTATGCTTTTAAGACTCGTCGCGAAGGAAGCTCACAAACAACTTCTAATTATGGTATATCATCTCAATCTAGTGAAATTGTATACAACGGTATTCTTCGTGAAATATTAGAAGTTCACTATCCTGGAATGATTGATTTGAGGTGTATTGTGTTATACTGCGACTGGTATGACCCTGTCATTGGTCAATGTCAAGACGAATTCGGTGTTACATTTGTCCACTCTCGTAAGTGACATCAAAAATATGATCCTTATATACTTGCATCACAAGCGGACCAGGTTTGTTACATTCGATATCCTTGTGTGAAGAAAAAACAAGATCCTTGGACTACAGTGACATCAATACACCCTAGAGGAATGGTATGTGGTGTTTCCGAGCAAGACCCTATGCAGCAAATCACAATTGGTAACTTAGGTTCCATAGAGACTTCTCTTGAAGTTAACCTTACAATGTATTTAAAGATTCAAAAGAGGAGATTGGCGAGTTTGACGACGAAAATTCAGCTACTTCGAAATGTTCATCAGATTCAGATTAAATATATGATTGCAATGTTTTAGTTTTTATGATACTTTAATATTCAGTGTCAAATAATGTTTTTTTTAAAAAAATTTTATATTCATGTGTGTGACGGATTTCCGACAGAACTACAAAACCCATCGCAATTCATCCGGGAACTCTAGTTGGAATACGACGACATAAGGTATTGATACTATACCCTATCTGATACAAGCCTCGATTCAAGGCTTATATGCGCGTGGGCTGTTTGGAGAAGGTTAGGTGAGAAACTCGACCTTAGGCTTCTTGGATAGGGGTTTTTGGGTTGGTATTCGATGGAAAGGTTAAGTGAACCACACAAGGGATGATGAACCTCGTGATAAATCACAAACTTAGAGCTAGGAGGGCTGGTCTCAACTAGATTCTAAGCGCACAAGANTTAGGCTTGTTGCGGATATCTTGGCTCTTACGTTTGATGTGCTGCTCAGCCTGGACAGATAGGTGGAACAAGTCCTTGAAGTCATTGTAGATTTGCCTCTCCACCTTGCAGCTGATCCTTTCTTGGAGTCCATCCAAGAATTGTGCCATCAATGCTTCTTCACCATCATTGAGCTCCAATCTGTTCCTTAGCTTCTCGAACTCTTCATAGTACTCCTCTACTGATCTGGTACCCTGCTTAAGAGTATGAAAACGACATTGCAAGTCCCTATGAAAGTAAGGTGGAACAAACCTTTGTCGCATGACATCCTTCATGTCGACCCATGAATCTATAGGCCTCATTCTTTTCCTCCTTCTGTCAGATACCTCACGATCCCACCAGATGAGGGCATTGTCCGTGAGTTGTGCTACTGCCTTTGAGACTCTCCTAGGCCCTGGTTGGTTGTAATGATCAAAGATATGATCCATTCTTCTCTCCCAATCTAGGTAAGCCTCGGGGTCTACTTTTCCTGCAAAACTTGGAGGAGTTAGCTTAACATCAAGATGAGTTACCCGGTTGTATACGTGTTCATCTCAATCCTCATGATGTCTAGGAGGCATCCTTGGTCTCTGGTGAAGACCATATGGCTCGAAGCCATCATCTTCTGCCTCTGGTTGCCGTGGAGGTCCCCTCGGCCTATGGTGATAGTTATGAGGTTGTGTGTCCTCATCTCCATCTAGCTGGGGCTCCTCTTGTTCGTGTCGTGTCCTAAGGTGCTCAGGACCCTCAGCACAGTCTTGCTCAGCTCTCACGTGCCTTATGCCTGGAATCTCACAGGCCTCTCCACGCGCTCCAATCTCTCGCCTATGGATGCGAGTTGCGTTTGGAGGGTGGTGAACATGGCCATCATGGCTTCGGTTGCTTCTCTATTTTCTTCTGCCATTGTGTGCTACAAAGAAAGAAGACAAGTTATGATACTCCTAAATTATTAGGAGGGTTTTCTTTTTATAAGGGATTCGAAAAAATGCAAAAAAGAAAGTTCTAAGGAATGGAAAATTCGAAAATATGGAGATTTGAATAAAAGGAAATTTTTCTTGACAACTATTGCTAGCTGTCCAATTCGAAATCTTTTGGTATTTTTTCTATTTTCTTTTCTTTTCTTTTTCTTTTCTTTTAATTTAACTTAAAAATAATAGAAATATGATTCTAACAAAAAGGAAAGTCGAATATAGCAATGCAAGAATGATTGTAGAACCTAGTGATGCACGTAGGAACTAGATGCACTCGGTATGAACTTAGATGTTATTTTTTTTTATTTTCTGGAATGAAACTTAAACTAATGCAAGAACAAGAAACAAGACAAGCTAAAGGATAGAAACAACCTGGTTTAGGAGCTTTAAGCTCTGATACCAAAATGATACAAGCCTCGATTCAAGGCTTATATGCGCGTGGGCTGTTTAGAGAAGGTTAGGTGAGAAACTCGACCTTAGACTTCTTGGATAGGGGTTTTTGGGTTGGTATTTGATGGAAGGGTGAAGTGAACCACACGAGGGGTGATGAACCTCGTGATAAATCACAAACTTAGAGCTAGGAGGGCTGGTCTCAATTAGATTCTAAGCGCACAAGATTCTTGAGAGAAAACTTGTTGGAAGAAAGTTCTACTTTATTAGTATCAAAAAGGTTGTCGAACTACAATGCTGGAAGGACCCTTATTAATATGCTCGACTGCTTGATCTACTAGGGTCGACTCAAATAAAGAAAAGGAAAGTTTACAAAAGTGCACAAATGGAAAAGATACAAAAGGGTATAACCGAAAAAAGGACCTATTCCTAAAATGTTCTTGACTCAAAAATGTAAAGCATCTAGATCCTACCCTGCAAAACAGAAAGAGGCATATATTTGAATTGAAACTTACCTTAATTTACCTCACGGCCAAGAAATGGAAGGTGGCCGTCCTTGTGGCATGCACGCGCCTTGCTCCTAGTCTTCGACTTGGAGTAGGGTTAAGAATCTTTGGGCCCTAACCTCTCTTGCCACTAAAGCCCAAGTCTCTGAAGTTCCTTGCATTGTTGAGAAGCCTTTGGACTCTTCTTTGTACTTCTGGCCCATTGTCCTTAGGCGATCTTCCTCTAGGAGCTTGTCCACCCATAAGCTGAACTTGTGGAAGAGTGCTCTTGATCTACTCCTTGTCATTGCTCTTGGTGGCACTACTGGTGTGGATACTTCCTCTAGATGCATGTCCTGAAGCTGGTAGCTTATCTGGTCCGAGTTTCCTTGTGTAGAAGTTGAAATGCTCGTGCACTCGTCTGGATCGGCTGTACCGGCTGGATTGTGCGAGGTACTGGCCGGAATGCCTTCAGGACCGGCCAAACTGATCCCGGAGTCGGTGGCATCACCAAGGGGACCGGTGGTGTCATCCACGTCGCCATCAAGTGTGCCGGAAGCTTGGGCCTCTCCGCCGGCAATGCTGACCGGTCTGGTCCTATTGGTCGAGGGTCCGGCGGTACTGCTTGGTCTGGTAGACGTGCCAAATGGCCTGGCTGTCTCAGGCAAGCTTCCTGGTCGGCCAGTCTTGTCTCCCGGCTGGATGTACGACCTGATGTCCTCATCACTATCGTGTCGGAGAAGATTATCCGACGGATTACCGATGAAATTTGAATACCCATCGGAACCCATCGAAATGCCGTCGGAAACTACACTCGGATTCTCGACGACATAGGGTATTGATACTATACCATTTAAAAGCTTTTACTCAATGAGCACCAACGATCAGTAAAAAATGATCATTTTAACTGGCCGATTAACTTGACATGTCTGCATTAAATCGTGTGTAACTTTTGATTTAGAGCTCAGAATGACACGAATCCAATGCCCATGTTAATCAACCTCAATTTTCTATATTTTGACAAAATTTGAGACAGAAATAGATATGAAAAAGCGCCCAAGTAATACAATCTAGCCAAAAATTCGCGATGCCATGAATTATGCTTCATTTATAAGCCTTTACTCAATGAGCACCAATGATCAGTTTCGTATAATCACTTTAACTGGCCGATCAACTTGACATGTTCGCACTAAATCATCAGTAACTTTTGATTTGGAGCTCATAATGACACAAATCTAATTCCCACGTTAAGCTAGCTCAATTTTTTATATTGTGATAAAATTTGGAATAGATGATAAAATTTGGAATAGAAGATAAAATTTGGAATAGAACTAGATACAACAAAACCTACAAGTAATCCAAGTTATCCCAAATTGCATGATGCCATGCTTAATGTTTCATTTAAAAGCATTTACTTAATGAGCACCAACGATCAGTTTAGAATGATCACTTTAACTGGCCGATCAACTTGACATGTCTGCACTAAATTGTCTGTAACTTATGATTTAGAGTTCAGAATGACATGAATCCAATGCCCATGTTAAGCTGGCTAAATTTTCTATATTGTGACAAAATTTGAGACATAAATAGATACCAAAAATCGTCCCAGTAATCCAATCTATCAAAACTGTGTGATGCCATGCATTATGCTTTATTTATAAGCTTCTAATCAATAAGCACCAATGATCAGCTAAGAATGATCATTTTAACTGACCGATCAACTTGACATATCCGCACTAAATCATTTGTAACTTTTAATTTAGAGCTCCGAATGACGTGAATCCAATGCCAACGTTAAGCTAGCTCAATTTTCTATAATGTGACAAAATTTGAGACAAAAAGTAGATACGACAAAGCGTTGGAGTAAACCAATCTATCCAAAACTGTGTGATACTCTACATGATTCTTCATTTAGAAGCTTGTACTCAATGAGCACTAATGATTAGTTTAGAATGATCATTTTAACTGGCTGATCTACTTCACATGTCCGCACTACATTTTCCGTAACTTTTGATTTAGAGCTCCGAATGACAAAAATCCAATGGCCATGCTAAGCTAGCTTAATTTTCCATATTGTGACAAAACTATAGACCGAAATAGAGACGACAAAGCGTCTCAGTAATCCAATCTATCCCAAACTGTGTGATGCCATGTATTATGCTTCATTTATAAGCTTTTAATCAATGAGCACCAATGATCAATTAAGAATGACCATTTTAACTGGATGATCAACTTGACATGTCCGCATTAAATCGTCTGTAACTTTTGATTTAGAGCTCAAAATGATGTGAATCCAATGCCCACGTTAAGCTATCTCAATTTTCTATATTGGGATAAAATTTGAGAGAGAAATAGATACGACAAAGTGTTCAAGTAATCCAATCTATCCCGAACTATGTGATGCGATGCATTATTCTTCATTTATAAGCTTTTACTCAATGAGCACCAATGATCAGTTTAGAATGATCATTTTAACTGGGCGATTAACTTGATATATCCACACTAAATCGTCTGTAACTTTTGAATTAGAGCTCATAATGACACGAATCCAATGCCCACGTTAAGCTAGCTTAGTTTTATATATTGTGATAAATTATAAGACTAAAATTGCTTCGACAAGTCGTCCAAGTAACCAAATCTATCGAGAACTATGTGATGTCATGCATTATGCTTCATTTATAAGCCTTTACTCAATGAGCACCAATGATCAGTTTAGAATAATCACTTTAACTACCGATCAACTTGAAATATCTGCATTAAATCTTTCATAACTTATGATTTATAGTTCATATTTACACGAATCCAATGCCCACGTTTGGCTATCACAATTTTCTATATTGTGACAAAATTTGAGACAGAAATAGATTCGAAAAAGCATCCAAATAATCCAATGTAGCCAAAAATGCGTGATGCCATACATTATGCTTCATTTATAAGCCTTTAATCAATGAGCACCAATTATCAGTTTAGAATAATCACTTTAACTGGCCGATCAACTTTACATGTCCGCACTAAAACATCCATAACTTTTGATTTAGATCTCAGAATGTCACTAATCCATTGCTGACGTTAACGTAGCTCAATATTTTTATATTGTAACAAAATTTGAGATAGAATAAGATAGGACAAAAATTCCAAATAATCTAATCTATCCCAAACTATGTGATGCCATGCTTCATGCTTCATTTATAAGCGTTTACTTAATGAGCACCAATGATCTGTTTAGAATGATCGCTTTAACTTGCCGATGAACTTGACATGTCCACACTAAAATGTCCATAACTTATGATTTAGAGCTGAGAATGACACGAATTCAATGCCCACGTTAAATGGCTCAACTTACTATATTGTGACAAAATTTCAGATAGAAATAGATACGAAAAAGCGTCCCACAAATCTAATTTATCCCGAACTGCATGATGTCATATATTATGCTTCACTTATTAGCCTTTACTCAATAAGCACCAATGATCAGTTTAAAATAATCATATTAACAGGCTGATAACCTTGACATGTACGCATTAAATCGTATGTAACTGTTATTTAGAGCTCAGAATGACACGAATCTAATGCACACGTTCAGCTAGCTCAATTTTCTATGTTCTGGCAAAATTTCAGATAGAAATAGAGACGACAAAGCGTCCAAGTAATCCAATCTATCCCAAACTGCATGAAACCATGCATTATGTTTCATTTATAAGCTTTTAATCAATTATCACCAATAATCAATTTAGTTAAGAATTATCATTATAACTCGCCGATCAACTTGACATGTCTGCACTAAATCATACTTAATTTTTGATTTAGAGCTCTGAATGACACGAATCTAATGCCCGCGTTAACCTAATTCAATTTTCTATACTGTGACAAAAGTTGAGACAAAAAGAGATACGACAAAGCGTCCAAGTAATCCAATCTATCCCAAACTGCATGATGCCATGCATTATTCTTCATTTATAAGGTTTTACCTAATGTGCACCACTGATCAGTTTAGAATGATCATTTTAACTGGCCGATCAACTTGACATTTCCGCACCAAATCGTCTGTAACATTTGATTTAGAGCTCAAAATGACAGGAATCCAGTGCCCATGATAAGCAAACTCAATTTTCTATATTGTGAAAATAAGACTAAAATTGCTACGACAAGTCCTCCAAGTAATCAAATCTATCCAAAACTACGTGATGTCATGCATTATGATTCGTTTATAAGCTTTTACTCAATGAGAACCAATGATCAGTTTAGAATGATCATTTTAACTAGCCGATCAACTTGACATGTCTGCACCAAATCTTCTATAAGTTTCGATTTATAGCTCATAATGACACGAATCCAATGTACATGTTAAGCTAGCTCAATTTTTTATATAGTGACAAAATTTTAGACAGAAATAAAGACGACAAAGCGTCCATGAAATCTAACCTATCCCAAACTGCGGGATGTCATGCATTATGCTTCATTTATAAGCTTTTAATCAATGAGCACCAATGATCAGTTAAGAATGATCATTTTAATTGACCGATCAACTTGACATGTCCGCAATAAATCTTCTATACCTTATGATTTAGAGCTCATAATGACACAAATCCAATACACACGTTAAGCTAGCTCAATTTTCAATATTTTGACAAAATTATAGACAAAGATAGAGACGACAAAGCGTCCAAGTAATTCAATCTATCCCAAACTTCGTGATGCCAAGCATTCTGCTTCATTTATAAGCTTTTTAATCAATGAGCACTAATGATCAGTTAAGAATTATCATTCTAACTTGATGATCAACTTGATATGTCTGCACTAAATCGTCACTAACTTTTGTATTAGAGCTTCGAATGACACGAATCCAATGCTCACTTTAATTGTTTGTTACCATGCATTATGTTTCATTTATAAGCTTTTAATCAATGAGCACTAATGATCAGTTAAGAATGATTATTTTAACTGACCGATCAACTTGACATGTCCGCAATAAATCATCCGTAACTTATGATTTAGAGCTTAGAATGACACAAATCTAATACCCACGTTAAGCTAGCTCAATATTTCTATATTTTGACAAAATTATAGACAAAGATAGAGACGACAAAGCGTCCAAGTAATTCAATCTATCCAAAACTGCGAGATGCCATGCATTATGTTTCATTTATAAGCTTTTAATCAATGAGCACTAATGATCAGCTAAGAATTATCATTCGAACTGGCCGATCAACTTGATATGTCCACACTAAATCGTCCATAACTTTTTTTTTAGAGCTTCCAATGACATGAATCCAATGCCCACTTTAGCCTATCTCAATTTTCTATATTGTGAAAAAATTTGAGACATAAATATATATCTGCCAAAGCGTCCAAGTAATCTAATCTATCGTGAACTGCGTGATGCCATGCATGATGCTTCATTTATAAACTTTTACTTAATGAGCATCAATGATCAGTTTAAAATGATGAATTTAACTAGCCGATCAACTTGACATGTACGCACTAAATCGTTTGTAACTTTTGATTTAGAGCTCAGAATGACACAAATCCAGTACACACGTTAAGCTAGTTGAAGTTTCTATATTGTGACAAATTTTGAGAATGAAATAGATACAACAAAGCGTCCAAGTAATCCAATATGTCCAAAACTGTATGATGCCATGCTTTATACATCATTTATAATCGTTTGCTTAATGAGCACCAATGATTACTTTAACTGTCCGTTCAACTTTTCATGTCCGTACTAAATCGTCCATAACTTATGATTTAGAGCTTAGAATGACACGAATCCAATTTCCACGTTAAGCGGGCTCAATTTTCAATATTGTGACAAAACTTGAGACACAAATAGATAAGAAAAAGCATCCAAGTAATCCAATCTAGCCAAAATTGTGTGATGGCATGCATTATCCTTCATTTATAAGCCTTTACTCAATGAGCACCAATGACCAAAGTAGAATGATCACATTAACTGGCCGAACAACTTGACATGTCCGCACTAAATCATCCGTAACTTTTGATTTAGAGCTCAAAATGACAAGAATCCTATACCCACGTTAAGCTAGCTCAATTTTCTATATTGTGACAAAATTTGAGACATAACTAGATACGACAAAGCATCCAAGTAATCCAATTTATCAAAAACTGCATGATGCCATGAATTATGTTTCATTTATAAGCCTTTACTCAATAAGCACCAATGATAAGTTTATAATGATCATTTTAACTGGTCGATAACCTTGACATGTCTGCCCTAAAACTTTTTTAGGTTTTTGATTCATAGCTCAAAATGACACGAACCCAATGCCCACATTAAGCTGGCCCAATTATCTATATTGTGAGAAAATTTGAGATAGAATTAGATACGAAAAACCGTTCAAGTGATCCAATCTATTCCAAACTGCGTTATGGCATGCATTATGTTTCATTTATAAGCCTTTACTCAATGGGCCAATTATTAGTTAGAATGATCATTTTAACTGGCTGATCAACTTGACATGTCTGCACTAAATCATCCGAAACTTTTGATTTATAGCTCAGAATGACACAAATCCGATTCCCACGTTAAGCTAGCTCAATTTTCTATATTGTGATAAAATTTAAGACTAAAATTGCTTCGACTAATCCTCCAAGTAATAAAATCTATCCAATAATACGTAATATCATGCATAATGCTTCATTTATATGTCATTACTCAATCAGCACAATTGATAAGTTAGAATGATCATTTTAACTGGCCGATCAACTTGACATATCTGCACTAATCATCCGTAAATTTTTATTTATACCTTATAATAACACAAATCCAATGCCCACGTTAAGCTTGCTCAATTGTCTATATTGTTACAAAATTTGAGATAAAAATAGAGACGACAAAGCGTTCAAGTAATCCAATCTATCCCAAACTTCGTGATGCCATGCATTATGCTTCATTTATAAGCCTTTACTCAATGAGCACCAATGATCAGTTTCGTATAATCACTTTAACTGGCCGATCAACTTGACATGTTCGCACTAAATCATCAGTAACTTTTGATTTGGAGCTCATAATGACACAAATCTAATTCCCACGTTAAGCTAGCTCAATTTTTTATATTGTGATAAAATTTGGAATAGAAGATAAAATTTGGAATAGAACTAGATACAACAAAACCTACAAGTAATCCAATTTATCCCAAATTGCGTGATGCCATGCTTAATGTTTCATTTAAAAGCGTTTACTTAATGAGCACCAACGATCAGTTTAGAATGATCACTTTAACTGGCCGATCAACTTGACATGTCAGCACTAAATTGTCTGTAACTTATGATTTAGAGTTCAGAATGACATGAATCCAATGCCTATGTTAAGCTGGCTAAATTTTCTATATTGTGACAAAATTTGAGACATAAATAGATACAAAAATTGTGACAAAATTTGAGACATAAATAGATACAAAAAATCGTCCCAGTAATCCAATCTATCAAAACTGTGTGATGCTATGCATTATGCTTTATTTATAACCTTTTAATCAATAAGCACCAATGATCAGCTAAGAATGATCATTTTAACTGACCGATCAACTTGACATATCCACACTAAATCATTTGTAACTTTTAATTTAGAGCTCCGAATGACGTGAATCCAATGCCAACGTTAAGCTAGCTCAATTTTCTATAATGTGGCAAAATTTGAGACAAAAAATAGATACGACAAAGCGTTGGAGTAAACCAATCTATCCAAAACTGTGTGATACTCTACATGATTCTTCATTTAGAAGCTTGTACTCAATGAGCACTAATGATTAGTTTAGAATGATCATTTTAACTGGCTGATCAACTTCAGATGTCCGCACTACATTTTCCGTAACTTTTGATTTAGAGCTCCGAATGACAAAAATCCAATGGCCATGCTAAGCTAGCTTAATTTTCCATATTGTGACAAAACTATAGACCGAAATAGAGACGACAAAGCGTCTCAGTAATCCAATCTATCCCAAACTGTGTGATGCCATGTATTATGCTTCATTTATAAGCTTTTAATCAATGAGCACCAATGATCAATTTAGAATGACCATTTTAACTGGATGATCAACTTGACATGTCCGCATTAAATCGTCTGTAACTTTTGATTTAGAGCTCAAAATGATGTGAATCCAATGCCCACGTTAAGCTATCTCAATTTTCTATATTGGGATAAAATTTGAGAGAGAAATAGATACGACAAAGTGTTCAAGTAATCCAATCTATCCCGAACTATGTGATGCGATGCATTATTCTTCATTTATAAGCTTTTACTCAATGAGCACCAATGATCAGTTTAGAATGATCATTTTAACTGGGCGATTAACTTGATATATCCACACTAAATCGTCTGTAACTTTTGAATTAGAGCTCATAATGACACGAATCCAATGCCCACGTTAAGCTAGCTTAGTTTTATATATTGTGATAAATTATAAGACTAAAATTGCTTCGACAAGTCGTCCAAGTAACCAAATCTATCGAGAACTATGTGATGTCATGCATTATGCTTCATTTATAAGCCTTTACTCAATGAGCACCAATGATCAGTTTAGAATAATCACTTTAACTACCGATCAACTTGAAATATCTGCATTAAATCTTCCATAACTTATGATTTATAGTTCATATTTACATGAATCCAATGCCCACGTTTGGCTATCACAATTTTCTATATTGTGACAAAATTTGAGACAGAAATAGATTCGAAAAAGCATCCAAATAATCCAATGTAGCCAAAAATGCGTGATGCCATACATTGTGCTTCATTTATAAGCCTTTAATCAATGAGCACCAATTATCAGTTTAGAATAATCACTTTAACTGGCCGATCAACTTTACATGTCCGCACTAAAACATCCATAACTTTTGATTTAGATCTCAGAATGTCACTAATCCATTGCTGACGTTAACGTAGCTCAATTTTTTTATATTGTAACAAAATTTGAGATAGAATAAGATAGGACAAAAATTCCAAATAATCTAATCTATCCCAAACTACGTGATGCCATGCTTCATGCTTCATTTATAAGCGTTTACTTAATGAGCACCAATGATCGGTTTAGAAAGATCGCTTTAACTTGCTGATGAACTTGACATGTCCGCACTAAATTGTCCATAACTTATGATTTAGAGCTGAGAATGACACGAATTCAATGCCCACGTTAAATGGCTCAACTTTCTATATTGTGACAAAATTTCAGATAGAAATAGATATGAAAAAGCGTCCCAGAAATCTAATCTATCCCGAACTGCATGATGTCATATATTATGCTTCATTTATTAGCCTTTACTCAATAAGAACCAATGATCAGTTTAAAATAATCATATTAACAGGCTGATAACCTTGACATGTACGCATTAAATCGTATGTAACTGTGATTTAGAGCTCAGAATGACACGAATCTAATGCCCACGTTAACCTAACTCAATTTTCTATACTATGACAAAAGTTGAGACAAAAAGAGATACGACAAAGCGTCCAAGTAATCCAATCTATCCCAAACTGCATGATGCCATGCATTATTCTTCATTTATAAGCTTTTACTGAATGTGCACCACTGATTAGTTTAGAATGATCATTTTAACTGGCCGATCAACTTAACATTTCCGCACCAAATCGTCTGTAACATTTGATTTAGAGCTCAAAATGACAGGAATCCAGTGCCCATGATAAGCAAACTCAATTTTCTATATTGTGAAAATAAGACTAAAATTGCTACGACAAGTCCTCCAAGTAATCAAATCTATCCAAAACTACGTGATGTCATGCATTATGATTCGTTTATAAGCTTTTACTCAATGAGAACCAATGATCAGTTTAGAATGATCATTTTAACTAGCCAATGAACTTGACATGTCTGCACCAAATCTTCTATAAGTTTCGATTTATAGCTCATAATGACACGAATTCAATGTACATGTTAAGCTAGCTCAATTTTTTTATATTGTGACAAAATTTTAGACAGAAATAAAGACGACAAAGCATCCAAGAAATCCAACCTATCCCAAACTGCGGGATGTCATGCATTATGCTTCATTTATAAGCTTTTAATCAATGAGCACCAATGATCAGTTAGGAATGATCATTTTAACTGACCGATCAACTTGACATGTCCGCAATAAATCTTCTGTACCTTATGATTTAGAGCTCATAATGACACAAATCCAATACACACGTTAAGCTAGCTCAATTTTCAATATTTTGACAAAATTATAGACAAAGATAGAGACGACAAAGCGTCCAAGTAATTCAATCTATCCCAAACTTCGTGATGCCAAGCATTATGCTTCATTTATAAGCTTTTTAATCAATGAGCACTAATGATCAGTTAAGAATTATCATTCTAACTTGATGATCAACTTGATATGTCTGCACTAAATCGTCCTAACTTTTGTATTAGAGCTTCGAATGACACTAATCCAATGCCCACTTTAATTGTTTGATACCATGCATTATGTTTCATTTATAAGCTTTTAATCAATGAGCACTAATGATCAGTTAAGAATGATTATTTTAACTGACCGATCAACTTGACATGTCCGCAATAAATCATCCGTAACTTATGATTTAGAGCTTAGAATGACACAAATCTAATACCCATGTTAAGCTAGCTCAATATTTCTATATTTTGACAAAATTATAGACAAAGATAGAGACGACAAAGCGTCCAAGTAATTCAATCTATCCAAAACTGCGAGATGCCATGCATTATGTTTCATTTATAAGCTTTTAATCAATGAGCACTAATGATCAGTTAAGATTTATCATTCGAACTGGCCGATCAACTTGATATGTCCACACTAAATCGTCCATAACTTTTGTTTTAGAGCTTCCAATGACATGAATCCAATGCCCACTTTAGCCTATCTCAATTTTCTATATTGTGACAAAATTTGAGACATAAATATATATCTGACAAAGCGTCCAAGTAATCTACTCTATCGTGAACTGCATGATGCCATGCATGATGCTTCATTTATAAACCTTTACTTAATGAGCATCAATGATCAGTTTAAAATGATGAATTTAACTAGCCGATCAACTTGACATGTACGCACTAAATTGTTCGTAACTTTTGATTTAGAGCTCAGAATGACACAAATCCCGTACGCACGTTAAGCTAGTTGAATTTTTTATATTGTGACAAATTTTGAGAATGAAATAGTTTCAACACAGCGTCCAAGTAATCCAATATGTCCAAAAATGTGTGATGCCATGCTTTATACATCATTCATAATCGTTTGCTTAATGAGCACCAATGATTACTTTAACTGTCCGTTCAACTTGTCATGTCCGCACTAAATCGTCCATAACTTATGATTTAGAGCTTAGAATGACACGAATCCAATTCCTACGTTAAGCGGGCTCAATTTTCAATATTGTGACAAAACTTGAGACACAAATAGATAAGAAAAAGCGTACAAGTAATCCAATCTAGCCAAAATTGTGTGATGGTATGCATTATCCTTCATTTATAAGCCTTTACTCAATGAGCACCAATGATCAAAGTAGAATGATCACATTAACTGGCCGACCAACTCGACATGTCCGCACTAAATCGTCCGTAACTTTTGATTTAGAGCTCAAAATGACAAGAATCCAATACCCACGTTAAGCTAGCTCAATTTTCTATATTGTGACAAAATTTGAGACACAACTAGATACGACAAAGCGTCCAAGTAATCCAATCTATCAAAAACTGCATGATGCCATGCATTATGTTTCATTTATAAGCCTTTACTCAATAAGCACCAATGATAAGTTTAGAATGATCATTTTAACTAGTCGATAACCTTGACATGTCTGCCCTAAAACGTTTTTAGGTTTTTGATTCATAGCTCAAAATGACACGAACCCAATGCCCACGTTAAGCTGGCCCAATTATCTATATTGTGAGAAAATTTGAGATAGAATTAGATACGAAAAACTGTTCAAGTGATCCAATCTATTCCAAACTGCGTGATGGCATGCATTATGTTTCATTTATAAGCCTTTACTCAATGGGCCAATTATTAGTTTAGAATGATCATTTTAACTGGCTGATCAACTTGACATGTCTGTACTAAATCGTCCAAAACTTTTGATTTATAGCTCAGAATGACACAAATCCGATTACCACGTTAAGCTAGCTCAATTTTCTATATTGCGATCAAATTTAAGACTAAAATTGCTTCGACTAATCCTCCAAGTAATAAAATCTATCCAATACTACGTAATATCATGCATAATGCTTCATTTATAAGTCATTACTCAATCAGCACAATTGATCAGTTTAGAATGATCATTTTAACTGGCCGATCAACTTGACATATCTCCACTAATCATCCGTAAATATGTATTTATACCTTATAATATCACAAATCCAATGCCCACGTTAAGCTAGCTCAATTGTCTATATTATTACAAAATTTGGGATAGAAATAGAGACGACAAAGCGTTCAAGTAATCCAATCTATCCCAAACTTCGTGATGCCATGCATTATGCTTCATTTATAAGCCTTTACTCAATGAGCACCAATGATCAGTTTAGAATGTTCATTTTAACTGGCCGATCAACTTGACATATCTGCACTAAAACGTCTGTAACTTTTAATTTATAGCTCAAAATGACATGAATTCATTGTCCACTTTAAGCTA
Source organism: Pugionium dolabratum (assembly GCA_018901945.1). Taxonomy (NCBI): domain Eukaryota; kingdom Viridiplantae; phylum Streptophyta; class Magnoliopsida; order Brassicales; family Brassicaceae; genus Pugionium; species Pugionium dolabratum. The sequence continues at coordinate 220,000 of JAEVFF010000968.1, read as the reverse complement.
GCTCAATTATCTATATTGTGGCAAAATTTTAGACAGAATTAGATCTGACAAGCGTTCAATTAATAAAATCTATCTCAACTGTGTGATGCCATGCATTATGATTCATTTATAAGCCTTTACTCAATGAGCACCAATGATCAATGTAGAATGATCACCATAACTGGCCGAACAACTTTACATGTCCGCACTAAATTTTCTGTAACTTTTTATTTAGAGCTCAAAATGGTAGGAATCCAATGCCCACGTTAAGCTAGCTCAATTTTCTATTGTCAAAACAAAATTGAGGAACAGCTAGATACGACAAAGCGTCCAAGTAATCTAATCTATCCCAAAATGTGTGATGTCATGCTTTATGCTTCATTTATAAGCCTTTACTCAATGAGCACCAATGATCAGTTTAGAATGATCATTTTAACTGGCTTTATAACCTTGACATGTCTGCAGTAAAACGTCTGTAACTTTTTTATTTATAGCTGAGAATGACACGAATACAATGCACACGTTAAGCTAACTCAATTATCTATATTGTGACAAAATTTGAGAGAAAATAAGATACGACAAAGTGTCCAAGTAAACCAATTTATCCCAATGTGTGTGATGTCAAGCATTATATTTCATTTACAAGCCTTTACTCAAAGAGCACCAATGATCGGTTTGGAATAATCATTTTAACTGCCCGATCAACTTGACATGTCTCCACTAAATTGTCCAAAACTTTTGATTTATAGCTCAGAATGACACAAATCCAATGCCCACGTTAAGCTAGCTCCATTTTCTATATTGTGATAAATTTGAGACTGAAATAGATACGACAATGCGTCCAAGTAATCCATTCTATCCCAAACTGATTGATGCCATGCATTATGCTTCATTTATAAGCTTTTACTCAATGATCACCAATGATCAGTTTAGAATAATCATTTTAACTGGCCTATCAACTTGACATGTCTGCACTAAATCGTCCGTAAATTTGAGATAGAAATAGATACGACAAAGCGTCCAAATAATCTAATCTATCCCAAACTGCGTGATGCCATGCATTGTGCTTCATTTATAAGCCTTTACTTAATGAGCAATAAAAATCAGTTAAGAATTATCATTCTAACTGACCGATCAACTTGACATGTCCGCACTAAAATATTTGTAACTTTTTTATTTATAGCTCAGGATTACACGAATCCAATACCCACGTTAAGCTAGTTCAGTTGTCTATGTGACAAAATTTTAGATAGTAATAGATAATACAAAGCGTCCAAGTAATCCAATCTATCCCAAACTGCGTGTTGCCATGCATTATGCTTAATTTATAAGCCTTTACACAATGAACAACAATGATCAGCTTAGAATGATCATTTTAACTGGCCGATCAACTTGACATATCTGCCCTAAAATATCTGTAACGTTTTTATTTATAGCTCTGATGACACGAATCCAATGGTCATGTTGAGGTAGCTCATCTATATATATTGTGTCGAAATTTGAGACAAAATAAGATACGACAAAACGTCCAAGTAATCCAATCTATTCCAAATTGCATGATGCCATGCATTATGCTTCATTTATAAGCCTTTACTCAATGAGCACTAATGATCAGTTTAGAATGATCATTTTAACTGGGCGATCAACTTGACATGTTTGCACCAAATCGTCTGTATGTTTTCATTTAGAGCTCAGAATGACATGAATGCAATACCCACGTTAAGCTAGCTAAATTTTCTATATTGCGATAAAATTAGAGAGAGAATTTGATACGACAAAGCGTCCAAGTAATCCAATCTATCACAAACCCGTGATGCCATTCATTATGCTTCACTTATAAGTCTTTACTCAATAAGCACCAATGATCAGTTTAGAATGATCATATTAACTGGCCGATCAATATTACATGGCTACACTAAATCATCCGTAACTTTTGATTTATAGCTCACAATGACACGAATCCAATGCCCATGTTCAGCTAGCCCAATTTTCTATGTTGTTACAAAATTTGAGACAAAAATAGGTACGGCAAAGTGTCAATCTATCCAAAACTGTGTGACGCCATGCGTTATGCTTCATTTATAAGCCATTACTCATTGAGAACCAATGATTTGTTTAGAATGATAATATTAACTGGCCGATAAACTTGACATATGTGCACTAAATCGTGAATAACTTTTGATTTATAGCTCATAATGAC
>JAEVFF010000968.1:0-217751 GCA_018901945.1 Pugionium dolabratum | reverse complement strand
GATTTATAGCTCACAATGACACGAATCCAATGCCCATGTTAAGCTAGCCCAATTTTCTATGTTGTTACAAAAATTGAGACAAAAATAGGTACGGCAAAGTGTCCAAGTAATCCAATCTATCCAAAACTGTGTGACGCCATGCATTATGCTTCATTTATAAGCCATTACTCATTGAGAACCAATGATTTGTTTAGAATGATAGTATTAATTGGCCGATAAACTTGACATATGTGCACTAAATCGTGAATAACTTTTGATTTATAGCTCATAATGACACGAATCCAATACGCACGTTAAGCTACCTCAATTGTATATATTGTGACAAAATTTGACACAAAAATAGATACAAAAAATCGTCCAAATAATCCAATCGATCCAAAACTACATGATACCATGCAGTATGCTTCATTTATAAGCCTTTACTCAATGAGCACCAATGATTAGTTTAGAATGATCACTTTAGCTGGCCGATCAACTTGACATGTCCACACTAAATCTTCCATATATTTTGATTTAGAGCTTAGAAACACACCAAATCCAATGCCCATGTTAAGCTAGCTCAATTTTCTATATTGTAACAAAATTTGAGATGGAAATAGATACGACAAAGCGTCCAAGTAATCCAATCTATCCAAAAATGTGTCATGCCATGCATTATGCTTCATTTATAAGCCTTTACTCAATGAGCACTAATGATTAGTTTAGAATGAAGACTTTAACTGGTCGATCAATTTGACATGTCTGCACTAAAGCGTCTGTAAGTTTTGATCTTGGAATGACAGGAATCCAATGCCCACGTTAAGCTAGCTCAATTTTCTATATTTTGAAAAATTTTCAAATAGATATTAAGACGACAAAGCGTTCATGCAATCCAATCTATCCCAAATGGTGTCATGCAACGCTTTATGCTTCATTTATGATCCTTTACTTAATGACCACCAATGATCCGTTTAGAATGATTACCTTAACTGGCCAATCAACTTGAATGTCCGCAAAATATCATCGTTAACTTTTGATTTAGAGCTCGGAATGACACGAATCTCGTGCCCACGTTAAGCTAGCTAAATTTTCTATATTGTGACAAAGTTTGAGACAAAAATAGATACGACAAAGCATCCAAGTAATCCAATCCATCCAAAAATGTTTGATGCCATTCTTTAGGCTTCATTTATAAGCCTTTACTTAATGAGCACCAATGATCAGTTAAGAATGATCACTTTCACTGGCCGATCAACTTGACATGTACGCACTAAATCGTCTGTAACTTTTGATTTACAACTAAATAACACACAAAGAAAATGCTTACGTTAAGCTAGCTCAATTTTTCTATATTGTAACAAAATTTGAGACAAAAATAGATACGACAAAACGTCCATGTAATCCAATCTACCAAAAACAGTGTGATACCATGCATTATGCTTCATTTATAATCCTTCACTTAATGAGCACCAATGATTAGTTTAGAATGATCACTTTAACTGGCCGATCAAATTGACATGTCCGCACTAAATCGTGTTGATATAGAGCTCAGAATGACACAAATCCAATAATCACATTAAGTTAGCTCAATTTTCTATCTTGTGACAAAATTTGAGACATAACTAGATATTACAAAGTGTCCAAGTAATCCAATCTATCCAAAACTGTTTGATGCCATGCATTATGCTTCATTTATAAGCCTTCACTCAATCAGTACCAATGATCTGTTTAGAATCATCATATTAACCCGCTGATCAATTTGACATGTCCGCACTAAAAAGTTTGTAACTTTAGATTTTGAGTTAAGAATGACACGAATCCAATTCCCACGTGAATCTAGCTCAATTTTCTATATTGTAACAAAATTTGAGATAGAAATAGAGAAAACAAGGCATCCAAGTAATCCAATCTATCCAAACTTCTTGATGCCATGCATTATGCTTCATTTATAAGCCTTTACTTAATTGGCAACACTAATTAGTTTAGAATGATCACTTTAACTGGCCGAACAAGTTGACCTGTCTACAGTAAATTGTCTGTTACTTTTGATTTAGAGCTTAGAAACACACAAATCCAGTGCCCACGGTAAGTTTGCTCAACTTTCTATATTGTAACAAAATTTGAGACAGAAATAGATACGACAAAGCGTCCAAGTAATCCATTCTATCCAAAACTGTGTGATGTCATGCATTATGCTTCATTTGTAAACCTTTACTCAATGAGCACTAATAATAAGTTTAGAATGATCACTTTGACTAGCCGATCAACTTTACACGTCCACACTAAATTATCCATAACTTCTGATTTAGAGCTCAGAATAACACGAATCCAATGCCCACAATAAGCTAACTCAATTTTCTATATTCTAACAAAATTTGAGACAGGAATAGATTCGACAAAGTGTCCAAGTAATTCAATCTATCATAATCTCTGTGATGCCATGCATTATGCTTCATTTATAAGCCTTTATTTAATGAGCACCAATGATCAGTTTAGAACGATCACTTTAACTACCGATCAACTTGATATGTCTGCACTAAATCATTTGTAACTTTTGATTTAGAGATCAGAAACACACGAATCAAATGCACGTTAAGCTAGCTCAATTTCTATATTGTAACAAAAATTGAAATAAAAATAGAGACGAAAAAGCAACCAAGTAATCCAATCTATCCCAAAATGTGTGACGCCATGTTTTATGCTTCATTTATAAGCCTTTAATTAATGAGCAACATTGATTAGTTTAAAATTATAACTTTAACTGGCCGATGAACTTGACATCTCCGCACTAAATCGTCCGTAACTTTTGATTTAGAGATCATCGTGACACGAATCCAATGCCCATGTTAAGGTAGATATATTTTATATATTTTGACAAAATTTGAGAGAGAAGTAGAGACGACAAAGTATCCAAGTAATCCAATCTATCCCAAACTGCGTGATGCCACTCTTTAGGCTTCATTTATAAGCCTTTTCTTAATGAGCGCCAATGATTAGTTTTGAATGATCAGTTTAACTGGCTGATCAACTTGACATGTCCGCACAAAATCATCTGTAATTTTTCATTTAAAGCTCAGAGTGTCACGAATCCAATGCCCACGTTAAGCTAGCTCATTCGCTATCTTTTGAAAAAATTTGAGATAGAAATATAGAGACGACAAAGCGTGCAAGTAATCCAGTCTATCCATCACTGTGTGATGCCATGTTTTATTTATTAGCCTTTACTCAGTGAGCACAAATGATTAGTTTAGAATGATCAGTTTAACTAACCGATGAACTTAACATGTTCGCATTAAATCATCCATAACTTTTGATTTAGAGTTTAGAATGACAGTAATCCAATGCGCACATTAAGCTAGTTCAATTTCACGTTAAAGAAGTTCAATTTTCTGTATTGTAACAAAATTTGAGACAGAAATCGATGCGAAGAAGCGTCCAAGTAATCCAATCTATCATAAACTGTGTGATGCCATGCATTATGATTCATATATAATCATTTTCTTAATGAGCATCAATGATCAGTTTGGAATGATCACTTTAACTACCGATCAAGTTAAGATGTCCGCAATAAATCGTCTGTAACTTTTGATTTAGAGCTCAGAATGACACGAATCCAATGCCCACGTTAAGCTAGCTCAATTTTCTATGTTATGACAAAATTTGAGAAAGAAGTAGATATGAAAAAGCATAAAAGTAATCCAATATGTCCTAAACTGTTTGAGGCCATGCATTATGCTTCATTTATAAGCCTTTACTCAATGAGCACCAATGATAAGTTTAGAATAATCACTTTAACTACCGATCAACTTGACATGTCCGCACTAAATCATTTGTAACTTTTGATTTAGAGCTCCAAAACACGTGAATCAAATGTGCACGTTAAGCTAGCTCAATTTCTATATTGTAACAATAATTGAAATAAAAATTGAGATGAAAAAGCGTCCAACTAATCCAATCTATCCCAAAATATGTGACGCCATGTTTTATGCTTCATTTATAAGCCTTTGCTTAATGAGCAACATTGATTAGTTTAGAATAATCAGTTTAACTGGCCGATCAACTTGACATCTATCCACTAAATCGTCCGTAACTTTTGAGTTAGAGCTAAGAATGACACGAATCCAATGCCCACGTTAAACTAGATCAATTTTCTATATTCTCACAAAATTTGAGACAGAAATAGATACGACAAAGCGTCAAAATCATCCAATATATCCAAAACTGTGTAATGCCATACAATATGCTTCATTTATAAGCCATTACTCAATGAGCACCAATGATCATTTTAGAATAATCATATTAACTGGCCGATCAACTTGAAATTTCCGGAGAAATCGTCCGTAACTCTTGATTTTGAGCTCAAAATGACACGAATCCAATGCCCATGTTAAGCTAGATAAATTTTCTATATTTTGACAAAATTGGAGAGAGAAGTAGAGACGAAAAAGCGTCCAAGAAATCCAATCTATCCCAAACTGAGTGATGCCACTCTTTATGCTTCATTTATAAGACTTTTCTTAATGAGCGCCAATGATCAGTTTTGAATGATCATTGTAACTGGCTGATCAACTTGGCATGTCTGCACAAAATCATCTGTAATTTTTGATTTAGAGCTCATAATGTCACGAATCCAATGCCCACGTTAAGCTAGCTCAATTCGCTATTTTCTGAAAGTATTTGAGATAGAAATATAGAGACGACAAAGCGTGCAAGTAATCCAGTCTATCCATCACTGTGTGATGCCATGCTTATGTTTCACTTATAAGCCTTTACTCAGTGAGCACAAATGATTAGTTTAGAATGATCAGTTTAACTGGCCGATCAACTTGACATGTTCGCATTAAATCGTCCATATCTTTTGATTTAGAGTTTAGAATGACAGGAATCCAATGCCCACGTTAAGCTAGTTCAATTTTCATGTTAAGGTAGTTCAAATTTCTATATTGTAACAAAATTTGAGAAAGAAATCGATGCGAAAAAGCATCCAAGTAATCCAAGCTATCATAAACTGTGTAATGCCATGCATTATACTTCATATATAATCATTTTCTTAATGAGCATCAATGATCAATTTAGAATGATCACTTTAACTACCGATCAAGTTGAGATGTCCCTAATAAATCATCTGTAACTTTTGATTTAGAGCTCAGAATGACAGGAATCCAATGCCCACGTTTAGCTAGCTCAATTTTCTATATTAGGACAAAATTTGAGAAAGAAGTAGAAATGACAAGGTGTAAAAGTAATCCAATCTGTCCAAAACTGTTTGATGCCATGCATTATGCTTCATTTATAAGCTTTTACTCAATGAGTACCAATGATCAATTTAAAGTAATCGTATTAACTAGCCGATCAACTTGACATGTCCACACGAAATCGTCAATAACTTTTGATTTAGAGATCAGAATGACACGAATCCAATGTATACGTTAAACTAGGTCAAGTTTCTATATTTTGACAAAATTTTAGACAAAAATAGAGACAACAAAGCATCCCAGTAATCCAAATTATCCAAACTCCTTGATGCCATGAATTATGTTTCATTTGTAAGTTTTTACTTAATGAGCACCAATGATCAGTGATCAATTTAACTGGCCCATCAACTTGACATGTCCGCACTAAATCGTCTGTAACTTTTGATTTGCAGCTCAGAATGACACGAATCTAGTGCCCACGTTAGCTCAATGTTCTAAATTGTGAGAAAATTTGATACAGAAATAGATACGACAAATCATCCAAGTAGTTCAATCCATTCCAAACTGCATGGTGCAATGCATTATTTTTATCATTAAGCTTTTACTCAATGAACACCAATCATCAGTTCAGAATGATCATTTTAACTGGCCGATCAACTTGTCATTTCTGCACTAAATCGTCCAGAACTTTTGATTTATAGCTTAGAATGACACGAATCAAATGCCCACAATAAGCTAGTTCAATTTTCTAAATTATGACAAAATTTGAGACAGAAATAGATACGACAAAGCGTCCAAGTAATCCAATCTATCCAAAACTATGTGATGCCATACATTATGCTTCATTTACAACCCTTTACTCAATGAGCACCAATGATCAGTTTAGAATGATCACTTTAACAGGACGATCAACCTGACATGTCCACACTAAATCGTCCGTAACTTTAGATTTAGAGCTCAGAATGAAACGAATACAAAGCCGAGGTTAAGCTAACTCAATTTTCTATATTTTCACAAAGTTTGAGACAAAAATAGATACGATGAAGCATCCAAATAATCCAATCAATCCCAAACTGCATGATGCCATGCATTATTTTTCATTTATACGCTTTTACTCAATGAGCACCAATGATCAGTTTATAATGATCATTTTAACTGGCCGATCAACTTGTTATTTCTGCATTAAATCGTCAATAACTTTTGATTTATAGCTCAGAATAACACGAATCCAATGCCCACATTAAGCTAGTTCAATTTTAGATACTGTGACAAAATTTGGACAAAACGTCCGCACTAAATCGTATGTAAATTTTGGTTTAGAATTTAGAATGATACGAATCCAATGCCCATGTTAAGCTAGCTCAATTTTCTATACTGTAACAAAATTTGAGACAAAACTAGAAACGAAAAAGCATCTAAGTATTCCAATCTATCCAAAACTGTGTGATGCCATGTATTATGCTTCATTTAAGCCTTTACTCAATGAGCCCCAATGATCAGTTTAGAATAATCCTATTAACTAGCCTATCAACTTGACATATCGACATTTAATCGTCCATAAGTTTTGATTTTGAGCTCAGAAAGACACGAATCTAATGCCCGCATTAAGGTAGCTCAATTCTATACTTTGACGAAATTTGAGACAGATATAAAGACAATAAAGCGTCCAAATAATCCAATCTATCCAAACTCATTGATGACATGCATTATGTTTCATTTAAACACCAATGATCAGTTTAGAATGATCACTTTTACTGGCCGATCAACTTGCCATGTCCTCACTAAAGTGTCCATAACTTTTGATTTAGAGATTAGAATGACACGAATCCAATACCCATGTTAACCTAGCTCAAATTTCTATATTCTGAAAATATTTGAGAAAAAAATAGAGACGACAAAGTGTCGAAGTAATCTAATCTACGCAAACTACTTGATGCCATGCTTTATGCATCATTTATTAGCTTTTACTCAATGAGCACCAATGCAGTTTTAAATGATCATTTTAACTGGCCGATGAACTTGACATATACGCACTAAATCGTCTATAACTTTTGATTTAGAGCTCAGAATGACACGAATCCAATGCCCATGTTAAGTTAGGTCCATTTTTTATATTCTAACAAAATTTGAGACAGAAATAGATACGACAAATCATCCAAGTAATCTAATCTATCCAAAACTATGTGATTTCATGCATTATGCTTTATTTATAAGTCTTTACTCAATCAGCACCAATGATCTATTTAGAATGATCACTTTAACTGGCCGATCAAATTGACATGTCTGCGCTAAATCGTTCGTAACTTTTAATTCAGAGCTCAAAATGTCATGAATCTAGTGCCCACGTTAAGCTAGCTCAATTTTCTATATTGTGACAAAATTTGAGACATAAATAGATACGACATAGCATCCAAGTAATCCAATCCATCACAAACTGCGTGATGGCATGCATTATTTTTTATTTATAAGCTTTTAATAAATGAGCACCAATGATCAGTTTAGAATGATCATTTTAACTGGCTGATCAACTTGTCATGTTTTCACTAAATCGTCAACAACTTTTGATTTATAGCTTAGAATGAAACGAAACCAGTGCCCACATTATGCTAGTTCAATTATCTATATTTTGACAAAATTTGAGACAGAACTAGATAAGGCAAAGCATCCAAGTAATCCAATTTTTGCCAAAGTGCGTGATGCCATGCCTTATGCTTCATTTAGAAGATTTTACTCAATGAGCACCAATGATCAGTTTAGAATGATCATTCTAGCTGGATGATCAACTTGCCATGCTTGCAATAAATCGTACAAAGCTTTGATTTATAGCTTAGAATGAAATGAATCCAATGACCAGGTTAAGATTGTTCAATTTTCAAAATTGTGACAAAATTTTGAGATAGAGCAAGATACGACAAAGCATCCAAGTAATCCAGTGTATCAAAAATTGTGTGATATCATCCATTATGCTTCATTTATAAGCTTTTACTCATTGAGCACCAATGATCAGTTTAGAATGATCACTTTAACTGGCCGATCAACTAGACATGTCCACATTAAATCATCCGAAATGTTTGATTTAGAGCTCAGAATGCAACAAATCAAATGCCCACGTCACGCTAGCTAAATTTTCTATATTTTGACAAATTTGAGACAGGAATAGAGACGACAAACCATCCAAGTAATCAAATCCATCCCAAACTAAGTGATGCCATGCATTATTTTTCATTTATAAGCTTTTACTCAATGAGCACCAAATATCAGTTTAGAATGTTCATTTTAACTGGCCGATGACTTTGTCATGTTTGCACTAAATCGTCCATAACTTTTGATTTATAGCTCAGAATGACATGACTCCAATCCCCACGTTAAGCTAGGTCAATTTTCTATATTGTGACAAAAATTGAGACTGAAATGGATACGACGAACCATCCAAGTAATCCAATCCATCCCAAACTGTGTTATGCCATGCATTATTTTTCATTTATAAACTTTTACTAAATGAGCACCAATGATCCGTTTAGAATGATCGTTTTAACTAGCCGATCAACTTGTCATGTCTGCACTAAATCGTCCATAATTTTTGATTTAGAGCTCAAAATGACCCGAATCCAATGTGCACATGAAACTAGCACAATTTTCTATATTGTGATAAAATTTGAGACAGAACTAGATACGTCAAAGCGTACAAGTAATTCAATCTTTCCCAAACTGCGTGATTACATGCCTTATGCTTCACTTATAAGTCGTTACTCGATGAGGACAAATGATCAGTTTAGAATGATCATTTTAACTGGCCGATCAACTTGAAATTTCCACACTAAATCGTCCGTAACTTTAGATTTAGAACTCAGAATGACACGAATACAGTGACCACGTTAAGCTAGATAAATTTTCTATATTTTGACAAAATTTGAGACATATATAGAGACAAAAAAGCATCCATGTAATCCAATCTATCCAAACTCCTTGATGCCATGCATTATGCTTCATTTATTAGCCTTTACTTAATGAGCTCCAATGATCAGTTTAGAATGATCACTTTAACTGGCCAATCAACTTAACATGTCTGCACTAAATCATCCGTAACTTTTGATTTACTGCTCAAAATGACACGAATCCAATGACCACATTAAGCTAGCTCAATTTTCTATATTACGACAAAATTTGAGACAGCAATAGATTCGACAAGGCATTCAAGTAATCATATCCATCCCAAACTGTGTGATGCAATGCGTTATTTTTCATTTCGAAGCTTTTACTAAATGAGCACTAATAATCAGTTTAGAATGCTCATTTTAACTGGTCCATCAACTTCTCATTGTGCACTAAATCGTCCATATATTGTCCACATTAACCTATTTCAATTTTCTATATTGTGACAAAATTTCAAACAAAACTAGATAAGACAAAGCGTCCAAGTAATCCAATCTATCCCAAACTGCAAGATGACTTGCCTTATACTTCATTTATAATCCTTTACTCAATGAGCACCAATGATCAGTTTAGAATGATTGCTTTCACTGGCCGATCATTTTGACATGAACGCACTAAGTCGTCCGTAACTTTTGATTTAGAGCTCATAATGAAACGAATCCAATGCCCATGTTAAGCTAGCTCAATTTTCTATATTGCGACAAAATTTGAGACAGAAATAGATACGATAAAGAGTTCAAGTAATCCAATCTATCCCAAACTGCGTGATCCAATGCATTATTTTTCATTTCTAAGCTTTTACTAAATGAGCACCAATGATCAGTTTAGAATGCTCAATTTAACTGGCCCATCAAGTTCTCATTTATGCACTAAATCGTCCATAACTTTTGATTTATAGCTTAGAAAGACACAAAAACAATATCCACATTAAGCTAGTTCAATTTTCTATATTATGACAAAATTTCAGACAAAACTAGATACGACAAAGCGTCCAGGTAATCAAATCTATCCCAAACTGCAAGATGACATGCCTTATACTTCATTTATAAGCCTTTACTCAATTAGCACAAATGATCAGTCTAGAATGATCATTTTAACTGGCCGATCAACTTGAAATTTCCTCACTAAATCGTCCGTAACTTTAGATTTAAACTCAGAATGACACGAATACAGTGACCATGTTAAGCTAGATAAATTTTCTATATTTTGACAAAATTTGAGACATATATAGAGACAACAACGCATCCAAGTAATCCAATCTATCCAAACTCCTTGATGCCATGCATTATGCTTCATTTATAAGCCTTTACTTAATGAGCTCCAATGATCAGTTTAGAATGATTACATTAACTGGCCAATCAACTTGACAGGTCCGCACTAAATCGTCTGTAACTTTTGATTTAGAGCTTGGAATGACACGAATCCAATGCCTATGTTAAGCTAACTCACTTTTCTATATTTTGAAAAACTTTGAGACCGAAATAGAGATGACAACGCATCCAAGTAATCAAATCTATCCAAACTGGTTGATGCCATGCAATATGCTTCATTTATAATCCTTAGCTTAATTAGTTCCAACGTTCAGTTTAGAATGATCACTCTAACTAGCCACTCAACTTGACATGTCCACACTAAATCGTCCGTAAGTTTTGATTTAGAGCTCCGTATGACACGAATCCAATGCACACATTAAGCTAGCTCAATTTTCGATATTGTAACAAAATTTGATACAGAAATAGACACGATAAAGCATACAAGTAATCCAATCTATCCAAGACTGTGTGATGTCATGCATCATGTTTCGTTTATAAGCCTTTACTCAACAAGCACCAATGATAAGTTTGAATAATCATATTAACTGGTCGATCAACTTGACATTTCCGCACTAAATTTGAGACAGAAATAGATACGACAAAGCGTATAAGTAATCCAATCCATCCTAAACTGCATGATGCAATGCATTATTTTTCATTTCTAAGCTTTTACTAAATGAGCACAAATGATCAGTTTAGAATGCTCATTTTAACTGGCCCATCAACTTCTCATTTCGGCACTAAATTGTCCATAACTTTTGATTTATAGCTTAGAAAGACACAAATACAATGTCCACATTAACCTAGTTCAATTTTCTATATTGTGACAAAATTTCAGACAAACCTAAATACGACAAAGCGTCCAAGTAATCCAATCTATCCCAAACTGCAAGATGATATGCCTTATACTTCATTTATAATCTTTTACTCAATGAGCACCAATGCTCGGTTTAGAATGATCGCTTCAACCAGCCGATCAACTTGACATGTACGCACTAAGTCGTTCATAACTTTTGATTTAGAGCTCATAATGATACCAATTCAATGCCCACATTAAGCTAGCTCAATTTTATATATTTCGACAAAATTTGAGAAAGAAATAGAGACGACAAAGCGTCCAAGTAATCCAATCTATCCAAACTCATCGATACCATGCATAATGCTTCATTTATAAGCCTTTTCTTAATGAGGACTAATGATCAGTTTTGAATGATCACTTTAACTAGCCAATCAAATTGACATGTCCGCACTAAATCGTCCGTAACTTTTGATTTAGAGCTTAGAATGCCACGAATACTATGCCCACGTTAAGCTAGCTCAATTTTCTATATTGTGACAAAATTTGTGATAGAAATAGATACGACAAAGCGTCTAAGTAATCCAATCCATCACAAACTGCAGGATGCCATGCATTATTTTTAATCTATAAGCTATTACTAAATGAGCACCAATGATCAGCTTATAATAATAAATTTCACTGGCCCATCAACTTTTTATGTCTGCACTAAATCGTCTATAACTTTTGATTTATAGCTTAAAATGACATGAATCCAATGCAACCATTAAGCTAGTTCAATTTTCTATATTGTGACAAAATTTGAGACAGAACTTGATACGAAAAATCATTAAAGTAATCCAGTCTATCCAAAACTATGTGATGCCATGCATTATACTTCATTTCTAAGCCTTTACTCAATGAGCATCAATGATCAATTTAGAATTATCACTTTAACTGGCCGATCAATTTGACATCTTCGCCCTAAATGGTCCGTAACATTTGATTTAAAGCTTGGAAAGACACGAATCCAATGCCCATGTTAAGCTACCTGAATTTTCTATATTGTGACAAAAATTGAATCAGAAATAGAGATGACAAAGTCTCCAAGTAATCCAATCTATCCAAACTGGTTGATGAAATGCAATATGCTTCATTTATAAGGTTTAGCTTAATCCACACCAATGATCAGTTTAAATTATCACTTTAACTGGCCACTCAATTTGACATGTTTGCATTAAATCGTCTGTAACTTTTGATTTAGAGCTCAGGATGACACGAACCTAATGCCCACATTAAGCTAGCTCAATTTTTGATATTGTAACAAAATTTAAGACAAAAATACACACAACAAAGCGTTCAAGTAATCCAATAGATCTAAAACTAATTGAATCCATGCATTATGCTTCATTTATAAGACTTTACTCAATGAGCACGAATGATCAGTTTAGAATAATCTTATTCACTGGCCTATCAACTTGGGATAACCGCACTAAATCATCCATAACTTCTGATTTTGAGCTCAGAATGACACGAATAAAGTGCCCACGTTAAGCTAGATAAATTTTCTATATTTTGACAAAATTTGAGACGGAAATAGAGACGACAAAGCGTCCAAGTAATGAATCCCAAACAGCGTGATGCCATGCATTGTGCTTCATTTATAAGATTTTACCCAATGAGCACCAATGATCAGTTTAGAATAATCATATTAACTGGACGATCAACTTGACACATTTCCGCACTAAATCGTCTGTAACTTTTGATTTAGAGCTCAGAATGACACGCATCCAATGCATACGTTAAGCTAGCTCAATTTTTCTATATTTTGACAAAATTTGACACCAAAATAGAGAGGACAAAGCGTCCATGTTATCCAATTTATCCAAGCCTTTTCTTAATGAGCATCAATGATCCGTTTAGAATGAACACTTTAATTGGCCAATCATATTGACATGTCTGCACCAAATCGTATGTAACTTCTTATTTAGAGCTCGGAAGGACACAAATCCAATGCCCACATTAAGCTAGCAAAATTTTCTATATTGTCACAAAATTTGAGAAAAAAATGCATACGACAAAGAGTTCAAGTAATCCAATCCATCCAAAACTGCGTTATGCAATGCATTATTTTTCATTTATAAGCTTTTGCTAAATGAGCACCAATGATCAGTTTCGAATGATCATTTTAACTGGCCCATCCAATTGTCATGTCTGCACTAAATTTTCCATAACTTTTGATTTATACTTTAGAATGACACGAATCCAAGGCACACATTAAGCTAGTTCAATTTTCTATATTGTGACAAAATTTGAGACAAAACTAGATACGACAAAGCATCCAAGTAATCCAATCTATCCCAAACTGCATGATGCCATGCCTTATGCTTCATTTATAAGCCTTTACTCAATGAGCACCAATGATCAGTTTAGAATTATCACTTTAACTGGCAAATCAACTTGACATGTCCGCACTAAATCATTTGTAACTTTTGATTTAGACCTCAGAATGACACGAATCCAATGCCCATGTTAAGCTAGGTCCATTTTTTATATTCTAACAAAATTTGAGACAGAAATAGATACGACAAATCATCCAAGTAATCTAATCTATCCAAAACTATGTGATTTCATGCATTATGCTTTATTTATAAGTCTTTACTCAATCAGCACCAATGATCTATTTAGAATGATCACTTTAACTGGCCGATCAAATTGACATGTCTGCGCTAAATCGTTCGTAACTTTTAATTCAGAGCTCAAAATGTCATGAATCTAGTGCCCACGTTAAGCTAGCTCAATTTTCTATATTGTGACAAAATTTGAGACATAAATAGATACGACATAGCATCCAAGTAATCCAATCCATCACAAACTGCGTGATGGCATGCATTATTTTTTATTTATAAGCTTTTAATAAATGAGCACCAATGATCAGTTTAGAATGATCATTTTAACTGGCCGATCAACTTGTCATGTTTTCACTAAATCGTCAACAACTTTTGATTTATAGCTTATAATGAAACGAAACCAGTGCCCACATTATGCTAGTTCAATTATCTATATTGTGACAAAATTTGAGACAGAACTAGATAAGGCAAAGCATCCAAGTAATCCAATTTTTTCCAAACTGCGTGATGCCATGCCTTATGCTTCATTTAGAAGATTTTACTCAATGAGCACCAATGATCAGTTTAGAATGATCATTCTAGCTGGATGATCAACTTGCCGTGCTTGCAATAAATCGTACAAAGCTTTGATTTATAGCTTAGAATGAAATGAATCCAATGACCAGGTTAAGATTGTTCAATTTTCTAAATTGTGACAAAATTTGAGATAGAGCAAGATACAACAAAGCATCCAAGTAATCCAGTGTATCAAAAATTGTGGGATATCATCCATTATGCTTCATTTATAAGCTTTTACTCATTGAGCACCAATGATCAGTTTAGAATGATCACTTTAACTGGCAGATCAACTAGACATGCCCACATTAAATCGTCCGAAACGTTTGATTTAGAGCTCAGAATGGCACAAATCAAATGCCCTTGTCACGCTAGCTAAATTTTCTATATTTTAACAAATTTGAGACAGGAATAGAGACGACAAACCATCCAAGTAATCAAATCCATCCCAAACTAAGTGATGCCATGCATTATTTTTCATTTATAAGCTTTTACTCAATGAGCACCAACTATCAGTTTAGAATGTTCATTTTAACTGGCCGATGACTTTGTCATTTTTGCACTAAATCGTCCATAACTTTTGATTTATAGCTCGGAATGACACGACTCCAATCCCCACGTAAGCTAGCTCAATTTTCTATATTGTGACAAAAATTGAGACTGAAATGGATACGACGAACCATCCAAGTAATCCAATCCATCCCAAACTGTGTTATGCCATGCATTATTTTTCATTTATAAACTTTTACTAAATGAGCACCAATGATCCGTTTAGAATGATCGTTTTAACTAGCCGATCAACTTGTCATGTCTGCACTAAATCGTCCATAATTTTTGATTTAGAGCTCAAAATGACCCGAATCCAATGTGCACATGAAACTAGCACAATTTTCTATATTGTGATAAAATTTGAGACAGAACTAGATACGTCAAAGCGTACAAGTAATTCAATCTTTCCCAAAATGCGTGATTACATGCCTTATGCTTCACTTATAAGTCGTTACTCGATGAGGACAAATGATCAGTTTAGAATGATCATTTTAACTGGCCGATCAACTTGAAATTTCCACACTAAATCGTCCGTAACTTTAGATTTAGAACTCAGAATGACACGAATACAGTGACCACGTTAAGCTAGATAAATTTCTATATTTTGACAAAATTTGAGACATATATAGAGACAAAAAAGCATCCATGTAATCCAATCTATCCAAACTCCTTGATGCCATGCATTATGCTTCATTTATTAGCCTTTACTTAATGAGCTCCAATGATCAGTTTAGAATGATCACTTTAACTGGCCAATCAACTTGACATGTCTGCACTAAATCATCCGTAACTTTTGATTTACTGCTCAAAATGACACGAATCCAATGACCACATTAACCTAGCTCAATTTTCTATATTACGACAAAATTTGAGACAGCAATAGATTCGACAAGGCATTCATGTAATCATATCCATCCCAAACTGTGTGATGCAATGCGTTATTTTTCATTTCGAAGCTTTTACTAAATGAGCACTAATAATCAGTTTAGAATGCTCATTTTAACTGGTCCATCAACTTCTCATTGTGCACTAAATTGTCCATATATTGTCCACATTAACCTATTTCAATTTTCTATATTGTGACAAAATTTCAAACAAAACTAGATAAGACAAAGCGTCCAAGCAATCCAATCTATCCCAAACTGCAAGATGACTTGCCTTATACTTCATTTATAATCCTTTACTCAATGAGCACCAATGATCAGTTTAGAATGATTGCTTTCACTGGCCGATCATTTTGACATGTACGCACTAAGTCGTCCGTAACTTTTGATTTAGAGCTCATAATGAAACGAATCCAATGCCCATGTTAAGCTAGCTCAATTTTCTATATTACGACAAAATTTGAGACAGAAATAGATACGATAAAGAGTTCAAGTAATCCAATCTATCCCAAACTGCGTGATCCANTCATGCATTATGCTTTATTTATAAGTCTTTACTCAATCAGCACCAATGATCTATTTAGAATGATCACTTTAACTGGCCGATCAAATTGACATGTCTGCGCTAAATCGTTCGTAACTTTTAATTCAGAGCTCAAAATGTCATGAATCTAGTGCCCACGTTAAGCTAGCTCAATTTTCTATATTGTGACAAAATTTGAGACATAAATAGATACGACATAGCATCCAAGTAATCCAATCCATCACAAACTGCGTGATGGCATGCATTATTTTTTATTTATAAGCTTTTAATAAATGAGCACCAATGATCAGTTTAGAATGATCATTTTAACTGGCCGATCAACTTGTCATGTTTTCACTAAATCGTCAACAACTTTTGATTTATAGCTTAGAATGAAACGAAACCAGTGCCCACATTATGCTAGTTCAATTATCTATATTGTGACAAAATTTGAGACAGAACTAGATAAGGCAAAGCATCCAAGTAATCCAATTTTTGCCAAACTGCGTGATGCCATGCCTTATGCTTCATTTAGAAGATTTTACTCAATGAGCACCAATGATCAGTTTAGAATGATCATTCTAGCTGGATGATCAACTTGCCATGCTTGCAATAAATCGTACAAAGCTTTGATTTATAGCTTAGAATGAAATGAATCCAATGACCAGGTTAAGATTGTTCAATTTTCTAAATTGTGACAAAATTTGAGATAGAGCAAGATACAACAAAGCATCCAAGTAATCCAGTGTATCAAAAATTGTGGGATATCATCCATTATGCTTCATTTATAAGCTTTTACTCATTGAGCACCAATGATCAGTTTAGAATGATCACTTTAACTGGCAGATCAACTAGACATGCCCACATTAAATCGTCCGAAACGTTTGATTTAGAGCTCAGAATGGCACAAATCAAATGCCCTTGTCACGCTAGCTAAATTTTCTATATTTTAACAAATTTGAGACAGGAATAGAGACGACAAACCATCCAAGTAATCAAATCCATCCCAAACTAAGTGATGCCATGCATTATTTTTCATTTATAAGCTTTTACTCAATGAGCACCAACTATCAGTTTAGAATGTTCATTTTAACTGGCCGATGACTTTGTCATTTTTGCACTAAATCGTCCATAACTTTTGATTTATAGCTCGGAATGACACGACTCCAATCCCCACGTTAAGCTAGCTCAATTTTCTATATTGTGACAAAAATTGAGACTGAAATGGATACGACGAACCATCCAAGTAATCCAATCCATCCCAAACTGTGTTATGCCATGCATTATTTTTCATTTATAAAGTTCTACTAAATGAGCACCAATGATCCGTTTAGAATGATCGTTTTAACTAGCCGATCAACTTGTCATGTCTGCACTAAATCGTCCATAATTTTTGATTTAGAGCTCAAAATGACCCGAATCCAATGTGCACATGAAACTAGCACAATTTTCTATATTGTGATAAAATTTGAGACAGAACTAGATACGTCAAAGCGTACAAGTAATTCAATCTTTCCCAAAATGCGTGATTACATGCCTTATGCTTCACTTATAAGTCGTTACTCGATGAGGACAAATGATCAGTTTAGAATGATCATTTTAACTGGCCGATCAACTTGAAATTTCCACACTAAATCGTCCGTAACTTTAGATTTAAAACTCAGAATGACACGAATACAGTGACCACGTTAAGCTAGATAAATTTTCTATATTTTGACAAAATTTGAGACATATATAGAGACAAAAAAGCATCCATGTAATCCAATCTATCCAAACTCCTTGATGTCATGCATTATGCTTCATTTATTAGCCTTTACTTAATGAGCTCCAATGATCAGTTTAGAATGATCACTTTAACTGGCCAATCAACTTGACATGTCTGCACTAAATCATCCGTAACTTTTGATTTACTGCTCAAAATGACACGAATCCAATGACCACATTAACCTAGCTCAATTTTCTATATTACGACAAAATTTGAGACAGCAATAGATTCGACAAGGCATTCATGTAATCATATCCATCCCAAACTGTGTGATGCAATGCGTTATTTTTCATTTCGAAGCTTTTACTAAATGAGCACTAATAATCAGTTTAGAATGCTCATTTTAACTGGTCCATCAACTTCTCATTGTGCACTAAATCGTCCATATATTGTCCACATTAACCTATTTCAATTTTCTATATTGTGACAAAATTTCAAACAAAACTAGATAAGACAAAGCGTCCAAGTAATCCAATCTATCCCAAACTGCAAGATGACTTGCCTTATACTTCATTTATAATCCTTTACTCAATGAGCACCAATGATCAGTTTAGAATGATTGCTTTCACTAGCCGATCATTTTGACATGTACGCACTAAGTCGTCCGTAACTTTTGATTTAGAGCTCATAATGAAACGAATCCAATGCCCATGTTAAGCTAGCTCAATTTTCTATATTGCGACAAAATTTGAGACAGAAATGGATACGATAAAGAGTTCAAGTAATCCAATCTATCCCAAACTGCGTGATCCAATGCATTATTTTTCATTTCTAAGCTTTTACTAAATGAGCACCAATGATCAGTTTAGAATGCTCAATTTAACTGGCCCATCAAGTTCTCATTTATGCACTAAATCGTCCATAACTTTTGATTTATAGCTTAGAAAGACACAAAAACAATATCCACATTAAGCTAGTTCAATTTTCTATATTATGACAAAATTTTAGATAAAACTAGATACGACAAAGCGTCCAGGTAATCAAATCTATCCAAAACTGCAAGATGACATGCCTTATACTTCATTTATAAGCCTTTACTCAATTAGCACAAATGATCAGTCTAGAATGATCATTTTAACTGGCCGATCAACTTGAAATTTCCTCACTAAATCGTCTGTAACTTTAGATTTAAACTCAGAATGACACGAATACAGTGACCACGTTAAGCTAGATAAATTTTCTATATTTTGACAAAATTTGAGACATATATAGAGACAACAACGCATCCAAGTAATCCAATCTATCCAAACTCCTTGATGCCATGCATTATGCTTCATTTATAAGCCTTTACTTAATGAGCTCCAATGATCAGTTTAGAATGATTACATTAACTGGCCAATCAACTTGACAAGTCCGCACTAAATCGTCTGTAACTTTTGATTTAGAGCTTGGAATGACACGAATCCAATGCCTATGTTAAGCTAACTCACTTTTCTATATTTTGAAAAACTTTGAGACCGAAATAGAGATGACAACGCATCCAAGTAATCAAATCTATCCAAACTGGTTGATGCCATGCAATATGCTTCATTTATAATCCTTAGCTTAATTAGCTCCAACGTTCAGTTTAGAATGATCGCTCTAACTAGCCACTCAACTTGACATGTCCACACTAAATCGTCCGTAAGTTTTGATTTAGAGCTCCGTATGACACGAATCCAATGCACACATTAAGCTAGCTCAATTTTCGATATTGTAACAAAATTTGATACAGAAATAGACACGACAAAGCATACAAGTAATCCAATCTATCCAAGAATGTGTGATGTCATGCATCATGTTTCGTTTATAAGCCTTTTCTCAACAAGCACCAATGATAAGTTTGAATAATCATATTAACTGGTCGATCAACTTGACATTTCCGCACTAAATTTGAGACAGAAATAGATACGACAAAGCGTATAAGTAATCCAATCCATCCTAAACTGCATGATGCAATGCATTATTTTTCATTTCTAAGCTTTTACTAAATGAGCACAAATGATCAGTTTAGAATGCCCATTTTAACTGGCCCATCAACTTCTCATTTCGGCACTAAATTGTCCATAACTTTTGATTTATAGCTTAGAAAGACACAAATACAATGTCCACATTAACCTAGTTCAATTTTCTATATTGTGACAAAATTTCAGACAAACCTAAATACGACAAAGCGTCCAAGTAATCCAATCTATCCCAAACTGCAAGATGATATGCCTTATACTTCATTTATAATCTTTTACTCAATGAGCACCAATGCTCGGTTTAGAATGATCGCTTCAACCAGCCGATCAACTTGACATGTACGCACTAAGTCGTTCATAACTTTTGATTTAGAGCTCATAATGATACCAATTCAATGCCCACATTAAGCTAGCTCAATTTTATATATTTCGACAAAATTTGAGAAAGAAATAGAGACGACAAAGCGTCCAAGTAATCCAATCTATCCAAACTCGTCGATACCATGCATAATGCTTCATTTATAAGCCTTTTCTTAATGAGGACTAATGATCAGTTTTGAATAATTACTTTAACTAGCCAATCAAATTGACATGTCCGCACTAAATCGTCCGTAACTTTTGATTTAGAGCTCTGAATGCCACGAATACTATGCCCACGTTAAGCTAGCTCAATTTTCTATATTGTGACAAAATTTGCGATAGAAATAGATACGACAAAGTGTCTAAGTAATCCAATCCATCCCAAACTGCAGGATGCCATGCATTATTTTTAATCTATAAGCTATTACTAAATGAGCACCAATGATCAGCTTATAATAATAAATTTCACTGGCCCATCAACTTTTTATGTCTGCACTAAATCGTCTATAACTTTTGATTTATAGCTTAAAATGACATGAATCCAATGCAACCATTAAGCTAGTTCAATTTTCTATATTGTGACAAAATTTGAGACAGAACTTGATACGAAAAATCATTAAAGTAATCCAGTCTATCCAAAACTATGTGATGCCATGCATTATACTTCATTTCTAAGCCTTTACTCAATGAGCATCAATGATCAATTTAGAATTATCACTTTAACTGGCCGATTAATTTGACATCTTCGCCCTAAATGGTCCGTAACATTTGATTTAAAGCTTGGAAAGACAAGAATCCAATGCCCATGTTAAGCTACCTGAATTTTCTATATTGTGACAAAAATTGAATCAGAAATAGAGATGACAAAGTCTCCAAGTAATCCAATCTATCCAAACTGGTTGATGAAATGCAATATGCTTCATTTATAAGGTTTAGCTTAATCCACACCAATGATCAGTTTAAATTATCACTTTAACTGGCCACTCAATTTGACATGTTTGCATTAAATCGTCTGTAACTTTTGATTTAGAGCTCAGGATGACACGAACCTAATGCCCACATTAAGCTAGCTCAATTTTTGATATTGTAACAAAATTTAAGACAAAAATACACACAACAAAGCGTTCAAGTAATCCAATAGATCTAAAACTAATTGAATCCATGCATTATGCTTCATTTATAAGACTTTACTCAATGAGCACGAATGATCAGTTTAGAATAATCTTATTCACTGGCCTATCAACTTGGGATAACCGCACTAAATCATCCATAACTTCTGATTTTGAGCTCAGAATGACACGAATAAAGTGCCCACGTTAAGCTAGATAAATTTTCTATATTTTGACAAAATTTGAGACGGAAATAGAGACGACAAAGCGTCCAAGTAATGAATCCCAAACAGCGTGATGCCATGCATTGTGCTTCATTTATAAGATTTTACCCAATGAGCACCAATGATCAGTTTAGAATAATCATATT
This sequence comes from Pugionium dolabratum, assembly GCA_018901945.1. Classification (NCBI taxonomy): domain Eukaryota; kingdom Viridiplantae; phylum Streptophyta; class Magnoliopsida; order Brassicales; family Brassicaceae; genus Pugionium; species Pugionium dolabratum. Next base: position 195,868 of record JAEVFF010000968.1, on the reverse strand, counting down.
AACTGGACGATCAACTTGACACATTTCCGCACTAAATCGTCTGTAACTTTTGATTTAGAGCTCAGAATGACACGCATCCAATGCATACGTTAAGCTAGCTCAATTTTCTATATTTTGACAAAATTTGACACCAAAATAGAGAGGACAAAGCGTCCATGTTATCCAATTTATCCAAGCCTTTTCTTAATGAGCATCAATGATCCGTTTAGAATGAACACTTTAATTGGCCAATCATATTGACATGTCTGCACCAAATCGTATGTAACTTCTTATTTAGAGCTCGGAAGGACACAAATCCAATGCCCACGTTAAGCTAGCACAATTTTCTATATTGTCACAAAATTTGAGAAAAAAATGCATACGACAAAGAGTTCAAGTAATCCAATCCATCCAAAACTGCGTTATGCAATGCATTATTTTTCATTTATAAGCTTTTGCTAAATGAGCACCAATGATCAGTTTCGAATGATCATTTTAACTGGCCCATCCAATTGTCATGTCTGCACTAAATTTTCCATAACTTTTGATTTATACTTTAGAATGACACGAATCCAAGGCACACATTAAGCTAGTTCAATTTTCTATATTGTGACAAAATTTGAGACAAAACTAGATACGACAAAGCATCCAAGTAATCCAATCTATCCCAAACTGCATGATGCCATGCCTTATGCTTCATTTATAAGCCTTTACTCAATGAGCACCAATGATCAGTTTAGAATTATCACTTTAACTGGCAAATCAACTTGACATGTCCGCACTAAATCATTTGTAACTTTTGATTTAGACCTCAGGATGACACGAATCCAATGCCCACGTTAAGCTAGCTCAAGTTTCTATATTTTGACAAAATTTGAGACTAAAATAGACATGAAAAAGCGTCCATGTAATCCAATCCATCCAAACTCCTTGATGCCATGCATTATGCTTCATTCATAAGCCTTTACCAAATGAGCGCCAATGATCAGTTTAGAATGATCACTTTAACTGGCCAATCAGCTTGACATGTCCGCACTAAATTATCAGTTACTTTTGGTTTAAAACTTAGAAACACACTAATCCAATGCCCATGTTAAGCTAGCTCAATTTTCTATATTATAACAAAATTTGAGGCAGAAACAGATACGACTAAGCCTCCAAGTAATCCAATCCATCCCAAACTGCGTGATGCCATGCATTATTTTTTATTATTAAGTTTTTGCTCAATGAGCACCAATGATGAGTTTAGAATGATCATTTTAATTGGCCGATCAACTTGTCATGTATCCACTAAATCGTGCATAACGTTTGATGTATAGGTCAGAATGACATGAATCCAGTGCCCCATTAAGCTAGTTCAAGTTTCTATATTCTTACAAAATTTGAGACATAACTGGAAATGACAAAGCGTCCAAGTAATTCAATCTATTCAAACTGTGCGATGCCATGCACTTTGCTTCATTTATAAGCCTTAACTAAATGAGCATCAATGATCAGTTTAGAATAATCATATTAACAAGCCGATCAACTTGACATGTCAGCATTAAATCATCTGTAACTTTTGATTTTGAGCTCAAAATGACACGAATCCAATGCCCACATTAAGCTAGCTCAATTTTAAATATTTTGACAAAATTTGAGAGAGAAATAGAGATGACAAAGCATCCAAGAAATCCAATCTATCGAAACTGTTTGATGCCATGTATTATGCTTCAGTTATAAGCCTTTACATAATGAGCACCAATGATCTGTTTAGAATGATCACTTTAAATGGCCGATCAACTTGCCTTGTCCGTAGTAAATCATCCGTAATGTTTGATTTATAGCTCAGAATGACACAAAACCAATACCCACATTAAGCTATTTCCATTTTCTATATTGTGACAAAATTTGAGACGTAACAAGATACGATAAAGCATCCAACTAATCCAATATATCCCAAAATGCGTAATGCCTTGCCTTATGCTTCATTTATCATTTTTTACTCAATAAGCAGCCAAGATCAGTTTAGAATGATTTCTTTAACTGGCTGATCAACCTTACATCTCCGCACTAAATCATCAGTAACTTCTGATTTAGAGCTCAAAACACACGAATCCAATACCCATGTTAATCTAGCTCAATTTTCTATATTTTGACAAAATTTGAGACAGATACAGAGAGAAAAAGTGACCAACTAATCCAGCCTATCCCAAACTGCGTGATGCCATGCATTATGCTTCATTTATAAGCCTTTACTCAATTAGCTTTAATAATCAGCTTAGAATGATTGCTTTAACTGGCCGATCAACCTGACATGTCCGCATTAAATCGTCCGTAACTTATGATTTTGAGCTCAAACTGACACGAATCCAATGCCCACGTTAAACTAGCTCAATTTTCTATATTGTGACAAAATTTGATGCAGAAATAGATATGAATAAGCGTTCAAGTATCCGAATCGATCCCAAACTACATGATGTCATGCATTATGCTTCATTTATATACCTTTACTCAATGAGCACGAATGATCAGTTTAGAATGATCACTTTAATTGTCCGATCATTTTGACATGTTTGCAATAAATCGTCCGTAACTTATGATTGAGAGCACAAAATGACATGAATCCAATGCCCACTTTAAGCTAGCTCAATATCTATATTGTGACAACTTTGAGAAAGAAATAGATACGACAAACCGTCCATGTAATCGAATCTATGCATGGCATCATGCAGTTCGGGTTAGATTGGATAACTTGGACGCTTTGTCTTATCTAGTTCTGTCAAAATTCTGTCACAGTATAAATTATTGAGCTAGCCTAACATGGACGGTTTTTCGTATCTATTTCTTTCTCAAAGTTGTCACAATATAGATATTGAGCTAGCTTAAAGTGGGCATTGGATTCGTGTCATTTTGTGCTCTCAATCATAAGTTACGGATGATTTATTGCAAACATGTCAAAATGATCGGCCAGTTAAAGTGATCATTCTAAACTGATCATTCATATTCATTAAGTAAAAGGCTTACAAATGAAGCATAAAGCATGGCATCACAGAGTTTGGGATAGATTGGATTATTTGGACGCTTTTTATCTCTATTTCAGTCTCAAATTTTGTTAAAAAAATACAGAATTGAGCTAGCTTAACGTAGGTATTGGATTCCTATCATTCTGAGCTCTAAATCAAAAGTTACGGATGATTTAGTGCGGACATGTCAAGTTGATTGTCCAGTTAAAGTGATCATTAAAACCTGATCATTGCTGCTCATTAAGTAAAGGCTTATAAATGAAGCCTAAACAATGGCATCATGCAGTTTGGGATGGATTGGATTACTTAGACGCTTGTCGTATCTATTTCTCTCTCGAACTTTGTCACAATATAGAAATTGAGCTAGGTTAACGTGGACACTAGATTCATGTCATTCCAAACTCTAAATTAAAAGTTATGACGATTTAGTGCGGACATGTCAAGTTCATTGGCCAGTTAAAATGGTCATTCAAAACTAATCATCGGTGCTCATTAAGTATAGACTTTTTAAATGAAGCCTAAACAATGGCATCACGCAGTTTAGGATGCATTGGATTACTTGGATGCTTTGTCGTATCAATCTCGGTTTAAAACTTTTTCATAATATAGAGAATTGAGCTAGGTTAACGTGGGCACTGGATTCGTGTCATTCTGAGCTCTAAATCAAAATTTACGGACAATTTAGTGCGTACATGTCAAGTTGATCGACCAATTAAAGTGATCATTCTAAACTGATCATGGGTGCTCATTGAGTAAAGGCTTATAAATGAAGCATAATGCATGGTATCACACAGTTTTAGATAAATTGGATTACATGGACGGTTTGTCATATCTGTTTTGTCTCAAATTTTGTTACAATATAGAAAATAGACCTAGCTTAACATGAGCATTTGATTTGTGTGTTTCGGAGCTCTAAATCAAAAGTTACAAACGTTTTAGTGTATACATGTCAAGTTGATCGGCCAGTTAAACTGATCATTCTAAACTAATCATTGGTGCTCATTAAATAATGGCTTATAAATGAAGCATAATGCATGGCATAAGGCAGTTTGATTGATTGGATTAATTGTACGATTTCTCGTCTCTATTTTGGTCTCAAATTAAGTTAAAATATAGAAAATTGAGCTAGCTTAACGTGGCATTGGATTCGTGTCATTATGAGCTCTAAATAAAAAGTTATGGATGATTTAGTGTTGACATGACAAGTTTCTTGGCCAATTAAAGTGATCATTGTAAACTAATCATTAGTTCTCATTGAGTAAAAGCTTGTAAATGAAGCATAATGCGTGACATCACACAGTTTTGGATAGATTGTATTACTTGGACGCTTTGTCATATCTATTTTTGTCTCAAATTTTGTTACAATATAGAAAGTTTAGTTAGCTTAACGTGGGCATTGGATTCATGTGTTTCTAAGCTCTAAATGAAATGCTACAGACGATTTAGTGTGTACATGTGAAGTTGATCGGCCAGTTAAAGTGATAATTCTAAGCTGATCATTGGTGCCTATTGAATAAATGCATATAAATGAAGCATAATGCATGGCATAAAGCAATTTGGATAGATCGGATTACTTGGGCACTTTTTCGTATCTATTTTTGTCTCAAGTTTTGTTACAATATTGAAAATTAAGCTAGTTTAACGTGGGCATTTCATTTGTGTGTATCTGAGCTCTAAATCAAAAGTTACAGACGATTTAATGCGTACATGTCAAGTTGATCGGCCAGTTAAAGTGATCATTCTAAACTGATCATTGGGTTCATTATTTAAAGGCTTATAAATGAAGCATAAAGCATGGCATCACGCTGTTTGGAATAGCTTGGATTACTTAGACGCTTTATGGTCTCTATTTATGTCTCAAATTTCCTCAAAATATAGAAAATTGAACAAGTTTAACGTGGGCATTGGTGTCATTCTGAGCTCTAAATGAAAAGTTACGGACGATTTAGTGCGGAGATGTCAAGTTCATCGGCAGTTAAAATGATCATTCTAAACTGATCATTGGCGCTCATTANTTTTGATTTAGAGCTCAGAATGACACGAATCCAATGCCCATGTTAAGTTAGGTCCATTTTTTATATTCTAACAAAATTTGAGACAGAAATAGATACGACAAATCATCCAAGTAATCTAATCTATCCAAAACTATGTGATTTCATGCATTATGCTTTATTTATAAGTCTTTACTCAATCAGCACCAATGATCTATTTAGAATGATCACTTTAACTGGCCGATCAAATTGACATGTCTGCGCTAAATCGTTCGTAACTTTTAATTCAGAGCTCAAAATGTCATGAATCTAGTGCCCACGTTAAGCTAGCTCAATTTTCTATATTGTGACAAAATTTGAGACATAAATAGATACGACATAGCATCCAAGTAATCCAATCCATCACAAACTGCGTGATGGCATGCATTATTTTTTATTTATAAGCTTTTAATAAATGAGCACCAATGATCAGTTTAGAATGATCATTTTAACTGGCCGATCAACTTGTCATGTTTTCACTAAATCGTCAACAACTTTTGATTTATAGCTTATAATGAAACGAAACCAGTGCCCACATTATGCTAGTTCAATTATCTATATTGTGACAAAATTTGAGACAGAACTAGATAAGGCAAAGCATCCAAGTAATCCAATTTTTGCCAAACTGCGTGATGCCATGCCTTATGCTTCATTTAGAAGATTTTACTCAATGAGCACCAATGATCAGTTTAGAATGATCATTCTAGCTGGATGATCAACTTGCCATGCTTGCAATAAATCGTACAAAGCTTTGATTTATAGCTTAGAATGAAATGAATCCAATGACCAGGTTAAGATTGTTCAATTTTCTAAATTGTGACAAAATTTGAGATAGAGCAAGATACAACAAAGCATCCAAGTAATCCAGTGTATCAAAAATTGTGGGATATCATCCATTATGCTTCATTTATAAGCTTTTACTCATTGAGCACCAATGATCAGTTTAGAATGATCACTTTAACTGGCAGATCAACTAGACATGCCCACATTAAATCGTCCGAAACGTTTGATTTAGAGCTCAGAATGGCACAAATCAAATGCCCTTGTCACGCTAGCTAAATTTTCTATATTTTAACAAATTTGAGACAGGAATAGAGACGACAAACCATCCAAGTAATCAAATCCATCCCAAACTAAGTGATGCCATGCATTATTTTTCATTTATAAGCTTTTACTCAATGAGCACCAACTATCAGTTTAGAATGTTCATTTTAACTGGCCGATGACTTTGTCATTTTTGCACTAAATCGTCCATAACTTTTGATTTATAGCTCGGAATGACACGACTCCAATCCCCACGTAAGCTAGCTCAATTTTCTATATTGTGACAAAAATTGAGACTGAAATGGATACGACGAACCATCCAAGTAATCCAATCCATCCCAAACTGTGTTATGCCATGCATTATTTTTCATTTATAAACTTTTACTAAATGAGCACCAATGATCCGTTTAGAATGATCGTTTTAACTAGCCGATCAACTTGTCATGTCTGCACTAAATCGTCCATAATTTTTGATTTATAGCTCAAAATGACCCGAATCCAATGTGCACATGAAACTAGCACAATTTTCTATATTGTGATAAAATTTGAGACAGAACTAGATACGTCAAAGCGTACAAGTAATTCAATCTTTCCCAAAATGCGTGATTACATGCCTTATGCTTCACTTATAAGTCGTTACTCGATGAGGACAAATGATCAGTTTAGAATGATCATTTTAACTGGCCGATCAACTTGAAATTTCCACACTAAATCGTCCGTAACTTTAGATTTAAAACTCAGAATGACACGAATACAGTGACCACGTTAAGCTAGATAAATTTTCTATATTTTGACAAAATTTGAGACATATATAGAGACAAAAAAGCATCCATGTAATCCAATCTATCCAAACTCCTTGATGCCATGCATTATGCTTCATTTATTAGCCTTTACTTAATGAGCTCCAATGATCTGTTTAGAATGATCACTTTAACTGGCCAATCAACTTGACATGTCTGCACTAAATCATCCGTAACTTTTGATTTACTGCTCAAAATGACACGAATCCAATGACCACCTTAACCTAGCTCAATTTTCTATATTACGACAAAATTTGAGACAGCAATAGATTCGACAAGGCATTCATGTAATCATATCCATCCCAAACTGTGTGATGCAATGCGTTATTTTTCATTTCGAAGCTTTTACTAAATGAGCACTAATAATCAGTTTAGAATGCTCATTTTAACTGGTCCATCAACTTCTCATTGTGCACTAAATTGTCCATATATTGTCCACATTAACCTATTTCAATTTTCTATATTGTGACAAAATTTCAAACAAAACTAGATAAGACAAAGCGTCCAAGCAATCCAATCTATCCCAAACTGCAAGATGACTTGCCTTATACTTCATTTATAATCCTTTACTCAATGAGCACCAATGATCAGTTTAGAATGATTGCTTTCACTGGCCGATCATTTTGACATGTACGCACTAAGTCGTCCGTAACTTTTGATTTAGAGCTCATAATGAAACGAATCCAATGCCCATGTTAAGCTAGCTCAATTTTCTATATTACGACAAAATTTGAGACAGAAATAGATACGATAAAGAGTTCAAGTAATCCAATCTATCCCAAACTGCGTGATCCAATGCATTATTTTTCATTTCTAAGCTTTTACTAAATGAGCACCAATGATCAGTTTAGAATGCTCAATTTAACTGGCCCATCAAGTTCTCATTTATGCACTAAATCATCCATAACTTTTGATTTATAGCTTAGAAAGACACAAAAACAATATCCACATTAAGCTAGTTCAATTTTCTATATTATGACAAAATTTCAGACAAAACTAGATACGACAAAGCGTCCAGGTAATCAAATCTATCCCAAACTGCAAGATGACATGCCTTATACTTCATTTATAAGCCTTTACTCAATTAGCACAAATGATCAGTCTAGAATGATCATTTTAACTGGCCGATCAACTTGAAATTTCCTCACTAAATCGTCCGTAACTTTAGATTTAAACTCAGAATGACACGAATACAGTGACCACGTTAAGCTAGATAAATTTTCTATATTTTGACAAAATTTGAGACATATATAGAGACAACAACGCATCCAAGTAATCCAATCTATCCAAACTCCTTGATGCCATGCATTATGCTTCATTTATAAGCCTTTACTTAATGAGCTCCAATGATCAGTTTAGAATGATTACATTAACTGGCCAATCAACTTGACAAGTCCGCACTAAATCGTCTGTAACTTTTGATTTAGAGCTTGGAATGACACGAATCCAATGCCTATGTTAAGCTAACTCACTTTTCTATATTTTGAAAAACTTTGAGACCGAAATAGAGATGACAACGCATCCAAGTAATCAAATCTATCCAAACTGGTTGATGCCATGCAATATGCTTCATTTATAATCCTTAGCTTAATTAGTTCCAACGTTCAGTTTAGAATGATCACTCTAACTAGCCACTCAACTTGACATGTCCACACTAAATCGTCCGTAAGTTTTGATTTAGAGCTCCGTATGACACGAATCCAATGCACACATTAAGCTAGCTCAATTTTCGATATTGTAACAAAATTTGATACAGAAATAGACACGATAAAGCATACAAGTAATCCAATCTATCCAAGACTGTGTGATGTCATGCATCATGTTTCGTTTATAAGCCTTTACTCAACAAGCACCAATGATAAGTTTGAATAATCATATTAACTGGTCGATCAACTTGACATTTCCGCACTAAATTTGAGACAGAAATAGATACGACGAAGCGTATAAGTAATCCAATCCATCCTAAACTGCATGATGCAATGCATTATTTTTCATTTCTAAGCTTTTACTAAATGAGCACAAATGATCAGTTTAGAATGCTCATTTTAACTGGCCCATCAACTTCTCAATTCGGCACTAAATTGTCCATAACTTTTGATTTATAGCTTAGAAAGACACAAATACAATGTCCACATTAACCTAGTTCAATTTTCTATATTGTGACAAAATTTCAGACAAACCTAAATACGACAAAGCGTCCAAGTAATCCAATCTATCCCAAACTGCAAGATGATATGCCTTATACTTCATTTATAATCTTTTACTCAATGAGCACCAATGCTCGGTTTAGAATGATCGCTTCAACCAGCTGATCAACTTGACATGTACGCACTAAGTCGTTCATAACTTTTGATTTAGAGCTCATAATGATACCAATTCAATGCCCACATTAAGCTAGCTCAATTTTATATATTTCGACAAAATTTGAGAAAGAAATAGAGACGACAAAGCGTCCAAGTAATCCAATCTATCCAAACTCGTCGATACCATGCATAATGCTTCATTTATAAGCCTTTTCTTAATGAGGACTAATGATCAGTTTTGAATAATCACTTTAACTAGCCAATCAAATTGACATGTCCGCACTAAATCGTCCGTAACTTTTGATTTAGAGCTCTGAATGCCACGAATACTATGCCCACGTTAAGCTAGCTCAATTTTCTATATTGTGACAAAATTTGCGATAGAAATAGATACGACAAAGTGTCTAAGTAATCCAATCCATCCCAAACTGCAGGATGCCATGCATTATTTTTAATCTATAAGCTATTACTAAATGAGCACCAATGATCAGCTTATAATAATAAATTTCACTGGCCCATCAACTTTTTATGTCTGCACTAAATCGTCTATAACTTTTGATTTATAGCTTAAAATGACATGAATCCAATGCAACCATTAAGCTAGTTCAATTTTCTATATTGTGACAAAATTTGAGACAGAACTTGATACGAAAAATCATTAAAGTAATCCAGTCTATCCAAAACTATGTGATGCCATGCATTATACTTCATTTCTAAGCCTTTACTCAATGAGCATCAATGATCAATTTAGAATTATCACTTTAACTGGCCGATTAATTTGACATCTTCGCCCTAAATGGTCCGTAACATTTGATTTAAAGCTTGGAAAGACAAGAATCCAATGCCCATGTTAAGCTACCTGAATTTTCTATATTGTGACAAAAATTGAATCAGAAATAGAGATGACAAAGTCTCCAAGTAATCCAATCTATCCAAACTGGTTGATGAAATGCAATATGCTTCATTTATAAGGTTTAGCTTAATCCACACCAATGATCAGTTTAAATTATCACTTTAACTGGCCACTCAATTTGACATGTTTGCATTAAATCGTCTGTAACTTTTGATTTAGAGCTCAGGATGACACGAACCTAATGCCCACATTAAGCTAGCTCAATTTTTGATATTGTAACAAAATTTAAGACAAAAATACACACAACAAAGCGTTCAAGTAATCCAATAGATCTAAAACTAATTGAATCCATGCATTATGCTTCATTTATAAGACTTTACTCAATGAGCACGAATGATCAGTTTAGAATAATCTTATTCACTGGCCTATCAACTTGGGATAACCGCACTAAATCATCCATAACTTCTGATTTTGAGCTCAGAATGACACGAATAAAGTGCCCACGTTAAGCTAGATAAATTTTCTATATTTTGACAAAATTTGAGACGGAAATAGAGACGACAAAGCGTCCAAGTAATGAATCCCAAACAGCGTGATGCCATGCATTGTGCTTCATTTATAAGATTTTACCCAATGAGCACCAATGATCAGTTTAGAATAATCATATTAACTGGACGATCAACTTGACACATTTCCGCACTAAATCGTCTGTAACTTTTGATTTAGAGCTCAGAATGACATGCATCCAATGCATACGTTAAGGTAGCTCAATTTTCTATATTTTGACAAAATTTGACACCAAAATAGAGAGGTACAAAGCGTCCATGTTATCCAATTTATCCAAGCCTTTTCTTAATGAGTATCAATGATCCGTTTAGAATGAACACTTTAATTGGCCAATCATATTGACATGTCTGCACCAAATCGTATGTAACTTCTTATTTAGAGCTCGGAAGGACACAAATCCAATGACCACGTTAAGCTAGCACAATTTTCTATATTGCCACAAAATTTGAGAAAAAAATGCATACGACAAAGAGTTCAAGTAATCCAATCCATCCAAAACTGCGTTATGCAATGCATTATTTTTCATTTATAAGCTTTTGCTAAATTAGCACCAATGATCAGTTTCGAATGATCATTTTAACTGGCCCATCCAATTGTCATGTCTGCACTAAATTTTCCATAACTTTTGATTTATACTTTAGAATGACACGAATCCAAGGCACACATTAAGCTAGTTCAATTTTCTATATTGTGACAAAATTTGAGACAAAACTAGATACGACAAAGCATCCAAGTAATCCAATCTATCCCAAACTGCATGATGCCATGCCTTATGCTTCATTTATAAGCCTTTACTCAATGAGCACCAATGATCAGTTTAGAATTATCACTTTAACTGGCAAATCAACTTGACATGTCCGCACTAAATCATTTGTAACTTTTGATTTAGACCTCAGAATGACACGAATCCAATGCCCACGTTAAGCTAGCTCAAGTTTCTATATTTTGACAAAATTTGAGACTAAAATAGACATGAAAAAGCGTCCATGTAATACAATCCATCCAAACTCCTTGATGCCATGCATTATGCTTCATTCATAAGCCTTTACCAAATGAGCGCCAATGATCAGTTTAGAATGATCACTTTAACTGGCCAATCAGGTTGACATGTCCGCACTAAATTATCAGTTACTTTTGGTTTAAAACTTAGAAACACACTAATCCAATGCCCATGTTGATGAGGACATCAGGTCGTACACCCAGCCAGGAGACCAGACTGGCCGACCAGGAAGCTTGCCCGAGACAGCAGGACCATCTGGCGCGCCTGCCCGGACCAGACAGTACCGCCGGACCCTCGACCTATAGGACCAGACCGGTCAACATCGCCGGCGGAGAGGCCCAAGCTTCCGGCACACTTGGTTGGGACGTGAATGACACCGCCGGTCCCCCTGATGACACCGCCGACTCCGGGATCAACTTGGCCGGTCCTAAAGACATTCCGGCCATACCCGCGCAACATCCCTAGCCCGGTACAGCCCAATCCAGCCGAGTAAACACGCCACACTCCACTTCTACACAAGAGGACTCGGACCAAATGAGCTACCAGCTCAGGACATGCACTTAGAGGAAGTATCTACACCAGTGGTACCTCCAGGAGCAATGACAAGAAGCAGATCAAGAGCACTCTTCCACAAATTCAGCTTATGGGTCGAAAAGCTTCTAGAGGAAGAGCAGCTAAGGACAATGGGCCAGAAGAGCAAATTAGAGTCCAAAGGCTTCTCAACAACACAAGAAACATCAGAGACTTGGGCTTTAGTGGCAAGAGAGGTCAGGGCCCAAAGATTCTTAACCCTACTCCAAGTCGAAGACTAGGAGCAAGGCGCGTGCATGCCACAAGGACGGCCACCTTCCATTTCTTGCCATGAGGTAAGTTAAGGAAAGTTTTCAATAAGAATATTTGCCTCTTTCTGTTTTGCAGGGTAGGATCTAGAATATTTACTTTTATTGAGTCAAAAACATTTTAGGAATAGGTCCTTTTTCGATTATTCACTTTTGTATCTTTTCCTTTGTGCACTTTTGTAAGTTTTCCTTTTCTTATTTGGGTCGACCCTAGAAGGTCAATCTGTCGAGCATATTAATAAGGCTCCTTCCAGCATTGTAGTTCGACAACCTTTTGATTATTAATAAAGTAGAACTTTTTCCCTACGAGCTTTCTCTCAAGAGAGACTTGTGCGCTTAGAACCTAGTTGAGAACAGCCCTCCTAGCTCTAAGTTTGTGATTTATCACGAGGTTCATCACCCCTCGTGTGGTTCACTTCACCCTTCCATCGTTTACCACCCAGAAAACCCCTATCCAGAAGCCTAAGGTTGAGTTTCTCACCTAATCTTCTACAAACAGCCCACGCGCATACATCCTTGAATCAAGGCTTGTATCATTTTGGTATCATAGCTTAAAGCTCCTAAACCAGGTTGTTTCTATCCTTTTGCTTGTCTTATTTCTAGTTCTTGCATTAGTTTAAGTCGCATTCAAGAAAAATCAAAAAAAACAACATCAAACTCCAAACCGAGTGCATCTAGCCTCCTACGTGTATCACTAGGGTTTAGATTCACTTTTTGCATTGCATACACGTTTTTCTTTTTGTTTAAGTCATATTTCCTTTATTTTTAAGTCTAATTAAAAAGAAAATAAAAAGAAAATAGAAAGAATACTAAAGGAATTCGAATTGGACAGCTAGCACAAGTTGTCTAGGAAGTTTCCTTTTTTTTCAAATTTCCTTTCCTTAGGATTTTCCTTTTGCATTATTTTCGAATCCCATATAAAAAGAAACTCTCCTAATAATCTAGGAGCACCCTAATTATCTTCTTTCTTTGTAGCACACATGGGAGAAGAGAATAGAGACGCAGCTGAAGCCATGATGGCCATGTTCACCACACTCCAACCACAACTCGCATCCATAGGCGAGAGGTTGGAGCGCGTGGAGAGACCAGTAAGATTCCAGGCCATAAGGCACGTGAGAGCTGAGCCAGATCGTCCTGAGGGTCCTGAGTACCTTAGGACACGGCACAAACAGGAGGAACCCCAGCCAGATGGAGATGAGGACACACAACCTCATAACTATCACCATAGGCCGAGAGGACCTCCAAGGCAACCAGAAGCAGAAGATGATGGCTTTGAGCCATATGGTCTTCACCAGAGACCAAGAATGCCTCCTAGACATCATGAGGATGGAGATGAACACACCTACAACCGGGTAAATCATCCTGATGTTAAGATAACTCCTCCTAGTTTTGCAGGAAAAGTAGACCCCAAGGCTTACCTAGATTGGGAGAGAAGAATGGATCATATCTTTGATCATTAGAACCAACCAGGACCTAGGAGTGTCTCAATGGCAGTAGCACAGCTCACGGACAATGCCCTCATCTGGTGGGATCGTGAGGTATCTGACAGAAGGAGGAAGAGAATGAGACCCGTAGACTCATGGGTCGACATTAAAGACCTCATGCGACAAAGGTTTGTTCCACCTTACTTTCATAGAGATTTGCAACGTCGTTTTCGTACTCTTAAGCAGGGTACCAGATCAGTAGAGGAGTACTATGAGAGTTCGAAAAGCTAAGGAACAGATTGAAGCTCAATGATGATGAAGAAGCATTGATGGCCCAATTCTTGGATGGACTCCAAGAAGGAATCAGCCGTAAGGTGGAAAGGCAAATCTACAATGACTTCAAGGGCTTGTTCCACCTATCTGTCCAGGCTGAGCAGCACATCAAACGTAAGAGCCAAGACATCCGCAGCAAGCCTAANAATAAATTTATCATTTTTGCAATTAATACAAGGACAGAAAAACTTACCTCCACTACTTTGAGCTATAGGTTGACTACTTGCAAAATTCATGAAGTGCTCCATGCCTTGTGCAAATTCTGCCGAGATATTTCTTGTTTCATTATCAATTCTTCTGTACATCCAATCTCTCGAATTGTTATAATTTCCCCACATATTTTACAAAACTTTTTACTTTTGATTTCGCAAATGAGAGAATGGGATGGTGCATATATATACAATATTTTGCGACTACTTTGCGACTACTTTGCCACTGATTTGCCACTACTTTGCGACTACAGCTATGTAGTCGCTTAAATGTCGTTATACCTAACACGCACATGTTTTTTTATGGTGGCACTTTGCCACCACTTTGTGACTGTAGAGCCACTACATACCGTAGTCGCAAATTGGTCGCATTTTTAGCGACCAATAAGAGACTACCACCTGATTTTCCATATGTAGTCGCTAATCAGTCGCTATTTTGCGACTGATTAGCGACTACCAGGGTCAATCTCAAGGCAGTCGCATCTCAGTCGCTAATTGGTTGCATATTGCGACTGATTTGCGACCACACTTATTGGTCACATATTTGCGACCAATTTGCGACTACTATTTTGTAGTTGCAAATTAGTCTCTAAACCATGGCAAATGTGGTCGCAAAAATTGCGACCACGTATGTAGTCGCAAATTGCAGTGGCAAATTAGCAGTTTTCTTGTAGTGCATACATTATGTTTCATTTATAAGCCTTTACTCAATAAACACCAATAATCAGTTATGAATGATCACTTTAACTTGTCGATCAACTTGACATATCCGCATTAAATCGTCCGTAGCTTATGATTTAGAGCTCAAACTGACACGAATCAAATGCACACGTTAAGCTAGCTCAATTTTCTATATTGTGACAAAATTTGAGATAGAAATAGATACGAAAAAATGTTATAGTAATCCAATATAGCCAAAATTGTGCGATGCCATACATTATGCTTTATTTATAAGCCTTTAATCAATGAGCACCAATGATCAGTTTAGAATAATCACTTTCACTAAGCGATGAACTTGAATTGTACGCACTAAATCGTCTGTAACTTTTGATTTAGAGCTAAGAATAACACGAATCCAATGATCATAGTAAGCTAGCTCAATTTTCTATATTGTGACAAAATTTGAGACAGAAACAAATACGAAAAACTATTGAACTAATCCAGTCTAGCCAAAATTGCACGATCCCATGCATTATGTTTCATTTATATGCCTTTACTCAATGAGCACCAATGATCAATTTAGAATGATCACTTTAACTGGCCAATCAACTTAACATATCCGCACTAAATCGTCCATAACTTTTGATTTAGAGCTCTGAATTACACGAATCCAATGTCCAAGTTAAATTTGCTAAATTTTCTATATTGTGACAAAATTTGAGAAAGCAACAGATACGAAAATGCGTTCAAGTAATCCAGTGTAGCCAAAACTGCATGATGTCATGCATTATGCTTCATTTACAAGCCTTTACTCAATGAGCACCAATGATTAGTTTAGAATGATCACTTTAACTGGCCGATCAACTTGACATGTCCGCACTAAATTGTCCGTAAATTTTGATTTAGAGCTCAGAATAACAGAAATCCAATGCCCATGTAAAGCTTGGTCAATCTTTTATACTGTGACAAAATTTTTGACAGAACTACATACGACAAAGCGTCCAAGTTATCAAATCTATCCCAAACTGCGTGATGCCATGCTTTATGCTTGATTTTTAAGAGTTTACGTAATGGGCACCAATGATCACTTTGGAATGATCACTTTAACTAGGTGATCAACTTGACATGTCCGCACTAATAGTACGTAACTTTTGATTTAGATCTCAGAATAACAGAACTCCAATGCCCATGTAAAGCTAGTTCAACTTTCTATATTGTGACAAAATTTGAGACATAAAAAGATATGGAAAACCGTTCATGTAATCCAATCTAGCCAAAACTGTGTGATGTCATGCATTATGCTTCATTTATAAGTATTTAATTTATCAACACCAATGATCAGTTAAGAATTATAATTTTAACATGCCGATAAACTTGACATGTCCGCACTAAATCGTCCATAACTTATGATCTAGAGCTCATACATACACTAATCCAATGGCCACGTTAAGCTAGCTCAATTTTCTATATTGTGACAAAATTTGAGACATAAATAGATACGACAAAGCGTTCGAGTAATTCAATCTATCCCAAACATTGATGTCATGCATATATTTCATTTATAAGCCTTTACTCAATGTGCACCAATAATCAGTTAAGAATGATCTTTTTAACTTGACATACCCGAACAAAATTGTTTGTAACTGATGATTTAGAGCTTAGAATGACACAAATCCAATGCTCACGTTAATCTTGCTCAATTTTCTATATTGTGACACAATTTGATACATAAATAGAAACGAAAAAGCATCCAATTATTCCAATCTATCCCGAACTGGGTGATGCCATGCATTATGCTTCATTTATAAGCTTTTACTCTAGGGCACCAATGATCAGTTAAGAATGATCATTTTAACTTGCCTATAAACTTGATATGTATGCAATAACTCGTCCGTAACTTTTTTAGAGATCCGAATGACACGAATCCAATGCCCACGATAAGGTGGCTCAATTTTTTATATTTTGATAAATTTTCAGACAAAAATTGGTGCAAAAAGTCTTCCAAGTAATCCAATCTATCCCGAACTGCGTGATGTCAAGCATTATGCTTCAGTTATAAGCCTTTACTCCATGAGCCCCAATGATCATTTTAACTTGCCGATTAACTTGACATTTCCACACTAAATCGTCCATAACTTTTGATTTAGAGGTCAGAATAACACGAATCCAATGCCCCCATTAAGCTAGCTCAATTTTTTTATTTTTTTACAAAATTATAGACCAATATAGAGACGAAAAACGTTCAAGTAATCCAATCTATCCCAAACTGCGTGATGCCATGCATTATGCTTCATTTATAAGCCTTTACACAATGAGTACCAATGATCAGTTTAGAATAATCACTATAACTTTCTGATGAAATTGACATATCCACACTAAATCGTCCATAACTTTTGATTTATAGTTCAGAATCATACGAATCCAAGGCCCATGTTAAACTGGCTCAATTTTCTATATTGTGACAAAATTTAATGCCCAATTAGCTACGACAAAGCATCCAAGTAATCAAAATTGCATGATGTCATGCATTATGCTTCATTTATAAGCCTTTACTGCATGAGCACCAATCATCAGTAAAAAATGATCATTTTAACTTGCCGATCAACTTGACATGTCCGCACCAAATCGTTTGTAACTGATGATTTATAGCTTAGAATGACACAAATCCAATGTTCACGTTAATCTTGCTCAATTTTCTATATTGTAACAAAATTGGATACAGAAATATATACGAAAAGCATCCAATTATTCCAATCTATCCCGAATTGGGTGATGCCATGCATTATGCTTCATTTATAAGCCTTTACTCTAAGCGCACCAATGACCAGTTAAGAATGATCATTTTAACTATTTGGTAAACTTGATTTGTATGCAATAACTCGTCCGTAACTTTTTTTAGAGGTCCGAATGAATCCAATGCCCACGATATGGTGGCTCAATTTTTTTTATATTTTGATAAATTTTAAGACAAAAATTGGTTCAACAAGTCCTCCAAGTAATCCAATCTATCCCGAACTGCGTGATGTCATGCATTATGCTTCATTTATAAGCCTTTACTCCATGACCCCCAATGATCAGTAAAGAATGATCATTTTAACTTGCCAATTAACTTTACATTTCCGCAATAAATCGTCCATAACTTTTTATTTAAAGGTCAGAATAAGACAAATCCAATGCCCCGATTAAGCTAGCTTAATTTTCTATATTTTGACAAAATTATAGACCGAAATAGAGATAAAAAAGCGTCCAAGTAATCCAATCTATCCCAAACTGCGTGATGACATGCATTATGCTTCATTTATAAGCCTTTACTCAATGATCACCAATGATCAGATTAGAATGATCACTTTAACTGGTTGATCAATTTGACATATCCGCACTAAATTGTCTATAACTTATGATTTAGAGCTCAGAATGACACGAATCCAATGCTTTGACAAGTCCTCCAAGTAATCAAATCTATCCAAAAATACGTGATGTCATGCATTATGTTTCATTTATAAGCCTTTACTGAATGAGCACCAATGATCAGTTTAGAGTAGTCAATTTAACTGGGAGATCAACTTGACATGTATGCACTAAAACGTCCATAACTTTTGATTTATAGCTCATAATGACACTAATCCAATGTGCATGTTAAGCTAGCTCAATTTTCTATGTTGTGACCAAATTTGAGACAGAAATAATTACAAAAAGTGTCCAAGTAATCCAATCTAGCGAAATCTGCGTGATCCCTTGCATTATGTTTCATTTATAAGTGTTTACTCAGTGACTACCAATGATCAGTTAAGAATGATCACTTTTAACTTGCCGATTAAATTGACATGTCCGCATTAAATCGTCCATAACTTTTGATTTAGAGCTTAAAATGACACGAATTCAATGCCCACATGAACCTAGCTCAATTTTCTATATTAAGACAAAATTGGAGACAGAAATACATACGAAAAAGTGTTCAAGGAATCCAATCTAGCAAAAACTGCGTGACGCCATGCATTATGCTTTATTTATGAGCACCAACGATCAATTTTGAATGATCACTTTAACTGGCCGATCAAATTGACATATCCGCACTAAATCGTCCATAACTTTTGATTTAGAGTTCAAAATGATACGAATCCGAGGCCCACGTTAAGCTGGCTCAAATTTCTATATTGTGAAATAATTTGATACCCAAATAGATACGACAAATCATCCAAGTAATCAAAACTGCGTGATGTTATGCATTATGCTTCTTTTATAAGCCTTTACTCCATGAGCACCAATGATTTAGAGCTTAGAATGACACAAATCCAATGCTCACGTTAATCTTGCTCAATTTTCTAAATTGTGACAAAATTTGATACAAAAATAGATACGAAAAAGCATCCAATTATTCCAATCTATCCCGAATTGGGTGATGCCATGCATTATGCTTCATTTATAAGCCTTTACTCTATGGGCACCAATGATCAGTTAAGAATGATCATTTTAATTGGCCGATAAACTTGATATGTATGCAATAACTCGTCCGTAACGTTTTTTAGAGGTCCGAATGAATCCCATGCCCACGATAAGGTGGCACAATTTTATTATGTTTTGATAAATTTCAAGCCAAAAATTGGTTCAACAAGTCCTCCAACTAATCCAATCTATCCCGAACTACGTGATAACATGCATTATGCTTCATTTATAAGCCTTTACTCCATGAGCCCCAATGATCAGTAAAGAATGATCATTTTAACTTGCCAATTAACTTGACATTTCCCCACTAAATCGTCCATAACTTTAGATTTTGAGGTCAGAATAACACGAATCCAATGCCCCCATTAAGCTAGCTCAATTTTCTATATTTTGCAAAATTATAGACCGAAATAGAGATGAAAAAGCATCCAAGTAATCCAATCTATCCCAAATTGCATGATGCCATGCATTATGCTTCATTTATAAGCCTTTAGTTAATGAGCACCAATGATCATATTAGAATGATCACTTTAACTGGTTGATCAACTTGACATGTCTGCACTAAATCGTGTGTAACTTATGATTTAGAGTTTAGAATGACACGGATCCAATGCTTTGACAAGTCCTCCAAGTAATCAAATCTATCCAAAACTACGTGATATCATGCATTACGCTTCGTTTATAAGCCTTTACTGAATGAGCACCAATGATCAGTTTAGAACAATCATATTAACTCGCCGATAAACTTGGAGATCAACTTGACATGTATGCACTAAAACGTCCATAACGTTTGATTTATAGCTCATAATGACACTAATCCAATGTCTATGTTAAGCCAGCTCAATTTTCTATATTGTGACCAAATTTGAGACAGAAATAATTACAAAAAGTGTCCAAGTAATGCAATCTAGCGAAAACTTCGTGATGCCATTCATTATGCTTCATTTATAAATGTTTACTCAATGAGTACCAATGAACAGTTTAGAATGATCGCTTTAACTGGTCGATAAACTTGACATGTCCGTACTAAATCGTCGTTAAGTTTAGATTTAGAGCACACAATTGACATGAATCCAATGCCCACGTTAAACTAGCTCAATTTTCTATATTGTTACAAAATTTGAGACAGAAATAGATAAAAAAAAAAGCATCCAAGTAATCCAATCAATCCCGAACTGTGAGATGCCATGCATTATTCTTCAATTATAAGCTTTTAGTCAATGAGCACCAATTATCAGTTTAAAATGATCAATTTAACTGGCCAATCAACTTGATATGTCCTCACTAAATCGTTCTAAATTGTTGATTTAGAGCTCAGCATGACACAAATCCAATGCCTACGTTAAGGTAGCTCAATTTTTTATATTGCGACGAAATTGGAGACACAACTTGAAACGATCAACCGTCCAAGTAATCCAATCTATCCAAACTTTCTGATGCCATGCTTTATGCTTCTTTTATTGATACTTTACTCTCTTAGCTTCGATGATAAGTTAAGAATGATCATTTTAATTGGCCGATCAACTTGACATGTCAGTACTAAAGCATCCGTAACTTTTGATTTAGAGCTCCGAATGACCCGAATTCGATGCCCACGTTAAGCTAGCTGAATATTTTATATTGTGATAAAAGTTCAGACAGAAAAGATACGACAAATCGTCCAGGTATTCTAATCTATCCTGAACTACGTGATTCTATGCATGATGCTTCATTTATAAGCCTTTACTCAATGAGCACTAATGATCAATTTAGAATGATCATTTTAACTAGCCGATCAACTTAACATTTTTGCACTAAATCCTCCATAACTTCTGATTTATAGCTCATAATGACATGAATCCAATGCCCTTGTTAAGCTAGCTCAATTTTTATATTATGACAAAATTTGAGACTGAGAAAGATACAACAAAGTGTCCAAGTATGTATCCCGAACTGCGTGATGCCACGCATTACGCTTCATTTATAATCCTTTACTCAAGGAGCACCAATGATAAGTTAAGAATGATCATTTTAACTGGCTGATCAACCGGACATGTCCGGACTAAATCGCCTGTAACGTTTGATTTAGAGGTAATAATGACACAAACCCAATGCCCACGTTAGACTATCTCAATTTTCTATATTGTGACAAAACTTGAGACCAAAATAGATACGACAAAGCGTCCAAGAAATCCAATATATCCCAAATTGCGTGATGCCATGCATTATGCTTCGTTTATAAGGCTTTACTCAATGATCACCAATGATTAGTTAAGAATGATCATTTTAACTATCCGATCAACCTGACATATCGACACTAAATCGTCCATAACTTTTGATTTAGAGGTCATAATGACAGGAATCCAATGCCCATGTTAAACTAGCTCAATTTTCAATATTTACGACGAAATTTGTGATAGAAATAGAGAAAACAAAGTGTCCAAGTAATCCAGTCTATCCAATATGCTCGATGCCATGCATTATGCTTCATTTAAAAGACTTTACTTAATGTGCACCAATGATCATTTTAGAATGATCACTTTAACGAGGCGATAAACTTGACATGTGATCAGTTTTGATTTAGAGCTCTGAATGAAACAAATCCAATGCCCACGTAAACATAGTTCAATTTTCTATATTGTGACAAAATTATAAACAGAAATAGATACGACAAAGCGTCAAAGTAATCCAATCTATCCCAAAATTTGTGATGTCATGCTTCTTTTATAAGCCTTTAATCTGTGGGCACCAATTATCAGTTAAGAATGATCATTTTAACTGGCCGATCAACTTGACATCTAAATTGTCCGTAACTTTTGATTAAAAGCTCAAAATGACACGAATCCAATGCCCCATTAAGCTAGCTCAATTTTCTATATTATGACAAAATTTGAGGCAAAATAGGTATGACAAAGAGTCCATGTAATCCAATCTATCCTGAACTGCGTGATTCTATGCATTATGCTTTATTTATACGTCTTTACTGAATGAGCACCAATGATCAGTTTAGAATGATCATTTTAACTTGCGGATAAACTTGACATTTCTACACTAAATTGTCCATAAATTTTGGTTTATAGCTCATAATGACACAAATCCAATGTCCACGTTAACCTAGCTCAATTTTCTATATCGTGAAAAAATTTGATAAAGAAAAATTTAAGACAAAGTGTCCAAGTAATCCAATGTATCCCGGATTGCATGATACCACGCATTACGCTTCATTTATAAGCCTTTACTCAATGAGCACCAACGATCCTTTAAGAATGATCATTTTAAATGGCCAATCAACTTGACATATCCGCACTAAATCGTCCGTAACTTTTGATTAAAAGCTCAGAATGACACGAATCCAATGCCCACATTAAGCTAGCTCAATTTTCTATATTATGAAAAATTTTGAGACAAAAGTAAGTACAATAAAGAGTCCATGTAATCCAATCTATCCTGAACTGCGTGATTCTATGCATTATGCTTTATTTATAAGTCTTTACTCAATGAGAACCAATGCTCAGTTTAGAATGATAATTTTTACTGGCGGATGAACTTGACATGTCTACACTAAATCGTCCATAAATTTTGGTTTATAGCCATAATGACACGAATCCATTGTCCACGTTAAGCTAGCTCAATTTTCTATAGCGTGACAAAATTTGATACCGAAACATTTACGACAAAGCGTCCAAGTAATCCAATGTATCCGAACTGCGTGATATCATGCATTACGCGTCATTTATAAGCCTTCACACAATGAGCACCAACGATCCGTTAAGAATGATCATTTTAACTGGCCGATCAACTCGACATATCCGCACTAAATCTTCCATAACTTTTGATTTAGAGGTCATAATGACAAGAATCCAATGCCCACGTTAAGCTAACTCAATTTTGTATATTTTGACAAAATTTGATATAGAAATAGAGACAACAAAGCATCCATGTCATCCAATCTATCCCAAACTTTGTGATGCCATACATTATGCTTCTTTTATGAGCCTTTACTTTTTGAGCACCAATGATAACTGAAGAATGATCATTTTAACTGGTCGATCAACTTGACATGTCCGCACTAAATTATTCGTAACTTTTGATTTAGAGCTCAGAATGAGACCAATCCAATGCCAACAATTAGCTCGCTCAATGTTCTATATTGTGATAAAATTTGAGACATAAATAGGTATGACAAAGAGACTAAGTAATCCAATCTATCCTAAACTGTGTGATTCTATGCATTACGGTTCACTTGTAAGCTTTTACACAATGAGCACTGCACCAATGATCAGTTTACAATGATCATTTTAACTGGCCGATCAACTTGACATGTTTGCACTAAATTGTCCATAACTTTTTATTTATAGTTCATAATGACACGAATTCAATGCCAACGTTAAGCTAGCTCAATTTTCTATATTGTGATAAAAGTAGAGATAGTAAAACATACGACAAAGCGTCCAAGTATGTATCCGGAGCTGTGTGATGCCATGCATTACGATTCATTTATATGCCTTTACTCAGTGAGCTCCAATGATCAGTTAAGAATAATCAATTTAACTGACCGATCAACCTGACATGTACGCAGTAAATCGTCCATCACTTTTGATTTAGAGGTCATAATGACATGAATCCAATGCGCACGTTAAGCTAGCTCAATTTTCGATATTTTGTTGACAAAATTTGAGGCAAAAATAGAGACAACAATGCATCTAAGTAATCCAACGTATCGAAACTGCTTGATGCCATACATTATGCTTCATTTACTTAATGAGAAACAATTATCAATTTAGAATGATAACTTTAACTGGCCACTCAACTTCACATGGCCGCACCAAATACCTCGTAAGTTTTTATTTAGAGCTCTAAATGACAAGAACCCAATGCCCACGTAAAGCTACTCCAATTTTCTATATTGTGACAAAACATTAGACATAAATAGATACGAAAAAGCATCGAAGTAATCCAATATATCCCAAACTGCGTGATGCCATACAATGTACTTCATTTATAAGCCTTTACTTAATGAGCAGCAATGATCAATATCACTTTTACTGGCCGATCAACTTGACATGTCCGCACTTAATCGTCCATAAATTTTGATTTAGAGCTCAGAATTGACATGAATCCAATGCCCACGTTAAGCTAGCTTAATTTTCTATATTGTGATAAAATCTAAGACAGAGATAAATACGAAAAATCATCCAAGTAATCCAATCTATCCCAAACTGTGTGATGCCATGCATTATGCTTCATTTATAAGCTTTACTCAATCAGCACTAGTGATTAGTATCACTTTTACTGGTGGATAACCTTGACATGTACGCATTAAATCGTCCACAAATTTTTATTTATAGCTTATAACGAAACAAATCCAATGCCACGTAAAGCTAGCTCAATTTTCTATATGGTGACAAAATTTTAGACAGAAAAAGATACGACAAAGCGTCCAAGAAACCCAATATATTCTGAACTGCGTGATGCCATGCATTATGATTCATTTATAAGGCTTTACTCAATGATCACCAATGATCTGTTAAGAATGATCATTTTAGCTAGCCGATCAACCTCACATATCGACACTAAATCGTCGATAACTTTTGATTTAAAGGTCATAATGATACGAATCCAATGCCCACGTTAAACTAGCTCAAGTTTCTATATTTTGATGAAATTTGTGACCGGAATAAAGAAAACAAAGCGTCCAAGTAATCCAATCTATCCAATATGCTTGATGCCATGCATTATGCTTCATTTATAAGCTTTTACTTAATGAGCACCAATGATCAGTATAGAATGATCAGTTTAACGAGGCGAACAACTTGACATGTGATCAGTTTTGATTTAGAGCTTAGAATGAAACAAATCCAATGCCCACATAAACCTAGTTCAATTTTCTATATTGTCACAAAATTATAGAAAGAAATAGATACGACAAAGCATCCAAGTAATCTATCCTAAACTGTGTGATGTCATACATTATGCTTCATTTATAAGTATTTAATCAATGAGCACCAATGATCAGTTAAGAATAATCATTTTCACTAGCCGATCAACTTGACATGTCTGCATTAAATAAGCTGTAACTTTTGATTTAGAGCTGAGAATGATACCAATCAAATGCCCACGGTAAGCTAGCTCAATTTTCTATATTTTGACAAAATTTAAGATAGAAATAGAGACAACAAAGCGTCCAAGTAATCCAATCTATCCCAAAATTTGTGATGTCATGCTTTGTGCTTCTTTTATAAGCCTTGACTCTATGGGCACCAGTGATCAGTTAAGAATGATTATTTTAACTGGCCGATCAACTTGACATATCCACTAAATCGTCTTTAACTTTTGATTGAAATCTCAGAATGACACGAATTCAATGCCCACATTATGCTAGCTCAATTTTCTATATTATGACAAAATTTGAGACAAAAATAGGTACGAGAAAGAGTTCATGTAATCCAATCTATCCTGAACTGCCTGATTTAATGCATTATGCTTTATTTATAAGTCTTTACTCAATGAGCACCAATGATCAGCTTAGAATGATCATTTTAACTGGCGGATGAACTTCACATTTCTACACTAAATCGTCCATAACTTTTGGTTTATAGCTCATAATGACACGAATCCAATGTCCACGTTAAGCTAGGTCAATTTTCTATATCGTGACAAAATTTGATACAGAAAAATTTACAACAAAGGGTCCAAGTAATCTAATGTATCCCGAACTGCGTGATGTCATGCATTACACTTTATTTATAAGCCTTTACTCAATGAGCACCAATGATCCGTTAAGAATGATCATTGTAACGGGCCGATCAACCTGATATATCCGCACTAATTCTTCCATAACTTTTGATTTAGAGGGCATAATGACACGAATCCAATGCCCACGTTAAGCTAGCTCAATTTCGTATATTTAGATAAAATTTGAGATAGAAATTTAGATAACAAAGCGTCTAAGTAATCCAATCTATCCCAATCTTCGTGATGCCATGCTTTATGTTTCTTTTATAAGCCTTTACTTTTTGAGTACCAATGATAAGTTAAGAATGATCATTTTAACTGGTCGATCAACTTGACATGTCCGCACTAAATCATCCATAACTTTTGATTTAGAGCTCAGAATGACACGAATCCAATGCCAACATTAAACTCGCTCAATTTTCTATATTGTGACAAAATTTCAGATATAAATAGGTATGACAAATAATCCAAGTAATCCAATCTATCCTAAACTGCGTGATTCTACGCATTATGCTTCATTTGTAAGCTTTTACTCAACGAGCACTGCACCAATGATCAGTTTAAAATGATAATTTTAACTAGTCGATCAACTTGACATGTCGGCACTAAATTGTCCATAACTTTTTATTCATAGTTAATAATGACACGAATTCAATGCCCACGTTAAGCTAGATCAATTTTCTATATTGTGATAAAAGTACATATAGTAAAAGATACGACAAAGTGTCCAAGTATGTATCCCGAACTATGTGATGCCATCCATTACGCTTCATTTATAAGCCATTACTCAATGAGCTCAAATGATCTGTTAAGAATAATGATTTTAACTGATCATTCAACCTGACATGTACGCACTAAATCGTCCATAACTTTTGATTTATAGGTCATAATGACACGAATCCAACGCCCACGTTAAGCTAGCTCAATTTTCTATATTGTTACAAACTTTTAGACAGAAATAGATACGATAAAGCGTCCAATTAACCGAATATATCCTTAACTGTGTGATGCCATGCATTATGCTTCATTTATAAGACTTTACTCAATGAACACCAATGATCAGTTTATAATCATCACGTTAACCGGCCGATCAACCTAACATGTCCGCACAAAATCGTCCGTAACTTTTGATTAAAAGCTCAGAATGACACGAATCCAATGCCCATGTTAAGCTAGCTCAGATTTTTTTATAGTGACAAAATTTGAGACATAACTAGATACGACAAAGCGTCCTAAACTTCGCGATGCCATGCTTTATGCTTCTTTTATAAGCCTTTACTCTATGGGCACCAATGATCAGTTAAGAATGATCATTTTAACTAGCCGATCAACTTGACATGTCCACACAAAATCATCCGTCACTTTTGATTTAGGGCTCAGAATGACACGAATCGAATACCCAAATCAAGCTAGCTCAATTTTTCTATACTATGACAAAATTTGAGGCAAAAATAGGTATGACAGAGAGTCTAAGTAATCCAATCTATCATACACTGCGTGATTCTATGCATTATGCTTCATTTAAGTCTTTACTCAACGTGCACTAATGATCAGTTTAGAATGATCATATTAACTAGCCGATCAACTTGACATGTCTGCACCAAATCGTCCATAAGTTTTGATTTATAGCTCATAATGACACGAATCCAATGCCACGTTAAGCTAGCTCAATTTTTTGTATTGTGACAAAATTTGAGACAGAAAAGATATGAGAAAGCGTCCAAGTAATCCAATGTATCCCGACCTGCATGATGTCATGCATTGCGCTTCATTTATAAGCCTTTACTCAATGAGCACCAATGATAAGTTAAGAATGATAATTTTAACTAGCCGATGACCCTGACATTTCAGCAGTAAATCCTCCGTAACGTTGATTTAGAGGTCATAATGACACGAATCCAATGCCCACGTTAAACTACCTCAATTTTCTATATTTGACTAACTTTGAGACTGAAATAAATACGACAAAGCGTCCAAAAATTCCAAAGGATCCCGAACTGCGTGATGCCAAGTATTATGCTTTGTTTATATTCCTTTACCTAGTGAGCACCATTGATCAGAGTAGAATGATCATATTAACAGGCCGATCAACTTGACATATCCACAATAAATCGTCCGTAACTTTTGATTTAGAGCTCTGAATGACACGAACCCAATGCCCACATTAACCTAGCTCAATTTTTTATATTGTGATAAAATTTGAGACAAATATAGGCACGACAAAGCATCCAAGTAATCCAATCTATCCTGAATAGCGTGATTCTATGCATTATCTTCATTTATAAGCCTTTACTCAATGAGCACTAATGATCAGTTTAGAATGATCATTTTAATTGGTTGCTCAACTTGACATATCTGCATTAAATTGTACAAACTTTTGATTTATAGCTTATGTTTTGATTTAGAGATCATTTTAAGTGGCCGCTCAACTTGACATGACCAAACTAAATCGTCCTTATTTTTGATTTAGAGCTGAGAATGACACGAATCGAATGCCCACATTGAGGGAGCTCAATTTTCTATATTATTACAAAATTGGAGACAAAAATAGGTATGAAAAAGAGTCTAAGTAATCCAATCTATCATAAACTGCGTGATTCTATGCATTATGCTTCATTTAAGACTTTACTCAACGAGCACTAATAATCAGTTTAGAATGATCATTTTAATTAGCCGATCAACTTGACATGTTTGCACAAAATCGTCCATAAGTTTTGATTTATAGCTCATAATGACACGAATCCAATGCCACGTTAAGCTAGCTCAATTTTCTGTATTGTGACAAAATTTGAGACAGAAAAAGATATGAGAAAGCGTCCAAGTAATCCAATGTTTCCCGACCTGCGTGCTGCCATGCATTGTGCTTCAGTTATAAGCCTTTACTCAATGAGCACCAATGATAAGTTAAGAATGATAATTTTAGCTAGCAGATGACCCTGACATTTCTGTAGTTAATCCTCCGTAACGTTGATTTAGAGGTTATAATGACACGAATCCAATGCCCACGTTAAGCTAGCTCAATATTTTATATTGTGACAAAATTTGAGACTGATATAGATACGACAAAGCATCCAAAAAATCCAACAGATCCCAAATTGTGTGATACCAAGTATTATGCTTCGTTTGTATTCCTTTACCTAATGAACACCAATGATCAGTTTAGAATGATCATATTAACTGGTCGATCAACTTGACATGTCCACACTAAATTGTCCGTAACTTTTGATTTAGAGCTCAGAATGACACGAATCCAATGCCCGCATTAACCTAGCTTAATTTTCTATATTGTGGTAAAATTTGAGACAAAAATAGGTACAACAAGGCGTCCAAGTAATCCAATCTATCCTCTATAGCGTGATTCTATGCATTATGCTTCATTTATAAGCCTTTACTCAATGAGCACTAATGATCAGTTTAGAATGATCATTTTAACTGGTTGCACAACTTGACATGTCTGCATTAAATTGTGAAAACTTTTGATTTATAGCTTATCTTTTGATTTAGATATCATTTTAAGTGGCCGATCAATTTGACATCTCCGAACTAAATCGTCCGTAACTTTTGATTTAGAGCTCAGAATGACACGAATCCAACGCCCACATTCAGCTAACTTAATTTTCTATATTGTGACAAAATTATAGACAGAAATAGATACGACAAAGCATCCAAGTAATCCAATCTATCCCGAACTGCGTGATGCCATGTATTTTGCTTCATTTATAAGCCTTTACTTAATGAGCACCAATGATCAGTTTCACTTTTACTGGCCGATCAACGTGATATGTCCGCACTAAATCGTCTGTAACTTTTGATTTAGAGCTCAGAATGTTACGACTCCAACGCCCACGTTAATCTAGCTCAATTTTCTATATTGTGACAAAATTTGAGATAGAAATAGATACGACAAAGCGTCCAAGAAACCCAATCTATCTCGAACTGCGTGATGCCATGCATTATGCTTCATTTATAAGCCTTTACTCAATGAGAACCAATGATCAGTTTAGAATATTCACTTTAACTGGGCGATCAACTTAACATTTCCGTACAAAATCGTCCATAACTTTTGATTAAAAGCCCAGAAAGACACGAATCCAATGGCCATGTTAAGCTAGCTCAAGTTTTTGTATAGTGACAAAATATGAGACAGAACAAGATACGACAAAGCGTCCAAGTAATCCAATATATCCTAAACTTCGCGATGCCATGCTTTTATGCTTCTTTTATAAGCCCTTACTCTATGGGCACCAATGATCAGTTAAGAATGATCATTTTAACTGGTCGATCAACTAGACATGTCCGCACAAAATCGTCCGTAACGTTTGATTTAGGGCTCAGAATGACACGAATCGAATGCCCACATTAAGCTAGCTCAATTTTCTGTATTTTTACAAAATTTGAGACAAAAATAGGTATGCCAAAGAGTTTAAGTAATCATCTATCATAAACTGTGTGATTCTATGCATTATTCTTCATTTAACCCTTTACTCAACGAGCACTAATGATCAGTTTACAACAAGAATGATAATTTTAACTAGCCGGTGACCCTGACATGTCAGCACTAAATCCTCTGTAATGTTGATTAAGAGGTTATAATGAAACGAATCCAATGCCTACGTTAAGCTTGCTAATTTTTGTATATTGTGACTGAATTTGAGACTGAAATAGATACTACAACGCGTCCAAAAAATCCAATGGATCCCGAACTGCGACACGCCATGCCTTATGCTTCATTTATATTCCTTTACCTAATGATGAGCAATGATCAGTTTAGAATGATCATATTAACTGGCCGATGAACTTGACATGTCCACACTGAATCATCCGTAACTTTTGTTTTAGAGCTCAGAATTACACGAATCCAATGCCCACATTAACTATATTGTGATAAAATTAGAGGCAAAAATAAGTACGAAAAAGAGTCCAAGTAATCCAATCTATCCTGAATAGCATGATTCTATGCATTATGCTTCATTTATAAGCCTTTACTCTTTAAGTACTAATGATAAGTTTAGAATGATCATTTTAACTAGTGGCTGAACTTGACATATCTGAATTAAATTGTGCATAACTTTGGATTTATAGCTGAAGTTTTGATTTAGAGATCATTTTAAGAGGCCGATCAACTTTTGATTTAGAGCTCAAAATGACACGAATCCAACGCCCACATTAATCTAGCTCAATTTTCTATATTGTGACAAAATTATAGACATAAATAGATAGGGCAAAGCGTCCAAGTAATTCAATCTATCCCGAACTCCAAGATGCCATGCATTGTGCTTCATTTATAAGCCTTTACTTAATGAGCACCAATGATCAGTATCACTTCTACTGTCCAATCAACTAGACATATCCACACTAAATCGTCCGTAACTTTTGGTTTAGAGCTCAGAATGACAAGAACCCAACACCTACGTTAAGCTAGCTCAATTTTCTATATTGTGACAAAATTTGAGAAATAAATAGATACGAAAAAGCATCCAAGTAATCCAATCTGTCCTGAACTGCGGGATGTCATGCATTATGCTTCATTTATATGCCTTTACTCAATGAGTACCAATGATAAGTTTAGAATGATCAATTTAACTGGCCGATCAACTTAACATGTCCACACTAAATCGTCCATAACTTTTGATTAAAATCTCAGAATGACATGAATCCAATGCCCGTGTTAAGCTAGGTCAATTTTCTATATTTTGACAAAATATGAGACATAAATAGATACGAAAAGGCGTCCAAAACATCCAATATATCCCGAATTGCGTGATACCATGCATTGTGCTTCGTTTATATGCCTTTACCTGATGACCACCAATGATCAATTTAGAATGATCATTCTAACTGGCCGATCAACTTGACATGTCCACAGTAAATCGTTCGTAACTTTTGATATAGAGCTCAGAATGACACAAATCTAATGCCCAGATTAAGCTAGCTCAATTTCTATATTGTGACAGAAATAGGTACGACAAAGAGTCCAAGTAATTCAATATATCCTGAATAGCGTGTGTCTATGAATTATGCTTCATTTATAAGACTTTATTCAATGAGCACTAATGATCTGTTTAGAATGATCGTTTTAACTTCCAGATTAACTTGACATATCTGCAATAAATCGTTCATAACTTTGTAGCTTATAATGAAACGAATCCAATGCCCATGTTAAGCTTGCTCAATTTTCTATATGGTGACAAAATTTGAGACAGAAAGAGATATGTCAAAGCATTCAAGTAATCCAATGTATCCGGAGCTGCGTGATGCCATGCATTACGCTTCATTGATAAGCCTTTACTCAATGAGCACCAATGATCAGTTAAGAATGATCATTTTAAGTGGCCGATCAACCTGACATGTCCGCCCTAAATCATCCGTAACGTTTGTTTTAGAGGTCATAATGACACGAATCCAATGCCCACGTTAAGCTAGCTCAATTTTCTATATTTTGTCAAAATTTGAGTCAAAAATAGATACGACAATTCATCCAAGTAATCCAATCTATTCCAACTGCGTGAAGCCATGCATTATGATTCATTTATAAGCCTTAACTAAATGAGCACCAATAATGAGTTTATAATGATCATTTTAACTGGACAATCAACTTGACATGTATGCACTAAACCGTCCACAACTTTTGAATTATATCTCATAATGACATGAATCCAATGTCCATGTCAGGCTAGCTCAATTTTCTACATTGTGAAAAAAATTTAGACAGAAATAGATACGACAAAGCGTCCAAGTAATCAAGTCTATCCCAATCCGCGTGATGCCATGCATTATGCTTCTATAAGCCTTGACTTATTGAGCAATTTTAGAATGATCACTTTAACTAGCCGATCAATTTCACATATCTGCACAAAAATCATCTATAACTTTTGATTTAAAGCTTAGAATGACACGAATCAAATGCCCACGTTAAACTACCTCAATTTTCTATATTGTGACAAAATTTGAGACAAAAATAGATACGACAAAGCATTCAAGTAATCCAATCTATCCCAAACTGTGTGATACCATGATTTATTCTTCAGTTATAAGCCTTTATTTAATGAGCACCAATGATCAGTTTAGAATGATCATTTAAATCGCCGAACAATGTCTTCACTAAATCGTATGTAACTTTTGATTTATAGCTCGAATGACACGAATCCAATGCCCACGTTAAGCTAGCTCAATTTTGTGTATTGTTACCAAATTTGAGACAGAAATAGATACGGCAAAGCGTCCAAGTAAGACAATCTATCCCAATCTGCATGATGCCATGCATTATGCTTCATTTATAAGCCTTTACTTAATGAGTACCAATGGTCAGTTTAGAATTATCACTTTAAATGGCCGATGAACTTGACATATCTGCACTAAATCATCCGTAACTTTTGATTTAGAGCTCAAAATGACACGAATTCAATGCCACGTTAAGGTAGCTCAATTTTCTATATCTGGACAAAATTATAGATAGAAATAGAGATTAAAATCGTCCAAGTAATCCAATCTATCCGAACTGCGTGATGTCATGCATTATGCTTCATTTGTAAGCTATTAATCAATGAGAACCAATGATTAGTTAAGAATGATCATTTTAACTGGCCGATGATCTCGACATGTACGCACTAAATCACCGTAACTTTTGATTTAAAGCTCCGAATGACACGAATCCAAAGCTCACTTTAAGCTTGGTTAATTTTCTAAATTTTGGAAAAATTTGAGACAAAAATAGATAGGACAAAGCATCCAAGTAATCTAATCTAAGCACAACTGCACGATGCTATGCATTATGCTTGATTTATAAGCCTTTACTCCATAAGCACCAATGATCAGTTAACAATGATTATTTTAACTGGCCGATCAACTTGACATCTCAGCACTAAATCATCCATAACTTTTTATTTATAACTCAAAATGACACGAATCCAATGTCCATGTTAAACTAGCTAAGTTTGCTATATTGTGACAATATTTAGGACAAAAATATATACGACAAAGCGTCCAAGTAATCCAATCTATCCCAAATTTCATGATGCCACTCATTATGCTTCATTTGCAAGCCTTTACTCAATGAGCACCAATGATCAGAAGAATGATCATTTTAACTGGCCGATCAATTTGACATGTCCAAACTAAATCGTCCGTAACTTTTGATTTAGAGCTCAGAATGACACGAATCAATTGCCAACTTAAAGCTAGTTCAAATTTTTATATAGAGACAAGATTAGAAACAGAAATAGATATGACAAAGCGTCTATGTAATCCAATGTATCAAGAACTGCGTGATGCTCTGGATTTTGAATCATTTATTAGCCTTTACTCAATAGCACCAATGATCAGTTTAGAATGATTATTTTAACTGGCCGATCAACATAACATGCCCGCACTAATTCGTCTGTAACCCTTGATTTAGAGTTCTGAATGACACAAATCCAATATCCACGTTAAGCTAGCTCAATTTTATATATTGTGACAAATTTTGAGACCAAAATAGATACGAGAAAGCATCCAATTAATCCAATCTATCACGAACCGCGTGATGCAATGCATTATTCTTCATTAATAAGCATTTACCTAATGAGCATCAATGATGAGTTTAAAATGATCACTTTAACTGGCTGATCAACTTGACATTACCGCATTAAATCGTACGTAACTTTTAATTTAGAGCTCCGAATAACACGAATCCAAAGCCCACGTTAAGCTAGGTCAACTTTCTATATTTTGACAAAGTTAAAGAGAGGATTAGAGACGATAAATCGTTTAAGTAATCCAATCTATCCAAACTGCTTGATGCCATGCATTATAGTTCATTTATATGCCTTTACTTAATGAGCACCAATGATTAGTTTAGAATGATCACTTTAACTGGACGATAACCTTGATATGTCCGCAGTAAATCGTCCATAACTTTTGATTTAGAGCTCAGAATGACATGAATCCAATGTCCATGTTAAGATATCTCAATTTTCTGTATTTTGACAAACTAATAGACACAAATAGAGAAAACAAAGAGTCCAAGTAATCCAATCTATCCCTAACTGCGTTTTGTCATGCATTTTGCCTCATTTATAAGCTTTTTATCAATGAGCACCAATGATCAGTTAAGAATGATCATTCTAACAGGCCGATGAACTTAACATGTCTGCACTAAATCCTCTGTTACTTTTTATTTAGAGCTCCGAATGACACAAAACCAAGGCCCACGTTAAACTAGCTCAAGTTTCTATATTGCGACAAAATTTGAGACAAAAATGATACCACAAATTGTCCAAGTAATCCAATCTATCTCAAACTGCGTGATACTATGCATTATGCTTCATTTATAAGCCTTCACTCAATAAGCACCAATGATCTGTTTAGAATGATCATTTTAACTGGTCGTTCAACCTGATATGTCCACACTAAATCGACCATAACTTTTGATTTATAGCTGATAATGACATGAATCCAATACCCTTGTTAAGCTTGCTCAATTTGCTATATTGTGACAAAATTTGGGACAAAATTAGATATGTCAAAGCGTCCAAGAAATCTAATCTATCCCAAACTATGTGATGTTATGCATTATGCTTCATTTATAAGCCTTTACTCAATGAGCACCAATGATCAGAAGAATGATCATTATAACTGACCAATCAACTTGACATGTCCACAATATATCGTCCGTAACTTTTGATTTAGAGATTAGAATGACGAATCCAATGCCAACTTAAAGTTAGTTCAATTTTTTTATATAGAGCTAAAATTAGAGATAAAAATAGATACGAAAAAGCGTCTAAGTAATCCAATCTATCGAGAACAGCGTGATGCTCTGCATTTTGCATCATTTATAAGCATCTACATAATGAGCACCAATGATTACTTTATAATGATCACTTTAACTGCCGATCAATTTGACATGTCCGCACTTAATCGTCCGTTACTTTTGATTTAGAGCTCTGAATGACGTGAATCCAATGCCCATGTTAAGCTAGCTCAATTTTAAATATTGTGACTAAATTTGAGATAGAAATAGATACGGCAAAGCGTCCAAGTAATCCAATATATCTGAACTCTGTAATGCCATGCATTATGCTTCATTTATAAGCCTTTACTTAATGAGCACCAATGATCAGTTTAGAATTATTACTTTAACTGGCCGATCAACTTGACATGTCCACAATAAATTGTCCGTATCTTTTGATTTAGAGATCAGAATGATAGGAATCCAATGCCCACGTTAAAGTACTCGATTTTCTATATTTTGAAAAAATTATAGATACAAATAGAGAAAACAAAGTGTCCAAGTAATCCAATCTATCCCAAACTGTGTGATACTATTCATTATGCTTCATTAATAAGCCTTTAATCAATAAGCACCAATGATCATTTTAGAATAATCATTTTAACTCATCGATCAACTTGATATGTCTGCACTAAATCGTCCATAAGTTTTGATTTATAGCTTATAATGACACAAATCTAATGCCCACGATAAGCTATCTAATTTTGCTATATTGTGACAATATTTGGGAAAAAAATAGATACGACAAAACGTCCAAGTAATCCAATCTATCCCAAACTGCATGATACCATGCATTATGCTTCATTAATAACCCTTCACTCAATGAGCACCAATGATCGAAAGAATGATCATTTTAACTGACCGCTCAACTTGACATGTCTGCACTAAATCGTCCATAACTTTTTATTTAGAGATCAGAATGACACGAATCCAATGCCAGCTTAAAGCTACTTCAATTTTTATTTAGAGACAAAATTAAAGATAGAAATAGATACGATAAAGCGTCTAAGTAATCCAATCTATCCAAAACTGCTTGATTTTCTGCATTTTGCATCATTTATAAGCATTTACTTAATAGGACCTATGATCAGTTTAGAATGATCATTTTAACTGGCCGATCAACTTAACATGTATGCACTAAATCGTCTGTAACTCTTGATTTAGAGTTCAGAATGACACGAATCGAATGTCCACGTTATGCTAGCTCAATTTTGTATATTGTCACAAAATTTGAGACAGAAATAGATACGACAAAGCGTCCAAGTAATCCAATCTATCCCAAACTCCGTGAGGCCATGCATTATGCTTCATTTATAAGCATTTGCTTAATGAGCACGAATGATCAGTTTAGAATGATCACAGTTTAGAATGATTTTAACTGGCCGATCAACTTGACATCCCTGCAATAAACCGGCTGTAACTTTTGATTTAGAGCTCAGAATGAGACGAATCCAAAGCACACATTAAACTAGGTCAATTTTCTATATTTTGACAAAGTTATAGACAGAAATAGAGATGACAATGCCTCCAAATAATCCAATCTATCCCAAACTGTGTGGTGTCACGCATTATGCTTCATTTGTAAGCTTTTAATCAATGAGCACGAATGATCAGTTTTG
This sequence comes from Pugionium dolabratum, assembly GCA_018901945.1. Lineage (NCBI taxonomy): Eukaryota > Viridiplantae > Streptophyta > Magnoliopsida > Brassicales > Brassicaceae > Pugionium > Pugionium dolabratum. The sequence continues at coordinate 158,277 of JAEVFF010000968.1, read as the reverse complement.
AATGATCATTTTAACGGGCCGATCAACTCGACATGACTGCACTAAATCATCCGTAACTTTTGATTTGGAATTCCCAAACACACGAATCTAATGTCCACGTGAAGCTAACTCAATTTTCTATATTGTGAAAAAATTTGAGACAGAAATAGATATGACTAAGAGTCCAAGTAATCAAATCTATCATTAAACTGCATGATGTCATGCATTATGCTTTATTTATAAGCCTTTACTCAATGAGCACCAATGATCAGTTAAGAATGATCATTTTAACAAGCCGATCAACTTGACATGTCCGCACTAAAATGTTACAAAGTTTTGATTTAAAGCTCAGAATGACACGAATCTAAAGCCCACATTAAGCTAGCTAAATTTTATTTATTTTGACAAAATTATTGACAGAAATAGAGATGACAAAGCGTACAAGTAATCCAATCTATCCCAAAATGTGTGATGCCATGCATTATGCGTCATTTATAAGTTTTTTATCAATGAGCACCAATGATCAGTTTAGAATGATTACTTTAACTGGCCGATCAACTTGACATGTCCGTAACTTTTGATTTAGAACTCTGAATGACACGAATCCAATGCCCACGTTAAGCTAGCTCAATTTTATATATTGTGACAAAATTTAAGATAGAAATAGACATGAAAAAGCGTCTAAATAATCTATTCTATCCAAAACTACGTGATGTCATGCATTATATTTCATATATAAGCCTTTACTCAATGAGCACCAATGATCGGAAGAATGATCATTTTAACTGGCCGATCAACTTGACATGACCGCACTAAATCGTCCATAACCTTTTATTTATAGTTCATATTGACACGAATCCAATTCCCACATTAAGCTAGCTCAATTTTCTATATTTTGACAAAATTTGAAACAAAAATATATACGAAAAAGCGTCCAAGTAACCCAATCTATACTGAACTGTGTGATGCTCTGCATTATGCTTAATTTATAAGCCTTTACTCAAAAAGCACCAATGATCAGTTTAGATTGATCATTTTAACTGGCCGATCAACTTGACATGTTTGCACTAAATCATCCATAACTTTTGATTTATAGCTCATAATGACACGAATCCAATGCCCACGTTAAACTAGCTCAATTTTCTATATTGTGACAAAATTTAAGACAAAAATAGATACGAAAAAGCATCCAAGTAATCCAATCTATCCCAAACTGCGCATTGCTTTACATTATGCTTCATTTATAAACCTTTACTGAATGAGCACGAATGATAAATTTATAATGATCATTTTAATTGGATGATCAACCTCACATGTCTGCACTAAATCATCTATAACTTTTGATGTAAAGCTCATAATTACATGAATCTAATGCCCACATTAAGCTAGCTCAATTTTCTATATTGTGACAAAATTTCAGACAAAAATAGATACGACCAAGCGTCCAAATAATACAACCTATCTTGAACTGTGTGATGCCATGCATTATGCTTCCTTTATAAGCTTTCAATCAATGAGCACCATTAAGAATGATCATTTTCACTAGATGATCAACCTGATATGTCCACACTAAATCGTCCGTAACTTTTGATTCAGAGCTCCGAATGACACGAATCCAATGCCCACGTTAAGCTAGCTCAACTTTCAATATTTTGACAAAATTACAGACGGAAATCGAGACGACCAAGCATCCAAGTAATTCAATCTATGCCAAACTGCGTGATGGCATGCATTATGCTTCATTTAAAAGCTTTTACTCAATGAGCACCAATGATCAGCTTAGAATGGTCATTTTAACTGGACGATCAACTTGACATGTATGCACTAAATCGTCCATAACTTTTTATTTATAGCTCATATTGACACGAATCCAATTCACACGTTAAGCTAGCTCAATTTTCTATATTCTGACAAAATTTGAAACAAAAATAGATACGACAAAGCGTCCAATTAATCCAATCTATATTGAATTGTGTGATGCTCTGCATTATGCTTCATTTGTAAGTCTTTACTCAATAAGCACCAATGATCAGTTTATAATGACCATTTTAACTGGCCGATCAACTTGACATGTTTGCACTAAATCGTCCATAACTTTTGATTTATAGCTCATAATGACACGAATCCAATGCCCACTTTAGGCTAGCTCAATTTTCTTTGTTGCGACAAAATTTGAGACAAAAATAGATACGACAAAGCATCCAAGTAATCCAATCTATGCCAAACTGCGTGTTGCTCTACATTTTGCTTCTTTTATAAGCCTTTACTCAATGAGCAGGAATGATCAGTTTAGAATGATCATTTTAACTGCCTGATCAACCTCACATGTATGCACTAAATCATCTATAACTTTTGATGTATAGCTCATAATGACACGAATCAAATGCCCACGTTAAACTTACTCAATTTTAAAACAAAAATAGATACGACCAAGCGTCCAAGTAAATCAATCTATCTCGAACTATGTGATGACATGCATTATGCTTCATTTATAAGCTTTCAATCAATTAGCACCAATGATCAAAGAATGATCATTTTCAGTAGACGATCAACTTGATATGTCTACACTAAGTCGTCCATAACTTTTGATTCAGAGCTCCGAATGACATGAATCCAATGCCCACGTTAAGCTAGCTCAATTTTCTATATTTTGACAAAATTATAGACGGAAATAGAGACCACCAAGCATCCAAGTAATCCAATCTATCCCAAACTACGTGATGTCATGCATTATGCTTCATTTAAAAGCTTTTACTCAATAAGCACCAGTGATCAGATTAGAATGATCATTTTATCTGGACGATCAACTTGACATGTCTTCACTAAAACGTCCTTAACTTTTGGGTTTGAGCTCCGAATGACACGAATCCAATGCCCACGTTAAACTAGCTCAATTTCTATATTGTTCAATATTTGAGACAAAAAAATATGAAAAAGCGTCCAAGTAATCCAATCTATCCCGAGCTGCGTGATGCTCTGCATTATGCTTAATTTATAAGCCTTTACTCAATAAGCACCAATTATCAGTTAAGAATGATCATTTTAACGAGCCGATCAACTTGACATGTGCACACTAAATTGTTCGTAACTTTTGATTTAGAAAAATGAATGACACGAATCCAATGCCCACACCAATGATTAGATTAGAATCATCATTTTAACTGGACGATCAACTTGACATGTCTGCACTAAATCGTCCTTAAGTTTTGAGTTTGAGCTCCGAATGACACGAATCCAATGCCCACGTTAAACTAGCTCAATTTCTATATTGTTCAATATTTGAGACAAAAAATACGAAAAAGCGTCCAAGTAATCCAATCTATCCCGAGCTGCGTGATGCTCTGCATTATGCTTAATTTATAAGCCTTTATTTAATAAGCACCAATTATCAGTTAAGAATGATCATTTTAACGGGCCGATCAACTTGACATGTGCACACTAAATTGTTCGTAACTTTTGATTTAGAAAAACGAATGACACGAATCCAATGCCCACATAAAGCTAGTTCAATTTTCTATATTGAGAGAAAATTTGATATAGAAACAAATATGACAAAGCATCCAAGTAATCCATTCTATACTGAACTGCCTGATGTTATGCATTATGTTTCATTTATAAGCCTTTACTCAATGAGCACCAATCATTAGTTAGGAATGATCATTTTAACTGGCCGATCAACTTGATATGTCCACACTAAATCGTCCGTAACTTTTGTTTTAGAGCTTCGAATGACACAAATCGAATGCCCACTTTAACTGTTTGATACCATGCATTATGTTTCATTTATAAGCTTTTAATCAATGAGCACTAATGATCAGTTAAGAATGATTATTTTAACTGACCGATCAAGTTGACATGTCCGCAATAAATCGTCCGTAACTTATGATTTAGAGCTTAGAATGACACAAATCTAATACTCACATTAACCTAGCTCAATATTTCTATATTTTGACAAAATTATAGACAAAGATAGAGACGACAAAGCGTCCAAGTAATTCAATCTATCCAAAACTGCGAGATGCCATGCATTATGTTTCATTTATAAGCTTTTAATCAATGAGCACTAATGATCAGTTAAGAATTATCATTCGAACTGGCCGATCAACTTGATATGTCCACACTAAATCGTCCATAACTTTTGTTTTAGAGCTTCCAATGACATGAATCCAATGCCCACTTTAGCCTATCTCAATTTTCTATATTGTGACAAAATTTGAGACATAAATATATATCTGACAAAGCGTCCAAGTAATCTAATCTATCGTGAACTGCGTGATGCCATGCATGATGCTTCATTTATAAACCTTTATTTAATGAGCATCAATGATCAGTTTAAAATGATGAATTTAACTAGCCGATCAACTTGACATGTACGCACTAAATCGTTCGTAACTTTTGATTTAGAGCTCAGAATGACACAAATCCAGTCACACGTTAAGCTAGTTGAATTTTTTATATTGTGACAATTTTGAGAATGAAATAGATACAACAAAGCGTCCAAGTAATCCAATATGTCCAAAAATGTGTGATGCCATGCTTTATACATCATTTATAATCGTTTGCTTAATGAGCACCAATGATTATTTTAACTGTCCGTTCAACTTATGATTTAGAGCTTAGAATGACACGAATCCAATTCCCACGTTAAGCGGGCTCAATTTTCAATATTGTGACAAAACTTGAGACACAAATAGATAAGAAAAAGCGTCCAAGTAATCCAATCTAGCCAAAATTGTGTGATGGCATGCATTATCCTTCATTTATAATCCTTTACTCAATGAGCACCAATGATCGAAGAAGAATGATCACATTAACTGGCCGACCAAATCGACATGTCTGCACTAAATCGTCTGTAACTTTTGATTTAGAGCTCTAAATGACAAGAATCCAATACCCACATTAAGCTAGCTCAATTCTCTATATTGTGACAAAATTTGAGACACAACTAGATACGACAAAGCGTCCAAGTAATCCAATCTATCAAAAACTGCAAGATGCCATGCATTATGTTTCATTTATAAGCCTTTACTCAATAAGCACCAATGATAAGTTTAGAATGATCATTTTAACTGGTCGATAAACTTGACATGTCTGCCCTAAAACGTTTTTAGGTTTTTGATTCATAGCTCAAAATGACACGAACCCAATGCCCACGTTAAGCTGGCCCAATTATCTATATTGTTAGAAAATTTGAGATAGAATTAGATACGAAAAACTGTTCAAGTGATCCAATCTATTCCAAACTGCGTGATGGCATGCATTATGTTTCATTTATAAGCCTTTACTCAATGGGCCAATTATTAGTTTAGAATGATCATTTTAACTGGCTGATCAACTTGACATGTCTGCACTAAATCGTCCGAAACTTTTTATTTATAGCTCAGAATGACACAAATCCGATTCCCACGTTAAGCTAGCTCAATTTTCTATATTGTGATAAAATTTAAGACTAAAATTGCTTTGACTAATCCTCCAAGTAATAAAATCTATCCAATACTACGTAATATCATGCATAATGCTTCATTTATAAGTCATTACTCAATCGGCACAATTGATCAGTTTAGAATGATCATTTTAACTGGCCGATCAACTTGACATATCTGCACTAGTCATCCGTAAATTTGTATTTATACCTTATAATATCACAAATCCAATGCCCACGTTAAGCTAGCTCAATTGTCTATATTATTACAAAATTTGAGATAGAAATAGAGACGACGAAGCGTTCAAGTAATCCAATCTATCCCAAACTTCGTGATGCCATGTATTATGCTTCATTTATAAGCCTTTACTCAATGAGCACCAATGATCAGTTTAGAATGTTCATTTTAACTGGCCGATCAACTTGACACGTCTGCACTAAAACGTCTGTAACTTTTAATTTATAGCTCAAAATGACATGAATTCAATGTCCACTTTAAGCTAGCTCAATTATCTATACTGTGACAAAATATTAGACAGAATTAGATCAGACAAAGTGTTCAATTAATAAAATCTATCTAAACTGTGTGATGCCATGCATTATGATTCATTTATAAGCCTTTACTCAATGAGCACCAATGATCAATGTAGAATGATCAGCATAACTGGCCGAACAACTTTACATGTCCGCACTAAATTGTCTGTAACTTTTTATTTAGAGCTCAAAATGGTAGGAATCCAATGCCCACGTTAAGCTAGCTCAATTTTCTATTGTCAAAAAAAAATTGAGGAACATGTAATCTAATCTATCCCAAACTGTGTGATGCCATGCTTTATGCTTCATTTATAAGCCTTTACTCAATGAGCACCAATGATCAGTTTAGAATGATCATTTTAACTGGCTTATAACCTTGACATGTCTGTAGTAAAACGTCTGTAACTTTTTTATTTATAGCTGAGAATGACACGAATCCAATGCACACGTTAAGCTAACCTAATTATCTATATTGTGACAAAATTTGAGAGAAAATAAGATACGACAAAGTGTCCAAGTAAACCAATTTATCCCAATGTGTGTGATGTCAAGCATTATATTTCATTTATAAGCCTTTACTCAAAGAGCACCAATGATCGGTTTAGAATAATCATTTTAACTGCCCGATCAACTTGACATGTCTCCACTAAATCGTCCGAAACTTTTGATTTATAGCTCAGAATGACGCAAATCCAATGCCCACGTTAAGCTAGCTCCATTTTCTATATTGTGATAAATTTGAGACTGAAATAGATACGACAATGCGTCCCAGTAATCCATTCTATCCCAAACTGATTGATGCCATGCATTATGCTTCATTTATAAGCTTTTAGTCAATGATCACCAATGATCAGTTTAGAATAATCATTTTAACTGGCCTATCAACTTGACATGTCTGCACTAAATCGTCCATAATTTTGAGATAGAAATAGATACGACAAAGGGTCCAAATAATCTAATCTATCCCAAACTGCGTGATGCCATGCATTGTGCTTCATTTATAAGCCTTACTTGAGAATGAATAGAATATATTTAATTGCCGATCAACTTGACATGTGCACTAAATCGTTGTAATGTTTTTGATTTATAGCTCAGAATGACACGAATGCCAATACCCACGTTAAGCTAGGCAGTAATTCTATCCAAAAAACTAGTAGCAGCCATTACTCATTGAGATGATTTGATACGACACAAGTGCGTCCCAAGCAAAGCTAAAAAAATCGTCCAAATCCAATCGATCCAAAACTATCATGATACCATGATTATGCTTCACTTATAAGTCTTTACTCAATGACGCACAATGATTAGTTTAGAATGATCACTTTAGCTGGCCGATCAATTGACATGTCCACACTAAATCATCCATAATTTTGATTTATAGCTTAGAAACACACGAATCCAATACCCATGTTAAGCTAGCTCCAATTTTCTATATTGTAACAAAATTTGAGATGGAAATAGATACGACAAAGCGTCCAAGTAATCCAATCTATCCAAAAATGTGTCATGCCATGCATTATGCTTCATTTATAAGCCTTTACTCAATGAGCACTAATGATCAGTTTAGAATGAAGACTTTAACTGGTCGATCAATTTGACATGTCTGCACTAAAGCGTCTGTAAGTTTTGATTTAGAGCTTGGAATGACAGGAATCCAATTCCCACGTTAAGCTAGCTCAATTTTCTATATTTTGAAAAAATTTCAGATAGATATTAAGACGACAAAGCGTTCATGCAATCCAATCTATCCCAAATGGTGTCATGCAACGCTTTATGCTTCATTTATGATCCTTTACTTAATGACCACCAATGATCCGTTTAGAATGATTACCTTAACTGGCCAATCAACTTGAATGTCCGCAAAATATCATCGTTAACTTTTGATTTAGAGCTCGGAATGACACGAATCTCGTGCCCACGTTAAGCTAGCTAAATTTTCTATATTGTGACAAAGTTTGAGACAAAAATAGATACGACAAAGCATCCAAGTAATCCAATCCATCCCAAAATGTTTGATGCCATTCTTTAGGCTTCATTTATAAGCCTTTACTTAATGAGCACCAATGATCAGTTAAGAATGATCACTTTCACTGGCCGATCAACTTGACATGTACGCACTAAATCGTCTGTAACTTTTGATTTACAACTAAATAACACACAAAGAAAATGCTTACGTTAAGCTAGCTCAATTTTTCTATATTGTAACAAAATTTGAGACAGAAATAGATACGACAAAACGTCCATGTAATCCAATCTACCAAAAACAGTGTGATACCATGCATTATGCTTCATTTATAATCCTTCACTTAATGAGCACCAATGATTAGTTTAGAATGATCATTTTAACTGGCCGATCAAATTGACATGTCCGCACTAAATCGTTTTGATATAGAGCTCAGAATGACACAAATCCAATAATCACATTAAGCTAGCTCAATTTTCTATCTTGTGACAAAATTTGAGACATAACTAGATATTACAAAGTGTCCAAGTAATCCAATCTATCCAAAACTGTTTGATGCCATGCATTATGCTTCATTTATAAGCCTTCACTCAATCAGTACCAATGATCTGTTTAGAATCATCATATTAACCCGCTGATCAATTTGACATGTCCGCACTAAAAAGTTTGTAACTTTAGATTTTGAGTTAAGAATGACACGAATCCAATTCCCACGTGAATCTAGCTCAATTTTCTATATTGTAACAAAATTTGAGATAGAAATAGAGAAGACAAGGCATCCAAGTAATCCAATCTATCCAAACTTCTTGATGCCATGCATTATGCTTCATTTATAAGCCTTTACTTAATTGGCAACACTAATTAGTTTAGAATGATCACTTTAACTGGCCGAACAAGTTGACCTGTCTACAGTAAATTGTCTGTTACTTTTGATTTAGAGCTTAGAAACACACAAATCCAGTGCCCACGGTAAGTTTGCTCAATTTTCTATATTGTAACAAAATTTGAGACAGAAATAGATACGACAAAGCGTCCAAGTAATCCATTCTATCCAAAACTGTGTGATGTCATGCATTATGCTTCATTTGTAAACCTTTACTCAATGAGCACTAATAATAAGTTTAGAATGATCACTTTAACTAGCCGATCAACTTTACACGTCCACACTAAATTATCCATAACTTCTGATTTAGAGCTCAGAATAACACGAATCCAATGCCCACAATAAGCTAACTCAATTTTCTATATTCTAAAAAAATTTGAGATAGGAATAGATTCGACAAAGTGTCCAAGTAATCCAATCTATCATAATATCTGTGATGCCATGCATTATGCTTCATTTATAAGCCTTTATTTAATGAGCACCAATGATCAGTTTAGAATGATCACTTTAACTACCGATCAACTTGATATGTCTGCACTAAATCATTTGTAACTTTTGATTTAGAGATCAGAAACACACGAATCAAATGCACATGTTAATCTAGCTCAATTTCTATATTGTAACAACAATTGAAATAAAAATAGAGACGAAAAAGCAACCAAGTAATCCAATCTATCCCAAAATGTGTGACACCATGTTTTATGCTTGATTTATAAGCCTTTACTTAATGAGCAACATTGATTAGTTTAAAATAATAACTTTAACTGGCCGATGAACTTGACATCTCCGCACTAAATCGTCCGTAACTTTTGATTTAGAGATCAGAATGACACGAATCCAATGCCCATGTTAAGGTAGATATATTTTATATATTTTGACAAAATTTGAGAGAAGTAGAGACGACAAAGTATCCAAGTAATCCAATCTATCCCAAACTGCGTGATGCCACTCTTTAGGCTTCATTTATAAGCCTTTTCTTAATGAGCGCCAATGATTAGTTTTGAATGATCAGTTTAACTGGCTGATCAACTTGACATGTCCGCACAAAATCATATGTAATTTTTGATTTAAAGCTCAGAGTGTCACGAATCCAATGCCCACGTTAAGCTAGCTCATTCGCTATCTTTTGAAAAAATTTGAGATAGAAATATAGAGACGACAAAGCGTGCAAGTAATCCAGTCTATCCATCACTGTGTGATGCCATGTTTTATTTATTAGCCTTTACTCAGTGAGCACAAATGATTAGTTTAGAATGATCAGTTTAACTAACCGATGAACTTAACATGTTCGCATTAAATCATCCATAACTTTTGATTTAGAGTTTAGAATGACAGTAATCCAATGCGCACATTAAGCTAGTTCAATTTTCACGTTAAAGAAGTTCAATTTTCTGTATTGTAACAAAATTTGAGACAGAAATCGATGCGAAAAAGCGTCCAAGTAATCCAATCTATCATAAACTGTGTGATGCCATGCATTATGATTCATATATAATCATTTTCTTAATGAGCATCAATGATCAGTTTGGAATGATCACTTTAACTACCGATCAAGTTAAGATGTCCGCAATAAATCGTCTGTAACTTTTGATTTAGAGCTCAGAATGACACGAATCCAATGCCCACGTTAAGCTAGCTCAATTTTCTATTTTATGACAAAATTTGAGAAAGAAGTAGATATGAAAAAGCATAAAAGTAATCCAATATGTCCTAAACTGTTTGAGGCCATGCATTATGCTTCATTTATAAGCCTTTACTCAATGAGCACCAATGATAAGTTTAGAATAATCACTTTAACTACCGATCAACTTGACATGTCCGCACTAAATCATTTGTAACTTTTGATTTAGAGCTCCAAAACACGTGAATCAAATGTGCACGTTAAGCTAGCTCAATTTCTATATTGTAACAATAATTGAAATAAAAATTGAGATGAAAAAAGCGTCCAACTAATCCAATCTATCCCAAAATATGTGACGCCATGTTTTATGATTCATTTATAAGCCTTTGCTTAATGAGCAACATTGATTAGTTTAGAATAATCAGTTTAACTGGCCGATCAACTTGACATCTATCCACTAAATCGTCCGTAACTTTTGATTTAGAGCTAAGAATGACACGAATCCAATGCCCACGTTAAACTAGATCAATTTTCTATATTCTCACAAAATTTGAGACAGAAATAGATACGACAAAGCGTCAAAATCATCCAATATATCCAAAACTGTGTGATGCCATACAATATGCTTCATTTATAAGCCATTACTCAATGAGCACCAATGATCATTTTAGAATAATCATATTAACTGGCCGATCAACTTGAAATTTCCGGAGAAATCGTCCGTAACTCTTGATTTTGAGCTCAAAATGACACGAATCCAATGCCCATGTTAAGCTAGATAAATTTTCTATATTTTGACAAAATTTGAGAGAGAAGTAGAGACGAAAAAGCGTCCAAGAAATCCAATCTATCCCAAACTGAGTGATGCCACTCTTTATGCTTCATTTATAAGACTTTTCTTAATGAGCGCCAATGATCAGTTTTGAATGATCATTGTAACTGGCTGATCAACTTGGCATGTCTGCACAAAATCATCTGTAATTTTTGATTTAGAGCTCATAATGTCACGAATCCAATGCCCACGTTAAGCTAGCTCAATTCGCTATTTTCTGAAAGTATTTGAGATAGAAATATAGAGACGACAAAGCGTGCAAGTAATCCAGTCTATCCATCACTGTGTGATGCCATGCTTATGTTTCACTTATAAGCCTTTACTCAGTGAGCACAAATGATTAGTTTAGAATGATCAGTTTAACTGGCCGATCAACTTGACATGTTCGCATTAAATCGTCCATATCTTTTGATTTAGAGTTTAGAATGACAGGAATCCAATGCCCACGTTAAGCTAGTTCAATTTTCATGTTAAGGTAGTTCAAATTTCTATATTGTAACAAAATTTGAGAAAGAAATCGATGCGAAAAAGCATCCAAGTAATCCAAGCTATCATAAACTGTGTGATGCCATGCATTATACTTCATATATAATCATTTTCTTAATGAGCATCAATGATCAATTTAGAATGATCACTTTAACTACCGATCAAGTTGAGATGTCCCTAATAAATCATCTGTAACTTTTGATTTAGAGCTCAGAATGACAGGAATCCAATGCCCACGTTTAGCTAGCTCAATTTTCTATATTAGGACAAAATTTGAGAAAGAAGTAGAAATGACAAGGTGTAAAAGTAATCCAATCTGTCCAAAACTGTTTGATGCCATGCATTATGCTTCATTTATAAGCTTTTACTCAATGAGTACCAATGATCAATTTAAAATAATCGTATTAACTAGCCGATCAACTTGACATGTCCACACGAAATCGTCAATAACTTTTGATTTAAAGATCAGAATGACACGAATCCAATGTATACGTTAAACTAGGTCAATTTTCTATATTTTGACAAAATTTTAGACAAAAATAGAGACAACAAAGCATCCCAGTAATCCAATCTATCCAAACTCCTTGATGCCATGAATTATGTTTCATTTGTAAGTTTTTACTTAATGAGCACCAATGATCAGTGATCAATTTAACTGGCCCATCAACTTGACATGTCCGCACTAAATCGTCTGTAACTTTTGATTTGGAGCTCAGAATGACACGAATCTAGTGCCCACGTTAGCTCAATGTTCTAAATTGTGAGAAAATTTGATACAGAAATAGATACGACAAATCATCCAAGTAGTTCAATCCATTCCAAACTGCATGATGCAATGCATTATTTTTATCATTAAGCTTTTACTCAATGAACACCAATCATCAGTTCAGAATGATCATTTTAACTGGCCGATCAACTTGTCATTTCTGCACTAAATCGTCCAGAACTTTTGATTTATAGCTTAGAATGACACGAATCAAATGCCCACAATAAGCTAGTTCAATTTTCTATATTATGACAAAATTTGAGACAGAAATAGATACGACAAAGCGTCCAAGTAATCCAATCTATCCAAAACTATGTGATGCCATACATTATGCTTCATTTACAACCCTTTACTCAATGAGCACCAATGATCAGTTTAGAATGATCACTTTAACAGGACGATCAACCTGACATGTCCACACTAAATCGTCCGTAACTTTAGATTTAGAGCTCAGAATGAAACGAATACAAAGCCGAGGTTAAGCTAACTCAATTTTCTATATTTTGACAAAGTTTGAGACAAAAATAGATACGATGAAGCATCCAAATAATCCAATCAATCCCAAACTGCATGATGCCATGCATTATTTTTCATTTATACGCTTTTACTCAATGAGCACCAATGATCAGTTTATAATGATCATTTTAACTGGCCGATCAACTTGTTATTTCTGCATTAAATCGTCAATAACTTTTGATTTATAGCTCAGAATAACACGAATCCAATGCCCACATTAAGCTAGTTCAATTTTAGATACTGTGACAAAATTTGGACAAAACGTCCGCACTAAATCGTATGTAAATTTTGATTTAGAATTTAGAATGATACAAATCCAATGCCCATGTTAAGCTAGCTCAATTTTCTATACTGTAACAAAATTTGAGACAAAACTAGAAACGAAAAAGCATCTAAGTATTCCAATCTATCCAAAACTGTGTGATGCCATGTATTATGCTTCATTTATAAGCCTTTACTCAATGAGCCCCAATGATCAGTTTAGAATAATCCTATTAACTGGCCTATCAACTTGACATATCGACATTTAATCGTCCATAAGTTTTGATTTTGAGCTCAGAAAGACACGAATCTAATGCCCGCATTAAGGTAGCTCAATTCTATACTTTGACGAAATTTGAGACAGATATAAAGACAATAAAGCGTCCAAATAATCCAATCTATCCAAACTCATTGATGACATGCATTATGTTTCATTTAAACACCAATGATCAGTTTAGAATGATCACTTTTACTGGCCGATCAACTTGCCATGTCCTCACTAAAGTGTCCATAACTTTTGATTTAGAGATTAGAATGACACGAATCCAATACCCATGTTAACCTAGCTCAAATTTCTATATTCTGAAAATATTTGAGAAAAAAATAGAGACGACAAAGTGTCGAAGTAATCTAATCTACGCAAACTACTTGATGCCATGCTTTATGCATCATTTATAAGCTTTTACTCAATGAGCACCAATGCAGTTTTAAATGATCATTTTAACTGGCCGATGAACTTGACATATACGCACTAAATCGTCTATAACTTTTGATTTAGAGCTCAGAATGACACGAATCCAATGCCCATGTTAAGCTAGGTCCATTTTTTATATTCTAACAAAATTTGAGACAGAAATAGATACGACAAATCATCCAAGTAATCTAATCTATCCAAAACTATGTGATTTCATGCATTATGCTTTATTTATAAGTCTTTACTCAATCAGCACCAATGATCTATTTAGAATGATCACTTTAACTGGCCGATCAAATTGACATGTCTGCGCTAAATCGTTCGTAACTTTTAATTCAGAGCTCAAAATGTCATGAATCTAGTGCCCACGTTAAGCTAGCTCAATTTTCTATATTGTGACAAAATTTGAGACATAAATAGATACGACATAGCATCCAAGTAATCCAATCCATCACAAACTGCGTGATGGCATGCATTATTTTTTATTTATAAGCTTTTAATAAATGAGCACCAATGATCAGTTTAGAATGATCATTTTAACTGGCCGATCAACTTGTCATGTTTTCACTAAATCGTCAACAACTTTTGATTTATAGCTTAGAATGAAACGAAACCAGTGCCCACATTATGCTAGTTCAATTATCTATATTGTGACAAAATTTGAGACAGAACTAGATAAGGCAAAGCATCCAAGTAATCCAATTTTTGCCAAACTGCGTGATGCCATGCCTTATGCTTCATTTAGAAGATTTTACTCAATGAGCACCAATGATCAGTTTAGAATGATCATTCTAGCTGGATGATCAACTTGCCATGCTTGCAATAAATCGTACAAAGCTTTGATTTATAGCTTAGAATGAAATGAATCCAATGACCAGGTTAAGATTGTTCAATTTTCTAAATTGTGACAAAATTTGAGATAGAGCAAGATACGACAAAGCATCCAAGTAATCCAGTGTATCAAAAATTGTGTGATATCATCCATTATGCTTCATTTATAAGCTTTTACTCATTGAGCACCAATGATCAGTTTAGAATGATCACTTTAACTGGCCGATCAACTAGACATGTCCACATTAAATCGTCCGAAACGTTTGATTTAGAGCTCAGAATGGCACAAATCAAATGCCCACGTCACGCTAGCTAAATTTTCTATATTTTGACAAATTTGAGACAGGAATAGAGACGACAAACCATCCAAGTAATCAAATCCATCCCAAACTAAGTGATGCCATGCATTATTTTTCATTTATAAGCTTTTACTCAATGAGCACCAACTATCAGTTTAGAATGTTCATTTTAACTGGCCGATGACTTTGTCATTTTTGCACTAAATCGTCCATAACTTTTGATTTATAGCTCGGAATGACACGACTCCAATCCCCACGTTAAGCTAGCTCAATTTTCTATATTGTGACAAAAATTGAGACTGAAATGGATACGACGAACCATCCAAGTAATCCAATCCATCCCAAACTGTGTTATGCCATGCATTATTTTTCATTTATAAACTTTTACTAAATGAGCACCAATGATCCGTTTAGAATGATCGTTTTAACTAGCCGATCAACTTGTCATGTCTGCACTAAATCGTCCATAATTTTTGATTTATAGCTCAAAATGACCCGAATCCAATGTGCACATGAAACTAGCACAATTTTCTATATTGTGATAAAATTTGAGACAGAACTAGATACGTCAAAGCGTACAAGTAATTCAATCTTTCCCAAAATGCGTGATTACATGCCTTATGCTTCACTTATAAGTCGTTACTCGATGAGGACAAATGATCAGTTTAGAATGATCATTTTAACTGGCCGATCAACTTGAAATTTCCACACTAAATCGTCCGTAACTTTAGATTTAGAACTCAGAATGACACGAATACAGTGACCACGTTAAGCTAGATAAATTTCTATATTTTGACAAAATTTGAGACATATATAGAGACAAAAAAGCATCCATGTAATCCAATCTATCCAAACTCCTTGATGCCATGCATTATGCTTCATTTATTAGCCTTTACTTAATGAGCTCCAATGATCAGTTTAGAATGATCACTTTAACTGGCCAATCAACTTGACATGTCTGCACTAAATCATCCGTAACTTTTGATTTACTGCTCAAAATGACACGAATCCAATGACCACATTAAGCTAGCTCAATTTTCTATATTACGACAAAATTTGAGACAGCAATAGATTCGAAGTAATCATATTCAAGTCATATCCATCCCAAACTGTGTGATGCAATGCGTTATTTTTCATTTCGAAGCTTTTACTAAATGAGCACTAATAATCAGTTTAGAATGCTCATTTTAACTGGTCCATCAACTTCTCATTGTGCACTAAATCGTCCATATATTGTCCACATTAACCTATTTCAATTTTCTATATTGTGACAAAATTTCAAACAAAACTAGATAAGACAAAGCGTCCAAGTAATCCAATCTATCCCAAACTGCAAGATGACTTGCCTTATACTTCATTTATAATCCTTTACTCAATGAGCACCAATGATCAGTTTAGAATGATTGCTTTCACTGGCCGATCATTTTGACATGTACGCACTAAGTCGTCCGTAACTTTTGATTTAGAGCTCATAATGAAACGAATCCAATGCCCAATAGCTCAGCGACAAAATTTGAGACAGAAATAGATACGATAAAGAGTTCAAGTAATCCAATCTATCCCAAACTGCGTGATCCAATGCATTATTTTTCATTTCTAAGCTTTTACTAAATGAGCACCAATGATCAGTTTAGAATGCTCAATTTAACTGGCCCATCAAGTTCTCATTTATGCACTAAATCGTCCATAACTTTTGATTTATAGCTTAGAAAGACACAAAAACAATATCCACATTAAGCTAGTTCAATTTTCTATATTATGACAAAATTTTAGATAAAACTAGATACAAAAGCGTCCAGGTAATCAAATCTATCCAAAACTGCAAGATGACATGCCTTATACTTCATTTATAAGCCTTTACTCAATTAGCACAAATGATCAGTCTAGAATGATCATTTTAACTGGCCGATCAACTTGAAATTTCCTCACTAAATCGTCCTTTAGATTTAAACTCAGAATGACACGAATACAGTGACCACGTTAAGCTAGATAAATTTTCTATATTTTGACAAAATTTGAGACATATATAGAGGCAACAACGCATCCAAGTAATCCAATCTATCCAAACTCCTTGATGCCATGCATTATGCTTCATTTATAAGCCTTTACTTAATGAGCTCCAATGATCAGTTTAGAATGATTACTTAACTGGCCAATCAACTTGACAGGTCCGCACTAAATCGTCTGTAACTTTTGATTTAGAGCTTGGAATGACACGAATCCAATGCCTATGTTAAGCTAACTCACTTTTCTATATTTTGAAAAACTTTGAGACCGAAATAGAGATGACAACGCATCCAAGTAATCAAATCTATCCAAACTGGTTGATGCCATGCAATATGCTTCATTTATAATCCTTAGCTTAATTAGCTCCAACGTTCAGTTTAGAATGATCACTCTAACTAGCCACTCAACTTGACATGTCCACACTAAATCGTCCGTAAGTTTTGATTTAGAGCTCCGTATGACACGAATCCAATGCACACATTAAGCTAGCTCAATTTTCGATATTGTAACAAAATTTGATACAGAAATAGACACGACAAAGCATACAAGTAATCCAATCTATCCAAGACTGTGTGATGTCATGCATCATGTTTCGTTTATAAGCCTTTACTCAACAAGCACCAATGATAAGTTTGAATAATCATATTAACTGGTCGATCAACTTGACATTTCCGCACTAAATTTGAGACAGAAATAGATACGACAAAGCGTATAAGTAATCCAATCCATCCTAAACTGCATGATGCAATGCATTACTTTTCATTTCTATGCTTCTACTAAATGAGCACCAATGATCAGTTTAGAATGCTCATTTTAACTGGCCCATCAACTTCTCGTTTCTGCACTAAATCGTCCACAACTTTTGATTTATAGCTTAGAGAGACACAAATACAATGTCCACATTAAGCTAGTTCAATTTTCTATATTGTGAAAAAATGTGAAACAAAACGTCCAAATAATCCAATCTATCCCAAACTGCAAGATGACATGCCTTATACTTCATTTATAATCCTTTACTCAATGAGCACCAATGATCGGTTTAGAATGATTGCTTTCACAGGCCGATCATTTTGACATGTACGCACTAATTCGTGCGTAACTTTTGATTTAAAGCTCAGAATGAAACAAATCTAGTGTCCACGTTAAGCTAGCTCAATTTTCTATATTGCGATGAAATTTAAGACAGAAATAGATATGACAAAGCGTTCAAGTAATCCAATCCATCCCAAACTGCATGATGCAATGCATTATTTTTCATTTCTAAGCTTTTACTAAATGAGCACAAATGATCAGTTTAGAATGCTCATTTTAACTGGCCCATCAACTTCTCATTTCGGCACTAAATTGTCCATAACTTTTGATTTATAGCTTAGAAAGACACAAATACAATGTCCACATTAACCTAGTTCAATTTTCTATATTGTGACAAAATTTCAGACAAACCTAAATACGACAAAGCGTCCAAGTAATCCAATCTATCCCAAACTGCAAGATGATATGCCTTATACTTCATTTATAATCTTTTACTCAATGAGCACCAATGCTCGGTTTAGAATGATCGCTTCAACCAGCCGATCAACTTGACATGTACGCACTAAGTCGTTCATAACTTTTGATTTAGAGCTCATAATGATACCAATTCAATGCCCACATTAAGCTAGCTCAATTTTATATATTTCGACAAAATTTGAGAAAGAAATAGAGACGACAAAGCGTCCAAGTAATCCAATCTATCCAAACTCGTCGATACCATGCATAATGCTTCATTTATAAGCCTTTTCTTAATGAGGACTAATGATCAGTTTTGAATGATCACTTTAACTAGCCAATCAAATTGACATGTCCGCACTAAATCGTCCGTAACTTTTGATTTAGAGCTCAGAATGCCACGAATACTATGCCCACGTTAAGCTAGCTCAATTTTCTATATTGTGACAAAATTTGCGATAGAAATAGATACGACAAAGCGTCTAAGTAATCCAATCCATCCCAAACTGCAGGATGCCATGCATTATTTTTAATCTATAAGCTATTACTAAATGAGCACCAATGATCAGCTTATAATAATAAATTTCACTGGCCCATCAACTTTTTATGTCTGCACTAAATCGTCTATAACTTTTGATTTATAGCTTAAAATGACATGAATCCAATGCAACCATTAAGCTAGTTCAATTTTCTATATTGTGACAAAATTTGAGACAGAACTTGATACGAAAAATCATTAAAGTAATCCAGTCTATCCAAAACTATGTGATGCCATGCATTATACTTCATTTCTAAGCCTTTACTCAATGAGCATCAATGATCAATTTAGAATTATCACTTTAACTGGCCGATCAATTTGACATCTTCGCCCTAAATGGTCCGTAACATTTGATTTAAAGCTTGGAAAGACACGAATCCAATGCCCATGTTAAGCTACCTGAATTTTCTATATTGTGACAAAAATTGAATCAGAAATAGAGATGACAAAGTCTCCAAGTAATCCAATCTATCCAAACTGGTTGATGAAATGCAATATGCTTCATTTATAAGGTTTAGCTTAATCCACACCAATGATCAGTTTAAATTATCACTTTAACTGGCCACTCAATTTGACATGTTTGCACTAAATCGTCTGTAACTTTTGATTTAGAGCTCAGGATGACACGAACCTAATGCCCACATTAAGCTAGCTCAATTTTCGATATTGTAACAAAATTTAAGACAAAAATACACACAACAAAGCGTTCAAGTAATCCAATAGATCTAAAACTAATTGAATCCATGCATTATGCTTCATTTATAAGACTTTACTCAATGAGCACGAATGATCAGTTTAGAATAATCTTATTCACTGGCCTATCAACTTGGGATAACCGCACTAAATCATCCATAACTTCTGATTTTGAGCTCAGAATGACACGAATAAAGTGCCCACGTTAAGCTAGATAAATTTTCTATATTTTGACAAAATTTGAGACGGAAATAGAGACGACAAAGCGTCCAAGTAATGAATCCCAAACAGCGTGATGCCATGCATTGTGCTTCATTTATAAGATTTTACCCAATGAGCACCAATGATCAGTTTAGAATAATCATATTAACTGGACGATCAACTTGACACATTTCCGCACTAAATCGTCTGTAACTTTTGATTTAGAGCTCAGAATGACACGCATCCAATGCATACGTTAAGCTAGCTCAATTTTCTATATTTTGACAAAATTTGACACCAAAATAGAGAGGACAAAGCGTCCATGTTATCCAATTTATCCAAGCCTTTTCTTAATGAGCATCAATGATCCGTTTAGAATGAACACTTTAATTGGCCAATCATATTGACATGTCTGCACCAAATCGTATGTAACTTCTTATTTAGAGCTCGGAAGGACACAAATCCAATGCCCACGTTAAGCTAGCACAATTTTCTATATTGTCACAAAATTTGAGAAAAAAATGCATACGACAAAGAGTTCAAGTAATCCAATCCATCCAAAACTGCGTTATGCAATGCATTATTTTTCATTTATAAGCTTTTGCTAAATGAGCACCAATGATCAGTTTCGAATGATCATTTTAACTGGCCCATCCAATTGTCATGTCTGCACTAAATTTTCCATAACTTTTGATTTATACTTTAGAATGACACGAATCCAAGGCACACATTAAGCTAGTTCAATTTTCTATATTGTGACAAAATTTGAGACAAAACTAGATACGACAAAGCATCCAAGTAATCCAATCTATCCCAAACTGCATGATGCCATGCCTTATGCTTCATTTATAAGCCTTTACTCAATGAGCACCAATGATCAGTTTAGAATTATCACTTTAACTGGCAGATCAACTTGACATGTCCGCACTAAATCATTTGTAACTTTTGATTTAGACCTCAGAATGACACGAATCCAATGCCCACGTTAAGCTAGCTCAAGTTTCTATATTTTGACAAAATTTGAGACTAAAATAGACATGAAAAAGCGTCCATGTAATCCAATCCATCCAAACTCCTTGATGCCATGCATTATGCTTCATTCATAAGCCTTTACCAAATGAGCGCCAATGATCAGTTGAGAATGATCACTTTAACTGGCCAATCAGCTTGACATGTCCGCACTAAATTATCAGTTACTTTTGGTTTAAAACTTAGAAACACACTAATCCAATGCCCATGTTAAGCTAGCTCAATTTTCTATATTATAACAAAATTTGAGGCAGAAACAGATACGACTAAGCCTCCAAGTAATCCAATCCATCCCAAACTGCGTGATGCCACGCATTATTTTTTATTATTAAGTTTTTGCTCAATGAGCACCAATGATGAGTTTAGAATGATCATTTTAATTGGCCGATCAACTTGTCATGTATCCACTAAATTGTGCATAACGTTTGATGTATAGGTCAGAATGACATGAATCCAGTGCCCCATTAAGCTAGTTCAAGTTTCTATATTCTTACAAAATTTGAGACATAACTGGAAATGACAAAGCGTCCAAGTAATTCAATCTATTCAAACTGTGTGATGCCATGCACTTTGCTTCATTTATAAGCCTTACCTAAATGAGCATCAATGATCAGTTTAGAATAATCATATTAACAAGCCGATCAACTTGACATGTCAGCATTAAATCATCTGTAACTTTTGATTTTGAGCTCAAAATGACACGAATCCAATGCCCACATTAAGCTAGCTCAATTTTAAATATTTTGACAAAATTTGAGAGAGAAATAGAGATGACAAAGCATCCAAGAAATCCAATCTATCCAAACTGTTTGATGCCATGTATTATGCTTCATTTATAAGCCTTTACATAATGAGCACCAATGATCTGTTTAGAATGATCACTTTAAATGGCCGATCAACTTGCCTTGTCCGTAGTAAATCATCCGTAATGTTTGATTTATAGCTCAGAATGACACGAAACCAATACCCACATTAAGCTATTTCCATTTGCTATATTGTGACAAAATTTGAGACGTAACAAGATAAGATAAAGCATCCAACTAATCCAATATATCCCAAAATGCGTAATGCCTTGCCTTATGCTTCATTTATAAGTTTTTACTCAATAAGCAGCAAAGATCAGTTTAGAATGATTTCTTTAAGTGGCTGATCAACCTTACATCTCCGCACTAAATCATCAGTAACTTCTGATTTAGAGCTCAAAACACACGAATCCAATACCCATGTTAATCTAGCTCAATTTTCTATATTTTGACAAAATTTGAGACAGATACAGAGACAAAAAGTGTCCAACTAATCCAGCCTATCCCAAACTGCGTGATGCCATGCATTATGCTTCATTTATAAGCCTTTACTCAATTAGCTTTAATAATCAGCTTAGAATGATTGCTTTAACTGGCCGATCAACCTGACATGTCCGCATTAAATCGTCCGTAACTTATGATTTTGAGCTCAAACTGACACGAATCCANATGTTAAGCTAACTCAATTGTCTATATTTTAACTAAATTTGAGACAACAAATATACAAAAAAGTAGTCCACTCTAGCCAAAAACTATGTGATGCCATGCATTATACTTCATTTATAAGCCTTTACTCAATGAGCACCAGTGATCAGTTTAGAATAATCAATTTCATTGGGCGATCAACTTGATATTTCTGAACTAAATCGTGCATAACTTTTGATTTATAACTATAATGATACGAATCTAATGCTCACGTTAATCTAGCTCAATTTTCTATATTGCGAAATAATTTGAGACAGAAATAGATACAAAAAGCGTTCAAGTAATCCAAGGTAGCCAAAACTGCGTGATGCCATGGATTATGCTTCATTTATAAGCCTTTACTCAATGAGGACCAAGGATCAGTTTTGAATGATCACTTTAACTGGCTGATCAACTTGACATGTCCGCATTAAATTGTCCGTAACTTATGATTTAGAGCTCAAACTAACACGAATCCAATGCCCACGTTAAACTAGCTCAATTTTCAATATTGTGACAAAATTTGAGATAGGAATAGATACGAAATGGTGTTCAAGTAATCCAATATAGCCAGAACTTCGTGATGCCATGCATTATGCTTCATTTATAAGCCTTAACTCAATGAGCACCAATGATTTCTTTAGAATGATTACTTTAACTGGCCGATAAACTTGACATTTCTGCACTAAGTCGTCCGTAACTTTTGATTTAGAGGATAGAATAACACGAACCCAATGCCCATGTTATGTTTGTTCAATTTTCTATATTGTGACAAATTTTGAGATGGAAATAGATACGACAAAGCGTTCAAGTAATCCAATCTATCCCGAACTGCGTGATGCTTTGCATTATGCTTCATTTATAAGCCATTACTCATTGAGCACCAATTATTAGTTAAGAATGATCATTTTAAGTGGGCGCTAAACTGGACATGTCTGCACTAAATCGTCCATAACTTTTTATTTGTAGCTTATAATGACACGAATCCAATGCCCACATTAAGATAGCTCAATTTTCTTTATTGTGAGAAATTTTGAGACAGAAATAGATACAAAAGAGTGTTCATGTAATCCAAGCTAGCCAAAATTGCATGATGCCATGCATTTTGCTTCATTTATAAGCCTTTACTCAATGAGCAACAATGATCAGTTTAGAATGATAACTTTAACTGCCCGATCAACTTGACATGTCCGCACTTAATCATCCCTAACTTTTGATTTAGAGCTTAGAATGACACGAATCCAATGCCCACGATAAGCTAGCTAAATTTTCTATATTGTGACAAAATTTCGGATAGAACTAGATACGAAAAAGCTTTCAAGTAATCCAACCTAGCCAAAACTGCGTGATCCTATGCTTTATGCTTCATTTATAAGCGTTTACTAAATGAGCACCAATGATCATTTGAAAATGATCAATTTAACTAGGCGATCAACTTGACATGTTTGCACTAAATCGTCTATAACTTTTGATTTAAAGCTCATAATTACACGAATCCAATGTCCACGTTAATGTAGTTAAATTTTCTATATTGTGACAAAATTTGAGAGACGTTATATACAACAAAATGTCCAAGCTAGCCAATACTACGTGATGCCATGCATTTTGCTTCAT
The DNA here is from genome assembly GCA_018901945.1 of Pugionium dolabratum. Lineage (NCBI taxonomy): Eukaryota > Viridiplantae > Streptophyta > Magnoliopsida > Brassicales > Brassicaceae > Pugionium > Pugionium dolabratum. Next base: position 134,133 of record JAEVFF010000968.1, on the reverse strand, counting down.
TTATAAGCATTTACTTAACGAGCTACCAGTGATCAGTTTAGAATTATCAATTTAATTGGGCGATCAACTTGACATGTCTTCACTAAATCGCCCATAACTTTTTAATTACAGCTTATAATGAAATGAATCCAATGCCCACGTCAAGCTAGCTCAATTTTCTATGATGTGACAAAATTTGAGGCTTAAACAGATTCAGAAAACGTTCAAGTAATCCAAGCTAGCGAAAAGTGTGTGATGCCATGCATTTTGCTTCATTTATTAGCCTTTAATTAATGAGCACCAATGATCAGTTTAGAATGATCATGTTAACTAGGCGATCGATTTGACATGTCTGCATTAAATCGTCTGCAACTTTTGATTTAGAGATAAGAATAACACGAATCCAATGACCATGTTAAACTAGTTCAATTTTCTATATTCTGACAAAATTTGAGATTGAAATAGATACGAAAAAGTGTTAAAGTAATCCAAGCTAGCCAAAATTGCGTGATGCCATGTATTTGCTTCATTTATAAGCATTTACTCAATGAGCACCAATGATCTGTTTAGAATGATCACTGTAACAGGCCCATCAACTTGACATGTCCGCACTAAATTGTCCGTAACTTTTGATTTAGAGCTCAGGATGACACGAACAAATGGCCACGTTAAGCTAGCTAAATGTTTTATATTGTGAAAAAATTTGAGACCTAACTAGATACGACAAAGAGTCCACGTAATTCAATCTATCCCAAACTGCGTGATGCCATGCTTTATGCATTATTTACTTAATGAGCACCAATGATCAGTTTAGAATGATCACTTTAACTGGCCGATCAACTTGACATGCGCACACTGAATGTAAAGAATCCAATGCCAACGTTAAGCTAGCTCAGTTTTCTATATTGTGACAAAATTTGAGACATAAATAGATAAGTCAAAGCGTCCAAGTAACCCAATCTATCACGAATTGCGTGATGTCATGCATTATGCTTCATTTATAAGTTGTTACTCAATGAGCACCAATGATCAGTTTATAATGTTCACTTTAATTGGCCGATGAACTTAACATATCCGCACTAAATCGTACGTAACTTTTAATTTAGAGCTCAGAATAACACGAATCTAATGCCCAGGTTAAGCTAGCTAAATTTTCTATATTGTGAAAAAATTTGAAACATTAACAGATAAGAAAAAGCGTTCAAGTAATCCAGTCTAGCCAAAACTACGTGATGCCATGCATTATGATTCATTTATAAGCTTTTACTCAATAAACACCAATGATCAGTTTAGAATGATCAATTTAGCTGGCCGATCAATTTGACATGTATGTACTAAATCGTCCATAACTTTTGATTCATAGCTCATAATGACACGAATCCAATGCCCACGTTAAGCTAGCTCAATCTTTTATATTGTGAAAACGTTTAATACAGAACTAGATACGACAAAGAGTCCACATAATTTAATCTATCCCAAAACTGCGGTATGCCATCCTTTATGCTTCATTTATAAGTGTTTCCTTAATGAGCACCAATGATCAGTTTAGATTGATCACTATAACTGGGTGATCAACTTGACATGTCTGCACTGAATCGTCCGTAACTTATATTTTAGAGCTTAGAATGACACAAATCCAATGCCCACGTTAAGCTAGCTCAATTTTTTTATTTTGACAAAGTATAAGATAGAATTAGATACGATAAAGTGTCCAACTAATCCAGTTTATCCCAAACTTCATGATCCCATGCTTTATGCTTCATTTATAAGCGTATACTTAATGAGCACCAATGATCACTTTAGAATGATCACTTTAACTAGGCGATCAACTTGACCTGTCTGCACTAAATCATCTGTAACTTTTTATTTAGAGCTCAGGATAACACGAATCCAATGCCCAGGTTAAGGTAGCTCAATTTTCTATATTGTGACAAAATTTCAGACTGAAATAGATATGACAAAGCATCCAAGTTACCAAGCTATCCAAAACCGCGTGATGTCATGCATTATGCTTCATTTATAAGCACTTACTCAATGAGCACCAATGATCAGTTTAGAATGATCATATTAACTGCCCGATCAACTTGACATGTTTGCACTAAACCGTCTCTAACTTTTGATTCAGAGCTCAGAATGACATGTATCCAACACCCACGTTAGGCTAGCTCAATTTTCTATGTTGTGAGAAAATTTAAGACATAAATAGATACGATAAAGTGTCCAAGTAATCCAATCTATCCAAACTGTGTGATGCCATGCATTATTGTTCATTTATAAGCTTTTACTCCATGAGCACCAGTGATCAGTTTAGAATGATCCTTTTAACTGGCTAATCAACTTGACATGCCTGCACTAAATCGTTCGTAACTTTTGATTAAGATCTCAGAAGCACACGAATCCAATGCCTACGTTAGGCCAGCTGAATTTTCTATAGTGTAACAAAATTTGAGACAGAAATAGATACAACAAAGCGTCCAAGTAATCTAGTCTATTCATAACTGTGTGATGCCATGCATTATACTTCATTTATAAGCCTTTACTCAATGAACACCAATGATCAGTTAAGAATTATCACTTTACCTGGCCGATCAACTTGACATATCCGGGCTAAATTGTCCTTAACTTTTGATTTAGAGCTTAGAATGACACGAATCCAATGCACACTTTATGCTAGTTCAATTTTCTATATTGTGACAAAATTTTATACATAACTAGATACGACAAAGCGTCCAAATAATCCAATATATCCCAAACAGCTTGATTCCATAGATTATGCTTCATTTACAAGCCTTTACTTAATGAGTACCAATGATCAGTTTTGAATAATCATATTAACTGGTCGATCCACTTGACATGCTCGCACTAAATCTTCCGTAAATTTTGATTTAGAGCTCAGAATGAGACGAATCTAATGCCCACGTTAAGCTAGCTCAATTTTCTATATTTTGACAAAAGTTTAGACTAAATTTGCTTCGAAAAGTCCTCCAAGTAATCAAATCTATCCAAAACAGTGTGATGTCAAGCATTATACTTCATTTATAAGCCTTTACTCAATGAGCACCAGTGATCAGTTTAGAATAATCAATTTCATTGGGCGATCAACTTGATATTTCTGACCTAAATCGTGCATAACTTTTGATTTATAACTATAATGACACGAATCTCATGCTCACGTTAATCTAGCTCAATTTTCTATATTGTGAAATAATTTGAGACAGAAATAGATACAAAAAGCGTTCAAGTAATCCAAGGTAGCCAAAACTGCGTGATGCCATGGATTATGCTTCATTTATAAGCCTTTACTCAATGAGGACCAAGGATCAGTTTTGAATGATCACTTTAACTGGCTGATCAACTTGACATGTCCGCATTAAATTGTCCGTAACTTATGATTTAGAGCTCAAACTAACACGAATCCAATGCCCACGTTAAACTAGCTCAATTTTCAATATTGTGACAAAATTTGAGATAGGAATATATACGAAATGGTGTTCAAGTAATCCAATATAGCCAGAACTTCGTGATGCCATGCATTATGCTTCATTTATAAGCCTTTACTCAATGAGCACCAATGATTTCTTTAGAATGATTACTTTAACTGGCCGATAAACTTGACATTTCTGCACTAAGTCGTCCGTAACTTTTGATTTAGAGGATAGAATAACACGAACCCAATGCCCATGTTACGTTTGTTCAATTTTCTATATTGTGACAAATTTTGAGATGGAAATAGATACGACAAAGCGTTCAAGTAATCCAATCTATCCCGAACTGCGTGATGCTTTGCATTATGCTTCATTTATAAGCCATTACTCATTGAGCACCAATTATTACTCATAATGACACGAATCCAATGCCCACGCTAAGCTAGGTAAATTTTCTATATTGTGACAAAGTTTGAGACACAAATAGATATAAAAAAACGTTCAAGTAATCCAAGCTATCCAAAACTGCGTGATGCCATGCAATTTGCTTCATTTATAAGGCTTTACTCAATGAGCACCAATGTTTAGGTTAGAATGATCTCTTTAACTGGCCGATCAACTTGACATGTCCGCACTAAATCTTCCCAACTTTTGGTTTGGAGCTCAGAATAACACGAATCCAATGCCCACGTTAAACTAGCTCAATTTTCTATATTTTGACAAACCTTGAGTCAGATATAGATATGACAAAGCGTCCATGTCATCCAATCTCCGAACTGCGTGATTCAATGAATTATATTTCATTTATAAGCCTTTACTCAATGTGGACCAATGATCAGTTTAAAATGATCACTTTAACAGGCCGATCAACTTGACATGTCCACGTTAAATCGTCTATAACTTATGATTTAGAGCTCAAACTAACACGAATCCAATGCCCATATTAAGCTAGCTCAATTTTCAATATTGTGACAAATTTTGAGACAGAAGTGGATACGAAATTGTGTTCAAGTAGTCCAATCTAGCCAAAACTGTGTTATACCATGCATTATGCTTCATTTATAAGCCTTTACTCAATCAGCACCAATGATCAGTTTAGAATGATCACTTTAACTGGCCGATCAACTTTACATGTCCGCAGTAAATATCCGTAACTTTTGATTTAGAGCTCAAAATGACACGAATCCAATGCCTATGTTAAGCTAACTCAATTGTCTATATTTTAACTAAATTTGAGACAACAAATATACAAAAAGTAGTCCAATCTAGCCAAAAACTACGTGATGCCATGCATTATACTTCATTTATAAGCCTTTACTCAATGAGCACCAGTGATCAGTTTAGAATAATCAATTTCATTGGGCGATCAACTTGATATTTCTGAACTAAATCGTGCATAACTTTTGATTTATAACTATAATGACACGAATCTAATGCTCACGTTAATCTAGCTCAATTTTCTATATTGCGAAATAATTTGAGACAGAAATAGATACAAAAAGCGTTCAAGTAATCCAAGGTAGCCAAAACTGCGTGATGCCATGGATTATGCTTCATTTATAAGCCTTTACTCAATGAGGACCAAGGATCAGTTTTGAATGATCACTTTAACTGGCTGATCAACTTGACATGTCCGCATTAAATTGTCTGTAACTTATGATTTAGAGCTCAAACTAACACGAATCCAATGCCCACGTTAAACTAGCTCAATTTTCAATATTGTGACAAAATTTGAGATAGGAATAGATACGAAATGGTGTTCAAGTAATCCAATATAGCCAGAACTTCGTGATGCCATGCATTATGCTTCATTTATAAGCCTTAACTCAATGAGCACCAATGATTTCTTTAGAATGATTACTTTAACTGGCCGATAAACTTGACATTTCTGCACTAAGTCGTCCGTAACTTTTGATTTAGAGGATAGAATAACACGAACCCAATGCCCATGTTATGTTTGTTCAATTTTCTATATTGTGACAAATTTTGAGATGGAAATAGATACGACAAAGCGTTCAAGTAATCCAATCTATCCCGAACTGCGTGATGCTTTGCATTATGCTTCATTTATAAGCCATTACTCATTGAGCACCAATTATTAGTTAAGAATGATCATTTTAAGTGGGCGCTAAACTGGACATGTCTGCACTAAATCGTCCATAACTTTTTATTTGTAGCTTATAATGACACGAATCCAATGCCCACATTAAGATAGCTCAATTTTCTTTATTGTGAGAAATTTTGAGACAGAAATAGATACAAAAGAGTGTTCATGTAATCCAAGCTAGCCAAAATTGCATGATGCCATGCATTTTGCTTCATTTATAAGCCTTTACTCAATGAGCAACAATGATCAGTTTAGAATGATAACTTTAACTGCCCGATCAACTTGACATGTCCGCACTTAATCATCCCTAACTTTTGATTTAGAGCTTAGAATGACACGAATCCAATGCCCACGATAAGCTAGCTAAATTTTCTATATTGTGACAAAATTTCGGATAGAACTAGATACGAAAAAGCTTTCAAGTAATCCAACCTAGCCAAAACTGCGTGATCCTATGCTTTATGCTTCATTTATAAGCGTTTACTAAATGAGCACCAATGATCATTTGAAAATGATCAATTTAACTAGGCGATCAACTTGACATGTTTGCACTAAATCGTCTATAACTTTTGATTTAAAGCTCATAATTACACGAATCCAATGTCCACGTTAATGTAGTTAAATTTTCTATATTGTGACAAAATTTGAGAGACGTTATATACAACAAAATGTCCAAGCTAGCCAATACTACGTGATGCCATGCATTTTGCTTCATTTATAAGCATTTACTTAACGAGCTACCAGTGATCAGTTTAGAATTATCAATTTAATTGGGCGATCAACTTGACATGTCTTCACTAAATCGCCCATAACTTTTTAATTACAGCTTATAATGAAATGAATCCAATGCCCACGTTAAGCTAGCTCAATTTTCTATGATGTGACAAAATTTGAGGCTTAAACAGATTCAGAAAACGTTCAAGTAATCCAAGCTAGCGAAAAGTGTGTGATGCCATGCATTTTGCTTCATTTATTAGCCTTTAATTAATGAGCACCAATGATCAGTTTAGAATGATCATGTTAACTAGGTGATCGATTTGACATGTCTGCATTAAATCGTCTGCAACTTTTGATTTAGAGATAAGAATAACACGAATCCAATGACCATGTTAAACTAGTTCAATTTTCTATATTCTGACAAAATTTGAGATTGAAATAGATACGAAAAAGTGTTAAAGTAATCCAAGCTAGCCAAAATTGCGTGATGCCATGTATTTGCTTCATTTATAAGCATTTACTCAATGAGCACCAATGATCTGTTTAGAATGATCACTGTAACAGGCCCATCAACTTGACATGTCCGCACTAAATTGTCCGTAACTTTTGATTTAGAGCTCAGGATGACACGAACAAATGGCCACGTTAAGCTAGCTAAATGTTTTATATTGTGAAAAAATTTGAGACCTAACTAGATACGACAAAGAGTCCACGTAATTCAATCTATCCCAAACTGCGTGATGCCATGCTTTATGCATTATTTACTTAATGAGCACCAATGATCAGTTTAGAATGATCACTTAACTGGCCGATCAACTTGACATGCGCACACTGAATGTAAAGAATCCAATGCCAACGTTAAGCTAGCTCAGTTTTCTATATTGTGACAAAATTTGAGACATAAATAGATAAGTCAAAGCGTCCAAGTAACCCAATCTATCACGAATTGCGTGATGTCATGCATTATGCTTCATTTATAAGTTGTTACTCAATGAGCACCAATGATCAGTTTATAATGTTCACTTTAATTGGCCGATGAACTTAACATATCCGCACTAAATCGTACGTAACTTTTAATTTAGAGCTCAGAATAACACGAATCTAATGCCCAGGTTAAGCTAGCTAAATTTTCTATATTGTGAAAAAATTTGAAACATTAACAGATAAGAAAAAGCGTTCAAGTAATCCAGTCTAGCCAAAACTACGTGATGCCATGCATTATGATTCATTTATAAGCTTTTACTCAATAAACACCAATGATCAGTTTAGAATGATCAATTTAGCTGGCCGATCAATTTGACATGTATGTACTAAATCGTCCATAACTTTTGATTCATAGCTCATAATGACACGAATCCAATGCCCACGTTAAGCTAGCTCAATCTTTTATATTGTGAAAACGTTTAATACAGAACTAGATACGACAAAGAGTCCACATAATTTAATCTATCCCAAAACTGCGGTATGCCATCCTTTATGCTTCATTTATAAGTGTTTCCTTAATGAGCACCAATGATCAGTTTAGATTGATCACTATAACTGGGTGATCAACTTGACATGTCTGCACTGAATCGTCCGTAACTTATATTTTAGAGCTTAGAATGACACAAATCCAATGCCCACGTTAAGCTAGCTCAATTTTTTTATTTTGACAAAGTATAAGATAGAATTAGATACGATAAAGTGTCCAACTAATCCAGTTTATCCCAAACTTCATGATCCCATGCTTTATGCTTCATTTATAAGCGTATACTTAATGAGCACCAATGATCACTTTAGAATGATCACTTTAACTAGGCGATCAACTTGACCTGTCTGCACTAAATCATCTGTAACTTTTTATTTAGAGCTCAGGATAACACGAATCCAATGCCCAGGTTAAGGTAGCTCAATTTTCTATATTGTGACAAAATTTCAGACTGAAATAGATATGACAAAGCATCCAAGTTACCAAGCTATCCAAAACCGCGTGATGTCATGCATTATGCTTCATTTATAAGCACTTACTCAATGAGCACCAATGATCAGTTTAGAATGATCATATTAACTGCCCGATCAACTTGACATGTTTGCACTAAACCGTCTCTAACTTTTGATTCAGAGCTCAGAATGACATGTATCCAACACCCACGTTAGGCTAGCTCAATTTTCTATGTTGTGAGAAAATTTAAGACATAAATAGATACGATAAAGTGTCCAAGTAATCCAATCTATCCAAACTGTGTGATGCCATGCATTATTGTTCATTTATAAGCTTTTACTCCATGAGCACCAGTGATCAGTTTAGAATGATCCTTTTAACTGGCTAATCAACTTGACATGCCTGCACTAAATCGTTCGTAACTTTTGATTAAGATCTCAGAAGCACACGAATCCAATGCCTACGTTAGGCCAGCTGAATTTTCTATAGTGTAACAAAATTTGAGACAGAAATAGATACAACAAAGCGTCCAAGTAATCTAGTCTATTCATAACTGTGTGATGCCATGCATTATACTTCATTTATAAGCCTTTACTCAATGAACACCAATGATCAGTTAAGAATTATCACTTTACCTGGCCGATCAACTTGACATATCCGGGCTAAATTGTCCTTAACTTTTGATTTAGAGCTTAGAATGACACGAATCCAATGCACACTTTATGCTAGTTCAATTTTCTATATTGTGACAAAATTTTATACATAACTAGATACGACAAAGCGTCCAAATAATCCAATATATCCCAAACAGCTTGATTCCATAGATTATGCTTCATTTACAAGCCTTTACTTAATGAGTACCAATGATCAGTTTTGAATAATCATATTAACTGGTCGATCCACTTGACATGCTCGCACTAAATCTTCCGTAAATTTTGATTTAGAGCTCAGAATGAGACGAATCTAATGCCCACGTTAAGCTAGCTCAATTTTCTATATTTTGACAAAAGTTTAGACTAAATTTGCTTCGAAAAGTCCTCCAAGTAATCAAATCTATCCAAAACAGTGTGATGTCAAGCATTATACTTCATTTATAAACCTCTACTCAATGAGCACCAATGATTAGTTTAAAATGAGTATCAATAATCAGTTTAGAATAGTAATATTAACTAGTCGATCCACTTGACATTTACATACTAAATAATCTGTAAATTTTGATTTAGAACTCAGAATGACACGAATCCAATGCCCACGTTTTAGCTCAATTTTCAATAGTTTGACAAAATTTGAGACAGAACTAGATATGACAAAGCGTCCAAGTATTCTAATGTATCCAAAACTGCGAGATGCCATGCATTATGTTTCATTTATAAACCTTTACAAAATAAGCACCAACGATAAGTTTAGAGTGATCATTTTCACTGGCCGTTCAACTTACATTGCACTAAATCATCCGTAACTTTTGATTTATAGCTTAGAATGACACGAACCCAATGCCCACGTTAACTAGTTCAATTTTTTATTTTATAACAAAATTTGAGACAAAACTAGATTCAACAAAACGTCCAAGAATTCCAATCTTTCTCAAAGTCCGTGATGCCATGCATTATCCTTCATTTATAATCCTTCACTCAATGAGCACGAATGATTAGTTTAGAATAATTATATTGACTGTGGATCAACTTGAAATGTCCGCACAAAATCATCCATAACTTTTGATTTATAGCTCAAAATGACACGAATCCAATGCCCACGTTAAGGTAGCTCAATTGTCTATATTAAGAAAATTTTGAGACAGAAATCGATACGACAAAGCGTCCGAGTAATCCAATCTATCCCTCGTGATGCCATGCATTATGCTTCATTGATAAAGCTTTACTCAATGAGCACCAAAGATCAGTTTAGAATGATCATTTTAACTGGCATATCAACTTGACATGCCTGCACTAAATCGTACGGAACTTTTGATTTATAGCTCAGATTGACACGAATCCAATGCCCATGTTAAGCTAGTTCAATTTCCTATATTGTGACAAACTTTGAGACAGAACTAGATACGACAAAGCATCTAAGTAATCCAATATATCCCAAACTACGTGATGCCATGCATTATACTTCATTTATATATAAGCCTTTATTTAATGAGCACCCACGATCAGTTTAGAATGATCATTTTAGCTGGCCGATCAACTTGATATGTCTACACTAAATCGTCCATAACTTTTGATTTATAGCTCAGAACGACACGAATCCAATGCCTATGTTAAGCTAGTTCAATTTTCTATATTGTGACAAAATTTAAGATAGAACTAGATACAACAATGCGTCTATGTTATTCAATATATCCTAAACTGAGTGATGCCATGCATTATGCGTTATTTATAAGCCTTTACTCAAGGAGCACCAATGATCAGTTTAAAATGATCACTTTAACTGGCCGATCAACTTGACATGTCCGCACTAAAGGGTCCGTAACTTTTGATTTAGAGCTAGTTCAATTTTCTATATTGTGACAAAATTTGAGAGAAAACTAGATACCACAAAGCATTCAAATAATCCAATCTATTCCAAACAGCGCGATGCTATAGATTATGCTTCATTTATTAGCCTTTACTCAATGAGTACCAATGATTAGTTTTGAATAATCATATTAACTTGTCGATCCACTGGACATGTCCGGACTAAATCATTCGTAAATTTTGATTTAAAGCTCCAAATGACACGAATCCAAAGCCCACGTTAAGCTAGCTCAATTTTCTATATTTTGATAAAATTTAAGACTAAATTTGCTTCGAAAAGTCCTCCAAGTAATCAAATCTATGTAAAACTGTGTGATGTTATGCATTATGTTTCATTTATACGCCTTTACTCAATGAGTACCAATGATCGGTTTTGAATAATCATATTAATTGGTCGATCCACCTGACATGTCCGCACGAAATCTTCTTTAAATTTTGATTTAGAGCTCAGAATGACACGATTCCAATGCCCACGTTAAGCTAGCTCAATTTTCTATATTTTAACAAAATTTAAGACTAAATTTGCTTTGAAAGTCCTCCAAGTAATCAAATCTATCCAAAATTGTGTGATGTCATTCAACATGCTTCATTTATAAGCCTTTACTCAATGTGCACCAATGATCAGTTTAAAATGATAATTCTAGCTTGCTGATCAACTTGATATATCTGCACTAAATCGTCCGTAACTTTTGATTTATAGCTCATAATGACACAAATCCAATGCCCACGTTATTCTAGCTCAATTTTGTATATTGTGACAAAATTTAAAATCGAAGTAGATACGACAAAGCATCCAAGTAATCCAATCTATCCCGAACTGCGAAATGCCATGCATTCCTTTACTCAATAAGCACCAATGATCAGTTTACAATGATCATTTTAACTGGCCGATCAACTTGACATTTCTGCACTAAATCGTCTGTAATTCTTGATTTATAGCTTAGAATGACACGAATCCAATGCCCACGAAAAACTACTTCAATTTTCTATATTGTGACAAATTTTGAGATAAAACTAGGTACGACAAAGCATGCAAGTGTTGCAATCTATCCCATACTGTGTGATGCCATGCATTATACTTCATTTATAAGCGTTCATCACTCAATGAGCACCAATGATAAGTTTGGAATAATCATATTAACTGGCTGATCAACTTGACCTATCCACACTAAATCGTCTGTAACTTTTGATTTATAGCTCAAAATGACACGGATCCAATGCCCATGTTAAGCTAGCTCAAATTTCTAAATTGAGACAGAAATAGATAAGACAAAGCGTCCAAATAATCCAATCTATCCCAAACTGCGTGATGCCATGCATTATGTTTCATTGATAAATATTTTCTCAATGAGCACCAATGATCAGTTTAGAATGATCATTTTAACTGGCCGATCAACTTGACATGGCTACACTAAATCGTCCGTAACTATTGATTTATAGCTCAGATTGGCACGAATCCCATGCCCATGTTAAGCTAGTTCAATTTTCTATATTGTGACAAAATTTGAGGCAGAATTAGATACGAAAAAGCACCCAAGTAATCCTATATATCACAAACCATGCGATGCCATAGATTATGCTTCATATATTAGGGCTTACTAAATAAGTACCAATGATTACTTTAGAATAGTAATATTAACTGGTCGATCCACTTGCCATGTACGCACTAAATCATACGTAAATTTTAATTTAAAGCTTAGAATTACATGAATCCAACGCCCACGTTTTAGCTCAATTTTCAATACTTTGACAAAATTTGAGACAGAACTAGATCTGACAAACCATCCAATTAATCCAATCTATCTAAAACTACGAGATTCCATGCATTGTTTTTCATTTATAATGCTTTATACAATAAGCATCAATTATCAGTTTAGAGTGATCATTTTAACTGGTCGATCAACTTTACATTTTTGCACTAAATCGTCCGTAACTTTTGATTTATAGCTTTGAATGTCACAAATCCAATGCCCACGTTAAACTAGTTCAATTTTCTATTTTATGACAATATTTGAGACAAAACTAGATACAACAAAGAGTTGAAGTTTTCCAATATATCTCAAACTGCGTGATGCCATGTATTATGCTTCATTTAAAAGCCTTCACTCAATGAGCACCAATGATCAGTTTAGAATAATCACATTAACTGGCCGATAACCTTGACATGTCTGCACGAAATAGTCCGTAACGTTTGATTTATAGCCCAGAATGAATCGAATCCAATGCCTACTTTCAGCTAGCTCAATTTTCTATATTGAGAGAAAATTGAGACAGAAATAGATAGGACAAAGCGTCCAAGTATTCCAATCTCTCCCAAAGTGCGTGATGCCCATGTTAAGCTAGTTCAATTTTCTATATTGTGACAAAATTTGAGGTAGAATTATATACGAAAAAGCGCCCAAGTAATCCTATATATCACAAACCATGCGATGCCATAGATTATGCTTCATATATTAGGGCTTACTAAATAAGTACCAATGATTACTTTAGAATAGTAATATTAACCGGTCGATCCACTTGACATGTACGCACTAAATCATACGTAAATTTTAATTTAAAGCTCGGAAGTACACGAATCCAACGCCCACGTTTTAGCTCAATTTTCAATACTTTGACAAAATTTGAGACAGAACTAGATCTGACAAAGCGTCCAATTAATCCAATCTGTCCAAAACTGTGAGATGCCATGCATTGCTTTTCATTTATAATTATTTATACAATAAGCACCAATGATCAATTTAGAGTGTTCATGTTAACTGGTCGATCAACTTTACATTTCTGCACTAAATCATCCGTAACTTTTGATTTACAGCTTTGAATGTCACGAATCCAATGCCCACGTTAAACAAGTTCAGTTTTCTATTTTATGAAAATATTTGAGACAAAACTAGATACAACAAAGATTTGAAGTTTTCCAATATATCTCAAACTGCGTGATGCCATGTATTATGCTTCATTTATAAGCCTTCACTCAATGAGCACCAATGATCAGTTTAGAATAATCACATTAACTGGCCGATAACCTTGACATGTCTGCACGAAATAGTCCGTAACTTTTGATTTATAGCCCATAATGAATCGAATCCAATGCCTACTTTCAGCTATCTCAATTTTCTATATTGAGAGAAAATTGAGACAGAAATAGATAGGACAAAGCGTCCAAGTATTCCAATCTCTCCCAAAGTGCGTGATGCCATGCATTATGCTTCATTTATAAGCCTTTACTCAATGAGCACCAATGATAAGTTATGTATGATAATTTTAACTTGCCGACTAATTTGATATTTTTGCACTAATTTGTCCGTAACTTTTGATTTATAGCTCAAAATGACACGAATCCAATGCCCACATTAAGTTAGTTCAATTTTCTATATTGGGACAAAATTTGCCAGATATAGATACGACAAAGCATCCAAGTTATCCAAGCTATCCAAAAATGCGTGATGTCATCATTATGCTTTGTTTATAAGCATTTACTCAATGAGCACCAATGATCAGTTTATAATGATCATATTAACTGACCGTTCAACTTGACATATTTGTACTAAATCGTCCGTAACATTTGATTTAGAGCTCAGAATGACACTAATCCAATGCCCACATTAAGCTAGGTCAATATTCTATATTGGGACAAAATTTGAGACAGAAATAGATACGACAAAGCGTCCAACTAATCCAATATATCCCAAACTGCGTGATGCCTTGCATTATTCTTCATTTATAAGCTTTTACTCAATGAGCACCAATGATCAGTTTAGAATGATCATTTAAACTGGCCGATCAACTTGACATGGCTGCACTAAATCATCCGTAACTTTTGATTTATAGCTCAAAATGACACGAATCCAATGCCCATGTTAAGCTAGTTATTTTTTCTATATTGTGACAAAATATGAGACAGAACTTGATATGACAAAGCATCCAAGTAATCCAATCTATCTCAAACCGCGTGATGCCATGCTTTATGCTTCATTTATAAACCGCGTGAGTACCCACGATCAGTTTAGTATAATCATTTTAACAGGCGATCCACTTGACATGCCCACACTAAATCGTCTTTATATTTTGATTTAGAGCTCAGAATGAAACGAATCTGATTCACGTTAAGCTACCTCAATTTTCTATATTTTGACAAAATTTGAGACAGAACTAGATATGAAAAAGGGTCCAAGTAATGCAATCTATCCCAAACCGCGTGGTGCCATGCATTATGCTTCATTTATATGCCTTTACTCAATGAGAACCAATGATCAGTTTTGAATAATCATATTAACTCGCCGATCCACTTGACATGTCCGCACTAAATCGTTCGTAAATTTTGATTTAGAACTTAGAATGACACGAATCCAATTCCCACGTTAACCTAGCCCAATTTTCTATATTTTGACAAAATTTGAGACAGAAATAGAGACGAAAAAGCGTCCAAATAATCGAATCTATCCAAACTGCTTGATACCATGCTTTATGCTTCATTTATATGCCTTTACTTAATGAGCACCAATGATAAGTTTAGAATGATCTCTTAACTGGCTGATCAACTTGACATGTCCGCCCTAAATCGTGCGTAACTTTTGATTTAGAACTCAGAATGACCTGAATCAAATGCCGACGTTAAGCTAGCTCAATTTTCTATATTGTGACAAAATTTGATGCATAAATAGATACGACAAAGCGTTCAAGTAATCCAATTTATCCCAAACTGCGCAATGGCATGCATTATTCTTAATTTATAAGCCTTTCCACAATGCGTACAATTGATCATTTCAGAATAATCATTTTAACTAGCCGATCCACTTGACATGTCCCCACTAAATCATCTGTAAATTTTGATTTAGAGCTTAGAATGATAAGATTCCAATGCCCACGTTGATCGATCTACCTCAAATTTCTATATTTTGACAAAACTTGAGACAGAACTAGATACAGCAAAGCGTCCAAGTAATCCAACCTATCTCAAACCGCGTGATGCCATGCATTATCCTTCATTTATAAGCCTTTACTCAATCAGTACCAATGATCCGTTTTGATTAATCATTTGACATGTCCATTTGACATGTCCGCACTAAATCGTCGGTAAATTTTGATTTAGAGCTCAGAATGATATGAATCCAATGCCCACATTAATCTAGCACAATTTTCAATATTGTAACAAAATTTGAGGCAGTAATAGATACGAAAAAGCATCCAAGTAATCCAATCTATCCTGAACTGCGTGATGCTATGCATTATGCTTCATTTATAAGCCTTTATTCAATGAGCACCAATGATAAGTTTATAATGATCATTTTAACTGGCCGATCCACTTGACATGGTTGCACTAAGTCGTCCGTAACTTTGTTTTATAGCTCTGAGTGACACGAATCCAATGCTCACGTTAAGTTAGTTCAGTTTTCGATATTGTGACAAAATTTGAGACAGAGTTATATACGACAAAACGTCCAAGTAATCCATCTATCCTAAACCTCGTAATACCATGCATTACGCTTTATTTATAACCCTTTACACAATGCGTATCAATGATCAATTTAGAATAATCATATTCATTGGCCAATCCACTTGACAGGTCCGCACTAAAACGTCTGTAAATTTTGATTTAGAGCTCAGAATGACACGAATCCAATGGCCACGTTAATCTAGCTCAAATATTTAAATTTTGAAAAACTTTGAGAGAGAACTAGATACGGCAAAGCGTCCAAGTAATCCAACCTATTCCAAACCGCGTGATGCCATGCATTATCCTTCATTTATAAGCCTTTACTCAATGAGTAATAATGATCGGTTTTGAATAATCATATTAACTGGTCGTTCCACTTGACATGTCCGCAATAAATCGTACATAAATTTTGATTTAGAGCTCCGAGTAATAGGAATCCAATGCCCACGTTAAGCTAACTCAATTTTCTATATTTTGACAAAATTTGAGACAAAAATAGATATGACAAAGCGTCCAATCGCTTGATGCCATGCTTTATAGTACCAATGATCAGTTTAGAATATTCACTTTAAATGGCCAATCAACTTGACATGTCCGCACGAAATCATGTGTAACTTTTGATTTAGGGCTCCGAAACAAACGAGTTTAATGTACACGTTATGCTAGCTCAATTTTCTATAGTGTAACATAAATAGATATGACAAAGCGTCCAAGTAATCCAATCTAACCAAAACCGTGTAATGTCATGCATTATGCTACATTTATAAGCCATTACTCAATCAGCACCAATGATCAGTTTAGAATGATCATTTTAACTTGCCGATCAACTTGTCATGTCTGCATTAAATCGTCCATAACTTTTGATTTATAGCTCAGAATGACACGAATCCAATGCCCACATTTAACTAGCTCAATTTTCTATAATTTAACAAAATTTGAGACATAAATAAAGACCACAAAGCATCCAATTAATCCCATCTATCCCAAACTGCATGATGTCATGCTTTATTTTTCATTTATAAGCTTTTACTTAATGAGCACTAATGATCATCTTAAAATGATCCTTTTAACGGGCCGATCAACTTAACATGTCTGCACTAAATCGTCCATAACTTTTGATTTATAGCTCCGAATGACACGAATCCAATCCCTACATTAAGCTTAATCAATTTTCTAAATTGTGACAAAATTTGAAACATAACTAGATACAACAAAACGTCCAGGAAATCCAATATAACTCAAACTACGTAATGCCATGCATTATGCTTCATTTATAAGCCTTTACTCAATTAGCAACAATGATCAGTTTAGAAAGATTACTTTAACTAGCCGATCAACTTCACATGTCTGCACTAAATTGTACGTATCTTTTGATATAGAGCTCAGAATGAAACGAATCCAATGGCCATGTTAAGCTAGCTCAAATTTCTATATTGCGACAAAATTTAAGTTAGAAATAGAGAACATAAAGAATCCAAGCAATCCAATCTATCCAAACTACTTGCTGCCATGCTTTATGCTTCATTTATAAGGCTTTACTTAATGAGTACCAATGATCTGTTTAGAATAATCACTTTAACTGGCCACTCAACTTCACATGTCCATACTAAATCGTCCGTAACTTTTGATTTAGAGATTAGGATGACACGAATCCAATGCCCACATTCAACTAGCTCAATTTTCTATATTCTAACAAAACAATTGAGACAAAAATAGAGGCGACAAAGCGTCCAAGTAATCCCATATATCCAAACTACTTGATATCCTGCTTTATGCTTCATTTATAAGCCCTTACTTAATGAGCACCAATGATCTTTTTAGAATGATCACTTTAACTGGCCACTGAACATGACATGTCCGCACTAAATTCTCCGTAATTTTTGATTTAGAGCTCCGAATGAGACGAATCCAATGCCCTCGTTAAGGTAGCTCAATTTTCTATATTTTTACAAAAAATTTGAGACAGAAATGGAGACGGCAAAGCTTCCAAGTAATCCAATCTATACCAAATTGCATGATGCCATGCTTTATGCTTCATTTATAAGCCTTTACTGAATGAGCACCAATGATCAGTTTAGAATGATCATATTAACTGGCCGATCAACTTGACATGTCCGCACTAAATCGTCCGTCACTTTTGATTTAGAGCACAGAAACATACGAATATAATGCACACGTTAAGCTAGCTCAATTTTCTATACTTTTCAAAATAGGAGACAGAAATAGATACGACAAAACGACCATGTAATCCTTTCTATCCCAAACTGCGTGAGGCCATGCATTATGCTTCATTTATAAGCCTTTACTTAACCAACACCAATGATCAGTTTAGAATTATCACTTTAACTCATAGATCAACTTGACATGTCCACACTAAATCGTCCGTAACTTTTGATTTAGGCTCGGAAACACACGAATCCAATGCCCATGTTAAGCTAGCTTAGTTTTCTCTACTTTTTCAAAATTTGAGCCAGAAATAAAGATGACTAAGCGTCCAAGTAATCCAATCTATCCCACACTGCGTGATGCCATGCTTTATGCTTCATTTATAAGGCTTTACTTAATAAGCACCAATGATTAGTTTAGTGTGATCATTTTAACTCGCCGATCAACTTGACATGTCCGCACTAAATCGTATGTAACTTTTTATTTAAAGCTCAGAAACACACGAATGCAATACCCACGTTAAGTTAGCTCAATTTTCTATAGTGTAACAAAATTTGAGACAGAAATAGATACGACAAAGCGTCCGAGTAATCCACTCTATCTAAAACTGTGTGATGCCATGAACTATGCTTCATTTTTAAGCATTTACTCAAAGAGCACCAATGATCAGTTCAGAATGATCACTTTAACTGGCCGATCAACTTGACATATCCGCATTAAATTGGCAATAACTTTTCATTTAGAGCTCAGAATGATAGGAATCCAATGCCCACATTAAGCTAGCTCATTTTTTTTTATATTTTTACATAATTTGAGACCGAAATAGAGACGATAAAGCGTCCAAATAATCTAATCTATCCAAAACTGCGTGATGCCATGCTTTATGCTTCATTTATAAGCCTTTACTTAATGAGCACCAATTATAAGTTTAGAATGATCATTTTAACTCACCGTTCAAATTGACATGTCTACACTGAATCGTCCATAACTTTTGATTTAGGGCTCAGAAACACATGAATCCAATGCCCACGTTAATCTAGCTAAATTTTCTATAGTGTAACAAAATGTGAGATAGAAATAGATACGACAAAACATCCAAGTAATCGAATCTACCCATAACTGTGTGATGCCATCCATTATGCTTCACTTATAAGCCTTTACTCAATGACCACCAATGATCACTTTCGAATGATCTCTTTAACTAGCCCATCAACTTGACATGTCCACACTAAATCATCCGTAACTTTTGATTTAGAGCTTAGAATGAAACGAATCCAATTTCCACGTTATACTAGCTCAATTTTCTATATTTTAACAAATTTTGAGATAGAAACAGGGACAAAAAGCGTCCAAGTAACCCAATCTATCAAAAACTGTGCAATGCCATGCATTATGCTTCATCTATTAGCCTTTACTTAATGAGCACCAATGATAACTTTAGAATGATCACTTTAACTTGCCAATCAATTTGACATGTTCGCACTAAATCGTCCGTAACTTTTGTTTTATAGCTCAGTATGACACCAATCAAATGCAAACGATAAGGTAGCTCAATTTTCTATATTGTGACAAAATTTGAGATAGAAATAGATATGACAATGCGTCCTAGTAATCCAATCCATCCGCAAATTGTGTAATGCCATGCATTATGCTTCATTTATAAGTTTTTACTCAATGAGAAACAATGATCAGTTTAGAATAATCACTTTAACTGGCAGATAAACTTGACATGTCCGCACTAAATCGTCCTTAACATTTGATTTAGAGCTCAGAATGACACGAATTCAATGCCCATATTAATCTAGCTTAATTTTCTATATTGTGACAAAATTTGAGACAACAATAGATACGACAAAGCGTCCAAGTAATCCAATCCATTTCAAACTGCGTGATGCCATGCATTATTTTTCATTTATAAGCTCTTACTCAATGAGCACCAATCATCAGTTTAGAATGATCATTTAACTAGCCGATCAACTTGTCATGTCTTCACTAAATACCCCATAACTTTTTATTTATAGATCAGAATGACATGAAACCAATGCCTACATTAAGAAAGGTCAATTTTCTATATTGTGACAAAATTTGAAACAGAATTAGATACGACAAAGCATCCAAGTAATCCAATATATCCCAAAATGCGTGTTGCCATGCATTATGCTTCATTTATAAGCCTTTACTAAATGAGCACCTATGACCAGTTTAGAATAATAACTTTAACTGGCCGATCAACTTGACATGTCCGTACTAAATCGTCCCTAACTTTTGATTTAGAACTAAGAATGACACAATCCAATGCCCACGTTAATCTAGCTCAATTTTCTATATTGTGACAAAATCTGAGACAGAAATAGATACAACAAAACATCCAAGTAATCGAATCCATCCCAAACTGCGTGATGCCATGTGTTTTTTTATTTATAAGCGTTTACTCAATGGGCACCAATGATCAGTTTAGTATGATCATTTTAACTAGCCAACCAACTTGACATGTCTGCACTAAATTGTCCATAACTTTTGATTTATAGCTCTGAATGACACGAATCCAATGCCCACTTTAATCTAGTTCAGTTTTCTATATTGCAACAAAGTTTGAGACAGAACTAGATCTGACAAAGCATCCAAGTAATCCAATCTATCCCAAACTGCGTCATGTCATGCATTATGGTTCATTTATAAGACTTTACTCAAAGAGAACCAATGCTCAGTTTAAAATGAGCACTTTAACTGGCCAATCAACTTGACATGCCCGCACTAAATCATTTGTAAATTTTTATTTAGAGCTTAGAATGACACCAATTCAATGCCCACGTTAAGCTAGCTCAATTTTCTATATTGTGACAAAATATGTGATAGAAATAGACAGGACAAAGCGTCCACGTAATCCAATCCATCCAGACTGGGTGTTGCCATGCATTATTTTTTATTTATAAGCTTTTACTCAATTAGAACCAATGATCAGTTTAGAATGATCATTTTAACTGGCCGATCAACTTGTCATGTCTGCACTAAATCGTCCATAACTTTTGATTTATAGCTCAGAATGATACGAATCCAATGCCTGCATTAATCTAGTTCAATTTTTTGTATTGTGACAAAATTTTAAACGGAACTAGATACAACAAAGCGTCCAAGTAATGCAATATATCCCAAACTAGGTGAGGCCATGTATAATTCTTCATTAATAAGCTTTTACTCCATGAGCACCAATGATCAGTTTAGAATGATCATTTTAAGTAACCGATCAACTTTTGATTTATAGCTCAAAATGACACAAATTAAATGCCCACATTAAGACAGTTCAATTATCTATATTGTGACAAAATTTGAAACAAAACTAGATACGACAAAGCTCCCACGTAATCCAATATAACCCAAACTGCATGCTGTCATGCATTATGATTCATTTATAAGCTTTTACTCTATGACCACCAATGATCAGTTTAGAATGATCACTTTAACTAGCCGATCAACTTGACATGTCCGCACTAAATCGTCTGTAACTTTTGATTTAGAGCTCAGAATGATGACACGAATCCAATGCCCAAGTTATGCTAGCTCAATTTTCTATATTGTGACAAAATTCTAGACAGAAATAGATACGATAAAATGTCCAAGTAATCCAGTCCATCCAAACTGCGTGATGCCATGCATTATTTTTCATTTGTAAGCTTTTACTCAATGAGGACCAATGGTCAGTTTAGAATGATCATTATAACTGGCCGCTCAACATAACATTTGTTCACTAAATTGTCCATATCTTTTTATTTATAACTCATAATGACACGAATCCAATGCCCACATTAAGCTACTTTAATTTTCTATATTGTGACAAAATTTGAAACAAAACTAGATACAACAAAGCTTCCAAGTAATCCAATATAACTCAAACTGCGTGATGTCATGCATTATGCTTCAATTATAAGCCTTTACTCAATGAGCACCAATGATCAGTTTAGAATGATCACTTTAACTGGCCGATCACTTGACTTGTCCGCACTAAATCGTCTGTAACTTTTGATTTAGAGCTCACAATGCCACGTATCCAATGCCCACATTAAGCTAGTTCAATTTTTTATATTGTAATAAATTTGAAACAAAGCTAGATAAGAAAAAGCTTCCAAGTAATCCAATATAACCCAAACTGTGGGATGCCATGTATTATGCTTCATTTGAAAGACTTTATTCAATGAGCCCCAATGATCTGTTTAATGATCACTTTAACTGGCCGATCAACTTGACATGTCCGCACTTCGTTATTAACATTTGATTTTGAGCTCAGAATGACACAAATCCAATGCCCACATTAAGCTCGCTCAATTTTCTATATTGTAACAAAATTTTAGACCAAAATAGATATGAAAAAATGTCCTAGTAATCCAACCAATCCAAAACTGTGTGATGCCATGCATTATGCTTTATTTATAAACCTTTACTAAATGAGAACCAATGATTAGTTTAGAATAATCATATTAACATGCCGAACAACTTGACATGTCAACACTAAATCGTCCGTAACTTTTGATTTTGTGCTCAGAATGACACGAATCCATGCCCACGTTAAGCTATATAAATTTATAATATTTTGACAAAATTTGTAATAGAAGTAGAGACAACAAAGTGTCCAAGTAATCCAATCTATCCCAAACTGCGTGATGCCATGCTTTATGCTTCATTTATAAGCCTTTACTTAATGAGCACCAATGACCAGTTTAGAATGATCACTTAAATGGNCACACTAAAATGTCCATAACTTATGATTTAGAGCTGAGAATGACACGAATTCAATGCCCATGTTAAATGGCTCAACTTACTATATTGTGACAAAATTTCAGATAGAAATAGATACGAAAAAGCGTCCCACAAATCTAATTTATCCCAAACTGCATGATGTCATATATTATGCTTCACTTAGTAGCCTTTACTCAATAAGCACCAATGATCAGTTTAAAATAATCATATTAACAGGCTGATAACCTTGACATGTATGCATTAAATCGTATGTAACTGTGATTTAGAGCTCAGAATGACACGAATCTAATGCACATGTTCAGCTAGCTCAATTTTCTATGTTCTGACAAAATTTCAGATAGAAATAGAGACGACAAAGCGTCCAAGTAATCCAATCTATCCCAAACTGCATGAAACCATGCATTATGTTTCATTTATAAGCTTTTAATCAATTATCACCAATAATCAATTTAGTTAAGAATTCTCATTATAACTCGCCGATCAACTTGACATGTCTGCACTAAATCATACGTAATTTTTGATTTAGAGCTTTGAATGACACGAATCTAATGCCCGCGTTAACCTAACTCAATTTTCTATACTGTGACAAAAGTTGAGACAAAAAGAGATACGACAAAGCGTCCAAGTAATCCAATCTATCCCAAACTGCATGATGCCATGCATTATTCTTCATTTATAAGCTTTTACTGAATGTGCACCACTGATCAGTTTAGAATGATCATTTTAACTGGCCGATCAACTTGACATTTCCGCACCAAATCGTCTGTAACATTTGATTTAGAGCTCAAAATGACAGGAATCCAGTGCCCATGATAAGCAAACTCAATTTTCTATATTGTGAAAATAAGACTAAAATTGCTACGACAAGTCCTCCAAGTAATCAAATCTATCCAAAACTACGTGATGTCATGCATTATGATTCGTTTATAAGCTTTTACTCAATGAGAACCAATGATCAGTTTAGAATGATCATTTTAACTAGCCAATGAACTTGACATGTCTGCACCAAATCTTCTATAAGTTTCGATTTATAGCTCATAATGACACGAATTCAATGTACATGTTAAGCTAGCTCAATTTTTTTATATTGTGACAAAATTTTAGACAGAAATAAAGACGACAAAGCATCCAAGAAATCCAACCTATCCCAAACTGCGGGATGTCATGCATTATGCTTCATTTATAAGCTTTTAATCAATGAGCACCAATGATCAGTTAGGAATGATCATTTTAACTGACCGATCAACTTGACATGTCCGCAATAAATCTTCTGTACCTTATGATTTAGAGCTCATAATGACACAAATCCAATACACACGTTAAGCTAGCTCAATTTTCAATATTTTGACAAAATTATAGACAAAGATAGAGACGACAAAGCGTCCAAGTAATTCAATCTATCCCAAACTTCGTGATGCCAAGCATTATGCTTCATTTATAAGCTTTTTAATCAATGAGCACTAATGATCAGTTAAGAATTATCATTCTAACTTGATGATTAACTTAATATGTCTGCACTAAATCGTCTGTAACTTTTGTATTAGAGCTTCGAATGACACGAATCCAATGCCCACTTTAATTGTTTGATACCATGCATTATGTTTCATATAAGCTTTTAATCAATGAGCACTAATGATCAGTTAAGAATGATTATTTTAACTGACTGATCAACTTGACATGTTCGCAATAAATCATCCGTAACTTATGATTTAGAGCTTAGAATGACACAAATCTAATACCCACGTTAAGCTAGCTCAATATTTCTATATTTTGACAAAATTATAGACAAAGATAGAGACGACAAAGCGTCCAAGTAATTCAATCTACCAAAACTGCGAGATGCCATGCATTATGTTTCATTTATAAGCTTTTAATCAATGAGCACTAATGACCAGCTAAGAATTATCATTCGAACTGGCCGATCAACTTGATATGTCCACACTAAATCGTCCATAACTTTTTTTTTAGAGCTTCCAATGACATGAATCCAATGCCCACTTTAGCCTATCTCAATTTTCTATATTGTGAAAAAATTTGAGACATAAATATATATCTGCCAAAGCGTCCAAGTAATCTAATCTATCGTGAACTGCGTGATGCCATGCATGATGCTTCATTTATAAACTTTTACTTAATGAGCATCAATGATCTGTTTAAAATGATGAATTTAACTAGCCGATCAACTTGACATGTACGCACTAAATCGTTTGTAACTTTTGATTTAGAGCTCAGAATGACACAAATCCAGTACACACGTTAAGCTAGTTGAAGTTTCTATATTGTAACTAATTTTTAGAATGAAATAGATACAACAAAGCGTCCAAGTAATCCAATATGTCCAAAACTGTATGATGCCATGCTTTATACATCATTTATAATCGTTTGCTTAATGAGCACCAATGACTTTAACTTTCCGTTCAACTTTTCATGTCCGTACTAAATCGTCCATAACTTATGATTTAGAGCTTAGAATGACACGAATCCAATTTCCACGTTAAGCGGGCTCAATTTTCAATATTGTGACAAAACTTGAGACACAAATAGATAAGAAAAAGCGTCCAAGTAATCCAATCTAGCCAAAATTGTGTGATGGCATGCATTATCCTTCATTTATAAGTCTTTACTCAATGAGCACCAATGACCAAAGTAGAATGATCACATTAACTGGCCGACCAACTTGACATGTCCGCACTAAATCGTCCGTAACTTTTGATTTAGAGCTCAAAATGACAAGAATCCTATACCCACGTTAAGCTAGCTCAATTTTCTATATTGTGACAAAATTTGAGACATAACTAGATACGACAAAGCGTCCAAGTAATCCAATTTATCAAAAACTGCATGATGCCATGCATTATGTTTCATTTATAAGCCTTTACTCAATAAGCACCAATGATAAGTTTATAATGATCATTTTAACTGGTCGATAACCTTGACATGTCTGCCCTAAAACTTTTTTAGGTTTTTGATTCATAGCTCAAAATGACACGAACCCAATACCCACATTAAGCTCGCCCAATTATCTATATTGTGAGAAAATTTGAGATAGAATTAGATACGAAAAACCGTTCAAGTGATCCAATCTATTCCAAACTGCGTGATGGCATGCATTATGTTTCATTTATAAGCCTTTACTCAATAGGCCAATTATTAGTTTAGAATGATCATTTTAACTGGCTGATCAACTTGACATGTCTGCACTAAATCATCCGAAACTTTTGATTTATAGCTCAGAATGACACAAATCCGATTCCCATGTTAAGCTAGCTCAATTTTCTATATTGTGATAAAATTTAAGACTAAAATTGCTTCGACTAATCCTCCAAGTAATAAAATCTATCCAATAATACGTAATATCATGCATAATGCTTCATTTATATGTCATTACTCAATCAGCACAATTGATAAGTTAGAATGATCATTTTAACTGGCTGATCAACTTGACATATCTGCACTAATCATCCGTAAATTTTTATTTATACCTTATAATAACATAAATCCAATGCCCACGTTAAGCTTGCTCAATTGTCTATATTGTTACAAAATTTGAGATAGAAATAGAGACGACAAAGCGTTCAAGTAATCCAATCTATCCCAAACTTCGTGATGCCATGAATTATGCTTCATTTATAAGCCTTTACTCAATGACCACCAATGATCAATTTAGAATGATCATTTTAACTGGCCGATCAACTTGACATGTTTGCACTAAAACGTCTGTAACTTTTAATTTATAGCTCAAAATGACATGAATTCAATGTCCACTTTAAGCTAGCTCAATTATCTATATTGTGACAAAATTTTAGACAGAATTAGATCTGACAAAGCGTTCAATTAATAAAATCTATCTCAACTCTGTGATGCCATGCATTATGATTCATTTATAAGCCTTTACTCAATGAGCACCAATGATCAATGTAGAATGATCACCGTAACTGGCCGAACAACTTTACATGTCCGCACTAAATCGTTTGTAACTTTTGATTTAGAGCTCGAAATGGTAGGAATCCAATGCCCACATTATGCTACCTCAATTTTCTATTGTCAAAAAAAATTGAGGAACAACTAGATACGACAAAGCGTCCAAGTAATCTAATCTATCCCAAACTGTGTGATGCCATGCTTTATGCTTCATTTATAAGCCTTTACTCAATGAGCACCAATGATCAGTTTGGAATAATCATTTTAACTGGCTTATAACCTTGACATGTCTGTAGTAAAACGTCTGTAACTTTTTTATTTATAGCTGAGAATGACACGAATCCAATGCACACGTTAAGCTAACTCAATTATCTATATTGTGACAAAATTTGAGAGAAAATAAGATACGACAAAGTGTCCAAGTAAACCAATCTATCCCAATGTGTGTGATGTCAAGCATTATATTTCATTTATAAGCCTTTACTCAAAGAGCACCAATGATCAGTTCAGAATAATCATTTTAACTGCCCGATAACCTTGACATGTCTCCACTAAATTGTCCCAAACTTTTGATTTATAGCTCAGATTGACACAAATCCAATGCCCACGTTAAGCTAGCTCCATTTTCTATAGTGTGATAAATTTGAGACTGAAATAGATACGACAATGCGTCCAAGTAATCCATTCTATCCCAAACTGATTGATGACATGCATTATGCTTCATTTATAAGCTTTTACTCAATGATCACCAATGATCAGTTTAGAATAATCATTTTAACTGGCCTATCAACTTGACATGTCTGCACTAAATCGTCCGTAACTTTTCATTGATAACTCCGAATAACACGAATCTAGTGCCCACATTAAGCTAGTACGATTTTCTCTATTACGACAAAATTTTAGACAGAAATAAATACGAAAAAGCATCCAAGTAATCCAGTCTATCCTAAAATGAGAGATGCCATGCATTGTGCTTCATTTATAAGCCTTTACTTAATGAGCAATAACGATCAGTTAAGAATTATCATTCTAACTGACCGATCAACTTGACATGTCCGCACTAAAATATTTGTAACTTTTTTATTTATAGCTCAGGATTACACAAATCCAATACCCACGTTAAGCTAGTTCAGTTGTCTATGTGACAAAATTTGAGATAGTAATAGGAAATACAAAGCGTCCAAGTAATCCAATCTATCCGAAACTGCGTGTTGCCATGCATTATGCTTCATTTATAAGCCTTTACACAATGAACAACAATGATCAGTTTAGAATGATCATTTTAACTGGCCGATCAACTTGACATATCTGCCCTAAAACGTCTGTAACGTTTTTATTTATAGCTCTGATGACACGAATCCAATGGTCATGTTGAGGTAGCTCAAATATATATATTGTGTCAAAATTTGAGACAAAATAAGATACGACAAAACGTCCAAGTAATCCAATCTATTCCAAATTGCATGATGCCATGCATTATGCTTCATTTATAAGCCTTTACTCAATGAGCAGTAATGATCAGTTTAGAATGATCATTTTAACTGGCCGATCAACTTGACATATCTGCCCTAAAACGTTTGTAACGTTTTTATTTATAGCTCTGATGACACGAATCCAATGGTCATGTTGAGGTAGCTCAAATATATATATTGTGTCAAAATTTGAGTCAAAATAAGATACGACAAAACGTCCAAGTAATCCAATCTATTCCAAATTGCATGATGCCATGCATTATGCTTCATTTATAAGCCTTTACTCAATGAGCACTAATGATCAGTTTAGAATGATCATTTTAACTGGGCGATCAACTTGACATGTTTGCACTAAATCGTCCGTATGTTTTCATTTAGAGCTCAGAATGACATGAATGCAATACCCACGTTAAGCTAGCTAAATTTTCTATATTGCGGTAAAATTAGAAAGAGAATTTGATACGACAAAGCGTCCAAGTAATCCAATCTATCACAAACTTGTGATGCCATGCATTATGCTTCACTTATAAGTCTTTACTTAATAAGCACCAATGATCAGTTTACAATGATCATGTTAACTGGCCGATCAATATGACATGTCTACACTAAATCGTCCGTAACTTTTGATTTATAGCTCACAATGACACGAATCCAGTACGCACGTTAAGCTACCTCAATTGTATACATTGTGACAAAATTTGACACAAAAATAGATACAAAAAATCGTCCAAATAATCCAATCGATCCAAAACTACATGATACCATGCATTATGCTTCATTTATAAGCCTATACTCAATGAACACCAATGATTAGTTTAGAATGATCATTTTAGCTGGCCGATCAAGTTGACATGTCTGCACTAAATTGACCGTAGCTTTTGATTTACTGCTAAGAATGACAAATCAAATGCCCACGTTAAGCTAGCTCAATTTTCTATATTATAATAAAATTTGAGACAAAAAGATATACGATAAGGCGACCAAGTAATCCAATCTATCTAAAACTGTGTGATACCATGCATTATGTGTCATTTATATGCCTTTATTCAATGCGCACCAATGATAAGTTTAGAATTATCACTTTAACTAGCCGATAAAGTTGATATGTCCGCACTAAATTGTCTGTAACTTTTATTTTAGAGCTCAGAATGACACAAATCCAAAGCCCAGGTTAATCTACCTCAAATTTGAGATAGAAATAGAGACGACAAAGCATCCAAGTAATCCAATCTATCCAGACTACTTGATGCCATGCATTATGCTTCATTTATAAGCCTTTACTTATTGAGCACCAATGATCAGTTTAGAATGATCACTTTAGCTGGCCCATAAACTTGACATGTCGGCACTAAATCGTTTGTAACTTTGATTTAGAGCTCAGAATGACACTAATCCAATGCCCACATTAAGCTAGCTCAATTTTCTATATTGTGGCAAAATTTCAGACAAAACTATATATGACAATGCGTCCAAGTATTCCAATCTATCCAAAACTGTTTGATGCCATGCATTATGCTTCATTTATAATCTTTTACTCAATGAGTACCAATGATCAGTTTAAAATCATCACTTTAACAGGCAGATCAACTTGACATGTCCGCACTAAATAGTCCGTAACGTTTGATTTAGAGCTCTGAAAAACACAAATAAATGCCCACGTGAAGTTAGCTCAATTTTCTATATTGTAACAAAATTTGAAACAAAAATAGATACGACATATCGTCCAAGTAATCCAATCTATCCAAAACTGTATGATGCCATATATTATGCTTCATTTATAAGCCATTACTTAATGAGCACCAATGAATAGTTTATAATGATCACTTTAACTAGCCAATCAACTTGACACATTTGCAATAAATCGTATGTAACTTTTGATTTAGAGTTCAAAATGACACGAACGCAATGCCCACTTTAAGCTAGCTCAATTTTCAATAGTGTGACAAAATTTTAGACAAAACTAGCTATGAAAAAGCATTCTAATAATCCAATCAATCAAAAACTGTTTGATGCCATCCATTATGCTTCATTTATAAGCGTTTACTCAATGAGTACCAATGATAAGTTTAGAATGATCACTTTAACTCGCCGATCAACTTGACATGTCCACACTAAATCTTCCATAAATTTTGATTTAGAGCTTAGAAACACACGAAATCCAATGCCCATGTTAAGCTAGCTCAATTTTCTATATTGTAACAAAATTTGAGATGGAAATAGATACGACAAAGCGTCCAAGTAATCCCACCTATCCAAAAATGTGTCATGACATGCATTATGCTTCATTTATAAGCCTTTACTCAATGAGCACTAATGATCAGTTTAGAATGAAGACTTTAACTGGTCGATCAGTTTGACATGTCTGCACTAAAGCGTCTGTAAGTTTTGATTTAGAGCTTGGAATGTCACGAATCCCATGCCCACGTTAAGCTAGCTCAATTTTCTATATTTTGAAAAAATTTGAGATAGATATGAAGACGACAAAGCGTTCATGCAATCCAATCTATCCCAAATGGTGTGATGCAACGCTTTATGCTTCCTTTATGATCCTTTACTTCATGACCACCAATGATCCGTTTAGAATGATCACCTTAACTGGCCAATCAACGTGAATGTCCACAAAATATCATCGTTAACTTTTGATTTAGAGCTCAGAATGACACAAATCCCGTGCCCACGTTAAGCTAGCTAAATTTTCTATATTGTGACAAAGTTTGAGACAAAAATAGATACGACAAAGCATCCAAGTAATCCAATTCATCCCAAACTGTTTGATGCCATTCTTTAGGCTTCATTTATAAGCCTTTACTTAATGAGCACCAATGATCAGTTAAGAATGATCACTTTCACTGGCCGATCAACTTGACATGTACGCACTAAATCGTCCGTAACTTTTGATTTACAACTAAATAACACACAAATAAAATGCTTACGTTAAGCTAACTCAATTTTTCTATATTCTAACAAAATTTGAGACAGAAACAGATTCGACAAAGTGTCCAAGTAATCCAATCTATCATAATCTTTGTGATGCCATGAATTATGCTTCATTTATAAGCCTTTACTTAATGAGCACCAATGATCAGTTTAGAATGATCACTTTAACTACCTATCAACTTGATATGTCTGCACTAAATCATTTGTAACTTTTGATTTAGAGATCAGAAACACACGAATCAAATGCCCACGTTAAGCTAGCTCAATTTCTATATCGTAACAAAAATTGAAATAAAAATAGAGACGAAAAAAGCAACCAAGTAATCCAATCTATCCCAAAATGTGTGACGCCATGTTTTATGCTTCATTTATAAGCCTTTACTTAATGAGCAACATTGATTACATTAAAATAATAACTTTAACTGGCCGATGAACTTGACATCTCCGCACTAAATCGTCCGTAACTTTTGATTTAGAGCTCAGAATGACACAAATCCAATACCCATGTTAAGGTAGATAAATTTTCTATATTTTGACAAAATTTGAGAGAGAAGTAGAGACGACAAAGTGTCCAACTATTCCAATCTATCCCAAACTGCGTGATGCCACTCTTTAGGCTTCATTTATAAGCCTTTTCTTAATGAGCCCCAATGATTAGTTTTGAATGATTAGTTTTGAATGATCAGTTCAACTGGCTGATCAACTTGACATGTGCGCACAAAATCATCTGTAATTTTTGATTTAGAGCTCAGAGTGTCACGAATCCAATGCCCACGTTAAGCTAGCTCATTCGCTATCTTTTAAAAAAATTTGAGATAGAAATATAGAGACGACAAAGCGTGCAAGTAATCCAGTCTATCCATCACTGTGTGATGCCATGTTTTATTTATAAGCCTTTACTCAGTGAGCACAAATGATTAGTTTAGAATGATCAGTTTAACTAGCCGATCAACTTAACATGTTCGCATTAAATCGTCCGTAACTTTTGATTTAGAGTTTACAATGACAGTAATCCAATGCCCACATTAAGCTTGTTCAATTTTCACGTTAAACAAGTTCAATTTTCTGTATTGTAACAAAATTTGAGACAGAAATCGATGCGAAAAAGCGTCCAAGTAATCCAATCTATCATAAACTGTGTGATGCCATGCATTATGATTCATATATAATCGTTTTCTTAATGAGAATCAATGATCAGTTTGGAATGATCACTTTAACTACCAATCAAGTTGAGATGTCCGCAATAAATTATCTGTAACTTTTGATTTAGAGCTCATAATGACACGAATCCAATACCCACGTTAAGCTAGCTCAATTTTCTATATTATGACAAAAATTGAGAAAGAAGTAGATATGAAAAAGCATAAAAGTAATCCAATATGTCCAAAACTGTTTGATGCCATGTATTATGCTTCATTTATAAGCCTTTACTCAATGAGCACCAATGATAAGTTTAGAATAATGACTTTAACTACCGATCAACTTGACATGTCTGCACTAAATCATTTGTAACTTTTGATTTAGAGCTCCAAAACACGTGAATCAAAAGCGCACGTTAAGCTAGCTCAATTTTTATATTGTAACAAAAATTGAAATAAAAATTGAGATGAAAAAAGCGTCCAAGTAATCCAATCTATCCCAAAATATGTGATGCCATGTTTTATGCTTCATTTATAAGCCTTTGCTTAATGAGCAACATTGATTAGTTTAGAATAATCAGTTTAACTAGCCGATCGACTTGACATGTATCCACTAAATCGTCCGTAACTTTTGATTTAGAGCTCAGAATGACACGAATCCAATGCCCACGTTAAATTAGATCAATTTTCTATATTCTCACAAAATTTGAGACAGAAATATATACGACAAAGCGTCAAAATCATCCAATATATCCAAAACTGTATGATGCCATACAATATGCTTCATTTATAAGCCATTACTCAATGAGCACCAATGATCATTTTAGAATAATCATATTAACTGGCTGATCAACTTGAAATTTCCGAAGAAATCGTCCGTAAATCTTGATTTTGAGCTCAAAATGACACCAATCCAATGCCCATGTTAAGCTAGATAAATTTTCTATATTTTGACAAAATTTGAGAGAGAAGTAGAGATGACAAAGCGTCCAAGAATTCCAATCTATCCCAAACTGAGTGATGCCACTCTTTAGGCTTCATTTATAAGCATTTTCTTAATGAGCGACAATGGTCAGTTTTGAATGATCATTTTAACGGGCTGATCAACTTGGCATGTCTGCACAAAATCATCTCTAATTTTTGATTTAGAGCTCATAATGTCACGAATCCAATGCCCACGTTAAGCTAGCTCAATTCGCTATTTTCTGAAAGTATTTGAGAGAGAAATATAGAGACGACAAAGCGTGCAAGTAATCCAGTCTATCCATCATTGTGTGATGCCATGCTTATGTTTCACTTATAAGCCTTTACTCAGTGAGCGCAAATGATTAGTTTAGAATGATCAGTTTAACTGGCCGATCAACTTGACATGTACACATTAAATTGTCCATATCTTTTGATTTATAGTTTAGAATGACAGGAATCCAATGCCCACGTTAAGCTAGTTCAATTTTCACGTTAAGCTAGTTCAATTTTCTATATTGTAACAAAATTTGAGACAGATATCGATGCATAAAAGCATCCAAGTAATCTAAGCTATCATAAACTGTGTGATGCCATGCATTATACTTCATATATAATCATTTTCTTAATGAGCATCAATGGTCAGTTTAGAATGATCACTTTAACTACTGATAAAGTTGAGATGTCCCTAATAAATCGTATGTAACTTTTGATTTAGAGCTCAGAATGACGAATCCAATGCCCACGTTAAACTAGCTCAATTTTCTATATTATGACAAAATTTGAGAAAGAAGTAGAAATGACAAGGCATAAAAGTAATCCAATATGTCCAAAACTGTTTGATGCCATGCATTATGCTTCATTTATAAGCTTTTACTCAATGAGTACCAATGATCAATTTAAAATAATCGTATTAACTAGCCGATCAACTTGACATGTCCACACGAATTCGTCAATAACTTTTGATTTACAGATCAGAATGACACGAATCCAATGTATACGTTAAACTTGGTCAATTTTCTATATTTTGACAAAATTGAATCCAATGTATATGTTAAACTTGGTCAATTTTCTATATTTTGACAAAATTTTAGACAAAAACAGAGACAACAAAGCGTCCCAGTAATTCAATCGATCCAAACTCCTTGATGCCATGAATTATGTTTCATTTGTAAGTCTTTACTTAATGAGCACCAATGATCAATTCAGAATGATCAATTTAAGTGGCCCATCAACATGACATGTCCGCACTAAATCGTCTCTAACTTTTGATTTGGAGCTCAGAATGACACGAATCTAGTGCCCACGTTAGCTCAATGTTCTAAATTGTGAGAAAATTTGAGACACAAATAGATACGACAAATCATCCAAGTAGTTCACTCCATTCCAAACTGCATGATGCAATGCATTACTTTTATCATTAAGCTTTTACTCAATGAGCACCAATGATCAGTTTAGAATTATCACTTTAACTGGCAGATCAACTTGACATGTCCGCACTAAATCATTTGTAACTTTTGATTTAGAGCTCAGAATGACACGAATCCAATAATCACATTTAGCTAGCTCAATTTTCTATCTTGTGACAAAAATTGAGACATAACTAGATATGACAAAGTGTCCAAGTAATCCAATCTATCCAAAACTGTTTGATGCCATGCATTATGCTTCATTTATAAGCCTTCACTCAATCAGTACCAATGATCAGTTTAGAATCATCATATTAACCCGCTGATCAACTTGACATGTCCGCACTAAAAAGTTTGTAACTTTAGATTTTGAGTTAAGAATGACACGAATCCAATTCCCACGTGAATCTAGCTCAATTTTCTATATTGTAACAAAATTTGAGATAGAAATAGAGAAGACAAGGCATCCAAGTAATCCAATCTATCCAAAACCGTGTGATTTCATGCATTATGCTTCATTTGTAAACCTTTACTCAATGAGCACTAATAATAAGTTTAGAATGATAACTTTAACTAGCCGATCAACTTTACAAGTCCACACTAAATCATCCATAACTTCTGATTTAGAGCTCAGAATAACACGAATCCAATGCCCACAATAAGCTAGCTCAATTTTCTATATTCTAACAAAGTTTGAGACAGAAATAGATTCGACAAAGTGTCCAAGTAATCCAATCTATCATAATCTTTGTGATACCATGCATTATGCTTCATTTATAAGCCTTTACTTAATGAGCACCAATGATCAGTTTAGAATGATCACTTTAACTACCGATCAACTTGATATGTCTGCACAAAATCATTTGTAACTTTTGATTTAGAGATCAGAAACACACGAATCAAATGCCCACGTTAAGCTAGCTCAATTTCTATATTGTAACAAAAATTGAAATAAAAATAGAGACGAAAAAAGCAACCAAGTAATCCAATCTATCCCAAAATGTGTGACGCCATGTTTTATGCTTCATTTATAAGCCATTACTTAATGAGCAACATTGATTAGATTAAAATAATAACTTTAACTGGCCGATGAACTTGACATCTCCGCACTAAATCGTCCGTAACTATTGATTTAGAGCTCAGAATGACACGAATCCAATACCCATGTTAAGGTAGATAAATTTTCTATATTTTGACAAAATTTGAGAGAGAAGTAGAGATGACAAAGTGTCCAAGTAATCAAATCTATCCCAAACTGCGTGATGCCACTCTTTAGGCTTCATTTATAAGCCTTTTCTTAATGAGCGCCAATGATTAGTTTTGAATGATCAGTTTAACTGGATGATCAACTTGACATGTCCGTACAAAATCATCTGTAATTTTTGATTTAGAGCTCAGAGTGTCACAAATCCAATGCCCACGTTAAGCTAGCTCATTCGCTATCTTTTGAAAAAATTTGAGATAGAAATATAGAGACGACAAAGCGTGCAAGTAATCCAGTCTATCCATCACTGTGTGATGCCATGTTTTATTTATAAGCCTTTACTCAGTGAGCACAAATGATTAGTTTAGAATGATCAGTTTAACTAGCCGATCAACTTAACATGTTTGCATTAAATCGTCCGTAACTTTTGATTTAGAGTTTAGAATGACAGTAATCCAATGCCCACATTAAGCTAGTTCAATTTTCATGTTAAACAAGTTCAATTTTCTGTATTGTAACAAAATTTGAGACAGAAATCAATGCGAAAAAGCGTCCAAGTAATCCAATCTATCATAAACTGTGTGATTCCATGCATTATGATTCATATATAATCGTTTTCTTAATTAGAATCAATGATCAGTTTGGAATGATCACTTTAACTACCAATCAAGTTGAGATGTCCGCAATAAATCGTCTGTAACTTTTGATTTAGAGCTCATAATGACACGAATCCAATGCCCACGTTAAGCTAGCTCAATTTTCTATATTATGACAAAAATTGAGAAAGAAGTAGATATGAAAAAGCATAAAAGTAATCCAATATGTCCAAAACTGTTTGATGCCATGCATTATGTTTCATTTATAAGCCTTTACTCAATGAGCACCAATGATAAGTTTAGAATAATGACTTTAACTACCGATCAACTTGACATGTCTGCACTAAATCATTTGTAACTTTTGATTTAGAGCTCCAAAACACGTGAATCAAAAGCGCACGTTAAGCTACCTCAATTTTTATATTGTAACAAAAATTGAAATAAAAATTGAGATGAAAAAAGCGTCCAAGTAATCCAATCTATCCCAAAATATGTGATGCCATGTTTTATGCTTCATTTATAAGCCTTTGCTTAATGAGCAACATTGATTAGTTTAGAATAATCAGTTTAACTGGCCGATCGACTTGACATGTATCCACTAAATCGTCCGTAACTTTTGATTTAGAGCTCAGAATGACACGAATCCAATGCCCACGTTAAATTAGATCAATTTTCTATATTCTCACAAAATTTGAGACAGAAATATATACGACAAAGCGTCAAAATCATCCAATATATCCAAAACTGTATGATGCCATACAATATGCTTCATTTATAAGCCATTACTCAATGAGCACCAATGATCATTTTAGAATAATCATATTAACTGGCTGATCAACTTGAAATTTCCGAAGAAATCGTCCGTAAATCTTGATTTTGAGCTCAAAATGACACCAATCCAATGCCCATGTTAAGCTAGATAAATTTTCTATATTTTGACAAAATTTGAGAGAGAAGTAGAGATGACAAAGCGTCCAAGAATTCCAATCTATCCCAAAATGAGTGATGCCACTCTTTAGGCTTCATTTATAAGCATTTTCTTAATGAGCGCCAATGGTTAGTTTTGAATGATCATTTTAACTGGCTGATCAACTTGGCATGTCTGCACAAAATCATCTCTAATTTTTGATTTAGAGCTCATAATGTCACGAATCCAATGCCCACGTTAAGCTAGCTCAATTAGCTATTTTTTTTTAAAGTATTTGAGAGAGAAATATAGAGACGACAAAGCGTGCAAGTAATCCAGTCTATCCATCACTGTGTGATGCCATGCTTATGTTTCACTTATAAGCCTTTACTCAGTGAGCACAAATGATTAGTTTAGAATGATCAGTTTAACTGGCCGATCAACTTGACATGTTCGCATTAAATTGTCCATATCTTTTGATTTAGAGTTTAGAATGACAGGAATCCAATGCCCACGTTAAGCTAGTTCAATTTTCACGTTAAGCTAGTTCAATTTTCTATATTGTAAAAAAATTTGAGACAGAAATCGATGCGAAAAAGCATCCAAGTAATCCAAGCTATCATAAACTGTGTGATGCCATGCATTATACTTCATATATAATCATTTTCTTAATGAGCATCAATGATCAGTTTAGAATGATCACTTTAACTACCGAACAAGTTGAGATGTCCCTAATAAATCGTCTGTAACTTTTGATTTAGAGCTCAGAATGACACGAATCCAATGCCCACGTTAAGCTAGCTCAATTTTCTATATTATGACAAAATTTGAGAAAGAAGTAGAAATGACAAGGCATAAAAGTAATCCAATCTGTCCAAAACTGTTTGATGCCATGCATTATGCTTCATTTATAAGCTTTTACTCAATTAGTACCAATGATCAATTTAAAATAATCTTAGTAACTAGCCGATCAACTTGACATGTCCACACGAAATCGTCAATAACTTTTGATTTAGAGATCAGAATGACACGAATCCAATGTATACGTTAAACTAGGTCAATTTTCTATATTTTGACAAAATTTTAAACAAAAATAGAGACAACAAAGCGTCCCAGTAATTCAATCGATCCAAACTCCTTGATGCCATGAATTATGTTTCATTTGTAAGTCTTTACTTAATTAGCACCAATGATCAATTCAGAATGATCAATTTAAGTGGCCCATCAACATGACATGTCCGGACTAAATCGTCTGTAACTTTTGATTTGGAGCTCAGAATGACACGAATCTAGTGCCCACGTTAGCTCAATGTTCTAAATTGTCAGAAACTTTGAGACAGAAATAGATACGACAAATCATCCAAGTAGTTCAATCCATTCCAAACTGCATGATGCAATGCATTATTTTTATCATTAAGCTTTTACTCAATGAGCACCAATGATCAGTTTAGAATTATCACTTTAACTGGCAGATCAACTTGACATGTCCGCACTAAATCATTTGTAACTTTTGATTTAGAGCTCAGAATGACACGAATCCAATAATCACATTTAGCTAGCTCAATTTTCTATCTTGTGACAAAAATTGAGACATAACTAGATATGACAAAGTGTCCAAGTAATCCAATCTATCCAAAACTGTTTGATGCCATGCATTATGCTTCATTTATAAGCCTTCACTCAATCAGTACCAATGATCAGTTTAGAATCATCATATTAACCCGCTGATCAACTTGACATGTCCGCACTAAAAAGTTTGTAACTTTAGATTTTGAGTTAAGAATGACACGAATCCAATTCCCACGTGAATCTAGCTCAATTTTCTATATTGTAACAAAATTTGAGATAGAAATAGAGAAGACAAGGCATCCAAGTAATCGAATCTATCCAAAACCGTGTGATGTCATGCATTATGCTTCATTTGTAAACCTTTACTCAATGAGCACTAATAATAAGTTTAGAATGATAACTTTAACTAGCCGATCAACTTTACAAGTCCACACTAAATCATCCATAACTTCTGATTTAGAGCTCAGAATAACACGAATCCAATGCCCACAATAAGCTAGCTCAATTTTCTATATTCTAACAAAGTTTGAGACAGAAATAGATTCGACAAAGTGTCCAAGTAATCCAATCTATCATAATCTTTGTGATGCCATGCATTATGCTTCATTTATAAGCCTTTACTTAATGAGCACCAATGATCAGTTTAGAATGATCACTTTAACTACCGATCAACTTGATATGTCTGCACTAAATCATTTGTAACTTTTGATTTAGAGATCAGAAACACACGAATCAAATGCCCACGTTAAGCTAGCTCAATTTCTATATTGTAACAAAAATTGAAATAAAAATAGAGACGAAAAAAGCAACCAAGTAATCCAATCTATCCCAAAATGTGTGACGCCATGTTTTATGCTTCATTTATAAGCCTTTACTTAATGAGCAACATTGATTAGATTAAAATAATAACTTTAACTGGCCGATGAACTTGACATCTCCGCACTAAATCGTCCGTAACTATTGATTTAGAGCTCAGAATGACACGAATCCAATACCCATGTTAAGGTAGATAAATTTTCTATATTTTGACAAAATTTGAGAGAGAAGTAGAGATGACAAAGTGTCCAAGTAATCAAATCTATCCCAAACTGCGGATGCCACTCTTTAGGCTTCATTTATAAGCCTTTTCTTAATGAGCGCCAATGATTAGTTTTGAATGATTAGTTTTGAATGATCAGTTTAACTGGATGATCAACTTGACATGTCCGCACAAAATCATCTGTAATTTTTGATTTAGAGCTCAGAGTGTCACAAATCCAATGCCCACGTTAAGCTAGCTCATTCGCTATCTTTTGAAAAAAGTTGAGATAGAAATATAGAGACGACAAAGCGTGCAAGTAATCCAGTCTATCCATCACTGTGTGATGCCATGTTTTATTTATAAGCCTTTACTCAGTGAGCACAAATGATTAGTTTAGAATGATCAGTTTAACTAGCCGATCAACTTAACATGTTTGCATTAAATCGTCCGTAACTTTTGATTTAGAGTTTAGAATGACAGTAATCCAATGCCCACATTAAGCTAGTTCAATTTTCATGTTAAACAAGTTCAATTTTCTGTATTGTAACAAAATTTGAGACAGAAATCAATGCGAAAAAGCGTCCAAGTAATCCAATCTATCATAAACTGTGTGATTCCATGCATTATGATTCATATATAATCGTTTTCTTAATTAGAATCAATGATCAGTTTGGAATGATCACTTTAACTACCAATCAAGTTGAGATGTCCGCAATAAATCGTCTGTAACTTTTGATTTAGAGCTCATAATGACACGAATCCAATGCCCACGTTAAGCTAGCTCAATTTTCTATATTATGACAAAAATTGAGAAAGAAGTAGATATGAAAAAGCATAAAAGTAATCCAATATGTCCAAAACTGTTTGATGCCATGCATTATGTTTCATTTATAAGCCTTTACTCAATGAGCACCAATGATAAGTTTAGAATAATGACTTTAACTACCGATCAACTTGACATGTCTGCACTAAATCATTTGTAACTTTTGATTTAGAGCTCCAAAACACGTGAATCAAAAGCGCACGTTAAGCTACCTCAATTTTTATATTGTAACAAAAATTGAAATAAAAATTGAGATGAAAAAAGCGTCCAAGTAATCCAATCTATCCCAAAATATGTGATGCCATGTTTTATGCTTTATTTATAAGCCTTTGCTTAATGAGCAACATTGATTAGTTTAGAATAATCAGTTTAACTGGCCGATCGACTTGACATGTATCCACTAAATCGTCCGTAACTTTTGATTTAGAGCTCAGAATGACACGAATCCAATGCCCACGTTAAATTAGATCAATTTTCTATATTCTCACAAAATTTGAGACAGAAATATATACGACAAAGCGTCAAAATCATCCAATATATCCAAAACTGTATGATGCCATACAATATGCTTCATTTATAAGCCATTACTCAATGAGCACCAATGATCATTTTAGAATAATCATATTAACTGGCTGATCAACTTGAAATTTCCGGAGAAATCATCCGTAAATCTTGATTTTGAGCTCAAAATGACACCAATCCAATGCCCATGTTAAGCTAGATAAATTTTCTATATTTTGACAAAATTTGAGAGAGAAGTAGAGATGACAAAGAGTCCAAGAATTCCAATCTATCCCAAACTGAGTGATGCCACTCTTTAGGCTTCATTTATAAGCATTTTCTTAATGAGCGCCAATGGTCAGTTTTGAATGATCATTTTAACTAGCTGATCAACTTGGCATGTCTGCACAAAATCATCTCTAATTTTTGATTTAGAGCTCATAATGTCACGAATCCAATGCCCACGTTAAGCTAGCTCAATTCGCTATTTTCTGAAAGTATTTGAGAGAGAAATATAGAGACGCCAAAGCGTGCAAGTAATCCAGTCTATCCATCACTGTGTGATGCCATGCTTATGTTTCACTTATAAGCCTTTACTCAGTGAGCACAAATGATTAGTTTAGAATGATTAGTTTAACTGGCCGATCAACTTGACATGTTCGCATTAAATTGTCCATATCTTTTGATTTAAAGTTTAGAATGACAGGAATCCAATGCCCACGTTAAGCTAGTTCAATTTTCACGTTAAGCTAGTTCAATTTTCTATATTGTAACAAAATTTGAGACAGAAATCAATGCGAAAAAGCATCCAAGTAATCCAAGCTATCATAAACTGTGTGATGCCATGCATTATACTTCATATATAATCATTTTCTTAATGAGCATCAATGATCAGTTTAGAATGATCACTTTAACTACCGATCAAGTTGAGATGTCCCTAATAAATCGTATGTAACTTTTGATTTAGAGCTCAGAATGACACGAATCCAATGCCCACGTTAAGCTAGCTCAATTTTCTATATTATGACAAAATTTGAGAAAGACGTAGAAATGACAAGGCATAAAAGTAATCCAATCTGTCCAAAACTATTTGATGCCATGCATTATGCTTCATTTATAAGCTTTTACTCAATGAGTACCAATGATCAATTTAAAATAATCGTATTAACTAGCCGATCAACTTGACATGTCCACACGAAATCGTCAATAACTTTTGATTTAGAGATCAGAATGACACGAATCCAATGTATACGTTAAACTATGTCAATTTTCTATATTTTGACAAAATTTTAGACAAAAATAGAGACAACAAAGCATCCGAGTAATTCAATCGATCCAAACTCCTTGATGCCATGAATTATGTTTCATTTGTAAGTCTTTACTTAATGAACACCAATGATCAATTCAGAATGATCAATTTAAGTGGCCCATCAACATGACATGTCCGCACTAAATCGTCTCTAACTTTTGATTTGGAGCTCAGAATAACACGAATCTAGTGCCCACGTTAGCTCAATGTTCTAAATTGTGAGAAAATTTGAGACATAAATAGATACGACAAATCATCCAAGTAGTTCAATCCATTCCAAACTGCATGATGCAATGCATTATTTTTATCATTAAGCTTTTACTCAATGAGCACCAATGATCAGTTTAGAATTATCACTTTAACTGGCAGATCAACTTGACATGTCCGCACTAAATCATTTGTAACTTTTGATTTAGAGCTCAGAATGACACGAATCCAATGCCCATGTTAAGCTAACTCAGTTTTCTATATTTTGACAAATTTTGAGACTAAAATAGACATGACAAAGCGTCCATGTAATCCAATCTATCCAAACTCCTGGATGACATGCATTATGCTTCATTTATAAGCCTTTACCAAATGAGCACCAATGATCAGTTTAGAATGATCACTTTAACTGGCCAATCAACTTGACATGTCCGCACTAAATCGTCCGTAACTTTTGATTTAGAGCCCAGAATGACACGAATCCAATGCCCACGTTAAGCTAGCTCAATTTTCCATATTGTAACAAAATTTGAAATAGAAGTAGGTAGGACAAAGCGTCTCAGTAATCCAATCCATCACAAAATGCTTTATGCAATGCATTATTTTTCATTTAT
Source organism: Pugionium dolabratum (assembly GCA_018901945.1). Lineage (NCBI taxonomy): Eukaryota > Viridiplantae > Streptophyta > Magnoliopsida > Brassicales > Brassicaceae > Pugionium > Pugionium dolabratum. Next base: position 90,521 of record JAEVFF010000968.1, on the reverse strand, counting down.
AAGCTTTTACTAAATGAGCACTATTTATCAGTTTAGAATGATCCATTTAAGGCCATCAATTTGCCTGCACTGAATCAACCATAACTTTTGATTTATAGCTTAGAATGACACAAATCGAATGCCCACATTAAGCTAGTTCAATTTTTCTATATTGTGCCAAAATTTTAGACAAAACTAGATACGACAAAGTGTCCAAGTAATCCAATCCATCCCAAACTGCGTGATGGCATGCCTTATGCTTCATTTATAAGTCTTTACTCAATGAGCACCAATAATCAGTTTATAATGATCACTTTAACTTGCCGATCAACTTGACATGTCCGCACTAAATTATTCGTAGCTTTTGATTTAGAGCTCATAGTGACACGAATCCAATGCCCAAGTAAAGCTAGCTCAATTTTCTATATTTTGGCAAAATTTGAGACAGAAATAGAGACGACAAAGCATCCAAGTAATCCAATCTATCCAAACTCCTTGATGTCGTGCTTTATGTTTTATTTATAAGACTTTAATTAATCACCACCAATGATCACTTTAGAATGATCACTTTAACTGGCCGATCAACTTGACATGTCCGCACTAAATTAGCAGTTACTTTTGGTTTAAAACTTAGAAACACACTAATCCAATGCCCATGTTAAGCTAGCTCAGTTTTCTATATTATAACGAAATCTGAGACAGAAACAGATACGACTAAGCCTCCAAGTAATCCAATCCATCCCAAACTGCGTGATGCCCTGCATTATTTTTCATTATTAAGTTTTTGCTCAATGAGCACCAATGATGAGTTTAGAATGATCATTTTAATTGGCCGATCAACTTGTCATGTATCCACTAAATCGTGTGTAACTTTTGATTTATAGGTCAGAATGACATGAATCCAGTGCCCACATTAAGGTAGTTCAAGTTTCTATATTGTGACAAAATTTGAGACATAACTAGAAATGACAAGGCGTCCAAGTAATTCAATCTATTCAAACTGTGTGATGCCATGCACTTTGCTTCATTTTTAAGCCTTTACTAAATGAGCATCAATGATCAGTTTAGAATAATCATATTAACAAGCCGATCAACTTGACATGTCAGCATTAAATCATCTGTAACTTTTGATTTTGAGCTCAAAATGACACGAATCCAATGCCCACGTTATGCTAGCTCAATTTTCTATATTTTGACAAAATTTGAGACAGAAATAGAGACGACAAAGCGTCCAAGAAATCCAATCTATCCAAACTGTTTGATGGCATGTATTATGCTTCATTTATAAGCCTTTACATAACGAGCACCAATGATCTGTTTAGAATGATCACTTTAAATGGCCGATCAACTTGCCATGTCCGTAGTAAATCATCCGTAATGTTTGATTTATAGCTCAGAATGACACGAAACAAATACCCTCATTAAGCTATTTCCATTTTCTATATTGTGACAAAATTTGAGACATAACAAGATACGATAAAGCATCCAACTAATCCAATATATCCCAAACTGCGTAATGCCTTGCCTTATGCTTCATTTATTAGTTTTTACTCAATAAGCAGCAAAGATCAGTTTAGAATAATTTCTTTAACTGGCTGATCAACCTTACATCTCCGCACTAAATCATCAGTAACTTTTGATTTAGAGCTCAAAACACACGAATCCAATACCCACGTTAATCTAGCTCAATTTTCTATATTTTGATAAAATTTGAGACAGATACAGAGACAAAAAGCGTCCAACTAATCCAGCCTATCCCAAACTGCATGATGTCATGCATTATGCTTCATTTATAAGCCTTAACTCTATTAGCTTTAATAATCAGCCTAGAATGATTGCTTTAACTGGCCGATCAACCTGACATGTCCGCATTAAATCGTCCGTAACTTATGATTTTGAGCTCAAACTAACACAAATCCAATGCCCACGTTAAACTAGCTCAATTTTCTATATTGTGACAAAATTTGATGCAGAAATAGATATGAATAAGCGTTCAAGTATCCGAATCTAGCCAAAACTGTGTGATGCCATGCATTATGCTTCATTTATAAGCCTTTCCTCAATGAGCACCAATGATCAGTTTAGAATCATCAGTTTAACTAAGTGATCAACTTGACATGTACACACTAAATCGTGAGCAACTTTTGATTTAGAGCTCAGAATAACACGAATCCTATGCCCATGTTAAGCTAGCTCAATTTTCTATATTGTGACGAAGTTTGAGACAGAAATAGATACAAAAAACAATAGAAGTAATCCAATCTAGGCAGAACTGTGTGATCCCATGCATTATGCTTCATTTATAAGGCTTTACTTAATGAGCACCAATGATCAGTTTAGAATGATCACTTTAACTGGCCGATCAATTTGACATAACCGCACTAGATCGTTTGAAACTTTTGATTTAGAGCTCAGAGTTACACGAATCCAATGCCAACGTTAAGGTAGCTAAATTTTCAATATTGTGACAAATTTGAGACACAAACAGATACAAAAATGCGTTCAAGTAATCCAATCTAGCCAAAAACTGCGTGGTGCCATGCATTATGCTTCATTTATAAGCCTTTACTCAATGAGCACCAATGATTAGTTTAGAATGATCACTTTAACTGGCTGATCAACTTGATAAAATTTGCACTAAATCATCCGTAACTTTTGTTTTAGAGCTCAGAATGACACGAACCAATGCCCACGTCAGGCTAGCTCAATAATTTATACTGTGACAGAATTTTGACAGAACTAGATAAGACAAAGCGTCCAAGTTATCCAATCTAACCCAAACTGCGTGATGCCATGCTTTATGCTTCATTTATAAGGGTTTACTTAATGAGCACCAATAATCACTTTACTAGGCGATCAACTTGACATGTCCGCACTATATTGTCTGTAACTTTTGATTTAGAGCTCATAATAACAAGAATCCAATGCCCATGTCAAAATTTTCTATATTGTGACAAAATTTGATACATAAATAGATACGATAACCGTTCAAGTAATCCAATCTAGCGAAAATTGCTTGATGCCATGCATTATGCTTCATTTATAAGCGTTTACTTTATCAGCACCAATGATCAGTTAAGAATGATCATTTTAACATGCCGATCAACTTGACATGTCTGCACTAAATCGTTCGTAACTTATGATTCAGAGCTCAGACTGACACGGAACCAATGCCCACGTTAAGCTAGCTCAATTTTCTATATTGTGAAAATTTTTGAGACATAAATGGATACGACAAAGTGTCTAAGAAATCCAATATATCCCAAACTGCATGATGTGATGCACTATGCTTCATTTTTATAAGCATTTCCTCAATGATCACCAATGATCACATTTATAAGCATTTCCTCAATGATCACCAATGATCAGATTAGAATGATCACTTTAACTGGCCGATCAAGTTGTGCCGCACGAAATCATCCGTAACTTTTGATTTAGAGCTTAAAATGACACGAATCCTATGCCCACATTAAGCTAGCTCAATTTTCTATATTGAACAAAATTTGAGACATAAATTGATACGAAAACCGCTCAAGTAATCCAATCTAGCCAAAACTACGTGATTCCATGCATTATGCTTCATTTATAAGCTTTTAATCAATGAGCACCAATGATTAGTTTAGAATGATCACTTTAACTGGCCGATCAACTTCATATGTCCGCACTAAATCGTGTGTAACTTTTGATTTAGAGCTCCGAATGACACGAACCAATGCCCACGTTAGGCTAGCTCAATCTTTTATACTGTGACAAAATTTTCTACAGAACTAGATACGACAAAGCATCCAAGTTATCCAAGATATCCCAAACTGCATGATGCCATGCTTTATGCTTCATTCATCAGCGCTTACTTTAGAATGATCACTTTAACTAGGCTATCAACTTGACATGTATACTAAATCGTTTGAACTTTTGATTTAGAGCTCAGAATAACAGGAATCCAATGCCCATGTTAAGCTAGCTCAATTTTCTATATTGTGACAAAATTGGAGACATAAATAGATACGAAAAACTGTTCAAGTAATCCAATCTAACTAAAACTGCGTGACGTCATGGGTTATCTTCATTTTAAGCATTTTCTTTATCACCACCAATGATTAGTTAAGAATGATCATTTTAACATGCCGATCAACTTGAAATTTCCGCACTATATGGTCTGTAACTTATGATTTAGAGCTCAGACTGACAGGAATCCAATGCCCATGTTAAGCTAGCTCAATTTTCTATACTATGACAAAATTTGAGACATAAATAGATAAGACAAAGTTTCCAAGTAATCCAATCTATCCCGAACAGCGTGATGCCATGCATTATGTTTCAATTATAAGCCTTTACTCAATGAGCGCCAATAATCAGTTAAGAAATGATCATTTTAACTCGCTGATCAACTTGACATGCATGCACTAAATCTTCTGTAACTTATGATTTAGAGCTTAAAATGACACAAATCCAATGCTCACATTAATGTTGATCAATTTTCTATATTATGACAAAATTTAGTACAAAAATAGATAAGACAAAGCATCCAAGTATTCCAATCTATCTAGAACTGGGTGATGCCATGCATTATGGTTCATTTATGAGCATTTACTCTATGGGCACCAATGATCAGTTAAGAATGATCATTTTAACTGGCCGATCAACTTGATATGTCCACACTTAATCGTCCCTAACTTTTTATGAGCTCACAATGACACGAATCCAATGCCCACATTAAGCTGGCTCAATTTTTTATATTTTGATAATTTAAGACTAAAATTGGTTCAAAAAGTCCTTCAAGTAATCAAATCTATCCCGAACTGCGTGATGTCATGCATTATGCTTCGTTTATAAGCCTTTACTAGATGAACCCCAATGATCAGCAAAGAATGATCATTTTAGCTTTCCGATAAACTTCACATGTCGGCATTAAATCGTCTGTATTTTTGATTTATAGCTCAGAATAACCGATAAACTGATAGAAATGTTTTTCCAGAACTAGCTTAACTGGGCATTGGATTCGTGTCATTCTGAGCTATAAATAAAAAGTTATGGAAAATTTAGTGCAGACATGACAAGTTGATCGGCCAATTAAAATGATCATTCTAAACTGATCATTGGTGCTCATTGAGTAGAATCTTATAAATGAAAAATAATGCATGGCATCACATAGATTGGGATAGATTGGATTACCTGGACGCTTTGTCATCTCCGTTTTAGTCTCAAATTTTGTCAAAATAGAGAATTGAGCTACCTTAACGTGGGCATTGGATTTGTGTCTTTCTGAGCTCTAAATCAAAATTTATGGACGATTTAATGCGGATATGTCAAGTTGATCGGCTAGTTAAAGTGATCATTCAAAACTTATCATTAGTGCTAATTAAGCAAAGGCTTATAAATGAAGCCTAAAGAATGGCATCACGCAGTTTCGGATGGATTGGATTACTTAGCCGCTTTGTCATGTCTATTTCAGTTTCAAAATTTGTCACAATATAGAAAATTGAGCTAGCTTAACATGGACACGGGATTCGTGTGATTCCAAGCTCTAAATCAAAAGATACATACGATTTAGTGTGAACATGTCATGTTGATCGGCCAGTTAAAATGATCATTCTAAACTGATCATTGGTGCTCTTTAAATAAATGCTTATAAATGATGAATAATGCATGGGCTCAAACAGTTTGGATAGATTGGGTTACTTAGACGCCTTGTCGTCTCTATTTCTATGTCAAATAATGTTAAAATATAGAAAACTGAGCAAGCTTAACGTGGGCCTTGGATTCGTGTCATTCTGAGCTCTATTTGAAAAGTTGTGGATGATTTAGTGTGAACTTGTCAAGTTGATCAGCAAGATAAAGTGATCATTTTAAACTGATCATTAGTGCCCATTGAGTAAAGGCTTATAAATGAAGCATAATGCATGATATCACACAGTTTTAGATAAATTGGATTACATGGACGGTTTGTCATATCTATTTTGTCTCAAATTTTGTTACAATATAGAAAATAGACCTAGCTTAACATGAGCATTTGATTCGTGTGTTTCGGAGCTCTAAATCAAGAGTTACAGACGGTTTAGTGCATACATGTCAAGTTGATCGGCCAGTTAAAGTGATCATTCTAAACTGATCAATGTTGCTAATTAAGTAAAGGCTTATAAATTAAGCATAAAGCATGGCATCATGCATTTTGGGATAGATTGGATTACTTGGATGCTTTGTCATCTCTATTTATATTTCAAATTTTGATACAATATAGAAAATTGAGCTTGCTTAACGTGGGCATTTGATTCGTGTGTTTCAGAGCTCTAAATCAAAAGTTACATAGGATTTATTATGTACATTTCAAGTTTATCGGCCAGTTAAAGTGATCATTCTAAACTGATCATTCGTATTCAGTAAGTAAAAGGCTTACAAATGAAGCATAAAGCATGGCAACACATAGTTTGGGATAGATTGGATTATTTGGACGCTTTTTTATCTCTATTTCAGTCTCAAATTTTGTTAAAAAATACAGAATTGAGCTAGCTTAACGTGGGTATTGGATTCCTGTCATTCTGAGCTCTAAACCAAAAGTTATGGATGATTTAATGCGGACATGTCAAGTTGATTGGCCAGTTAAAGTGATCATTAAAACTTGATCATTGCTGCTCATTAAGTAAAGGCTTATAAATGAAGCCTAAAGAATGGCATCATGCAGTTTGGGATGGATTGGATTACTTAGACGCTATGTCGTATCTATTTCTCTCTCGAACTTTGTCACAATATAGAAATTGAGCTAGGTTAACGTGGGCACTAGATTCATGTCATTCCAAGCTCTAAATTAAAAGGTATGACGATTTAGTGCGGACATGTCAAGTTGATTGGCCAGTTAAAATGGTCATTCAAAACTGATCATCGGTGCTCACTAAGTACATACTTTTTAAATGAAGCCTAAACAATGGCATCACGCAGTTTAGGATGGATTGGATTACTTGGATGCTTTGTCGTATCTATCTCGGTTAAAAACTTTTTCATAGTATAGAGAATTGAGCTAGGTTAATGTGGGCACTGGATTCGTGTCATTCCGAGCTCTAAATCAAAATTTACGGACGATTTAGTGCGTACATGTCAAGTTGATTGGCCAATTCAAGTGATCATACTAAACTGATCATGGGTGCTCATTGAGTAAAGGCTTATAAATGAAGCATAATGCATGGTATCACACAGTTTTAGATAAATTGGATTACATGGACGGTTTGTCATATCTGTTTTGTCTCAAATTTTTTTACAATATAGAAAATAGACCTAGCTTAACATGAGCATTTGATTCGTGTGTTTNTGCTTCATTTATAAGCCTTTCCTCAATGAGCACCAATGATAAGTTTATAATCATCAGTTTAACTAAGTGATCAACTTGACATGTACACACTAAATCGTGAGTAACTTTTGATTTAGAGCTCAGAATAACACGAATCCTATGCCCATGTTAAGCTAGCTCAATTTTCTATATTGTGACGAAGTTTGAGACAGAAATAGATACAAAAAACCATAGAAGTAATCCAATCTAGCCAGAACTGTGTGATCCCATGCATTATGCTTCATTTATAAGGCTTTACTTAATGAGCACCAATGATCAGTTTAGAATGATCACTTTAACTGGCCGATCAATTTGACATAACCGCACTAAATCGTTTGAAACTTTTGATTTAGAGCTCAGAGTTACACGAATCCAATGCCAACGTTAAGGTAGCAAAATTTCAATATTGTGACAAATTTGAGACACAAACAGATACAAAAATGCGTTCAAGTAATCCAATCTAGCCAAAAACTGCGTGGTGCCATGCATTATGCTTCATTTATAAGCCTTTACTCAATGAGCACCAATGATTAGTTTAGAATGATCACTTTAACTGGCTGATCAACTTGATAAAATTTGCACTAAATCGTCCGTAACTTTTGTTTTAGAGCTCAGAATGACACGAACCAATGCCCACGTCAGGCTAGCTCAATAATTTATACTGTGACAGAATTTTGACAGAACTATATAAGACAAAGCGTCCAAGTTATCCAATCTAACCCAAACTGCGTGATGCCATGCTTTATGCTTCATTTATAAGGGTTTACTTAATGAGCACCAATAATCACTTTAACTAGGCGATCAACTTGACATGTCCGCACTATATTGTCCGTAACTTTTGATTTAGAGCTCATAATAACAAGAATCCAATGCCCATGTCAAAATTTTCTATATTGTGACAAAATTTGATACATAAATAGATACGATAACCGTTCAAGTAATCCAATCTAGCAAAAATTGCGTGATGCCATGCATTATGCTTCATTTATAAGCGTTTACTTTATCAGCACCAATGATCAGTTAAGAATGATCATTTTAACATGCCGATCAACTTGACATGTCTGCACTAAATCGTTCGTAACTTATGATTCAGAGCGCAGACTGACACGGAACCAATGCCCACGTTAAGCTAGCTCAATTTTCTATATTGTGAACATTTTTAAGACATAAATGGATACGACAAAGTGTCTAAGAAATCCAATATATCCCAAACTGCGTGATGTGATGCACTATGCTTCATTTTTATAAGCATTTCCTCATTGATCACCAATGATCACATTTATAAGCATTTCCTCAATGATCACCAATGATCAGATTAGAATGATCACTTTAACTGGCCGATCAACTTGTGCCGCACGAAATCATCCGTAACTTTTGATTTAGAGCTTAAAATGACACGAATCCTATGCCCACATTAAGCTAGCTCAATTTTCTATTTTGAACAAAATTTGAGACATAAATAGATACGAAAACCGCTCAAGTAATCCAATCTAGCCAAAACTATGTGATTCCATGCATTATGCTTCATTTATAAGCTTTTACTCAATGAGCACCAATGATTAGTTTAGAATGATCACTTTAACTGGCCGATCAACTTCATATGTCCGCACTAAATCGTGTGTAACTTTTGATTTAGAGCTCCGAATGACACGAACCAATGCCCACGTTAGGCTAGCTCAATCTTTTATACTGTGACAAAATTTTCTACAGAACTAGATACGACAAAGCGTCCAAGTTATCCAATATATCCCAAACTGCATGATGCCATGCTTTATGCTTCATTCATCAGCGCTTACTTCAGAATGATCACTTTAACTAGGCTATCAACTTGACATGTATACTAAATCGTTTGAACTTTTGATTTAGAGCTCAGAATAACAGGAATCCAATGCCCATGTTAAGCTAGCTCAATTTTCTATATTGTGACAAAATTGGAGACATAAATAGATACGAAAAACTGTTCAAGTAATCCAATCTAACTAAAACTGCATGACGTCATGGGTTATCTTCATTTTAAGCATTTTCTTTATCACCACCAATGATTAGTTAAGAATTATCATTTTAACATGCCGATCAACTTGAAATTTCAGCACTATATGGTCTGTAACTTATGATTTAGAGCTCAGACTGACAGGAATCCAATGCCCATGTTAAGCTAGCTCAATTTTCTATATTATGACAAAATTTGAGACATAAATAGATAAGACAAAGTGTCCAAGTAATCCAATCTATCCCGAACAGCGTGATGCCATGCATTATGTTTCAATTATAAGCCTTTACTCAATGAGCGACAATAATCAGTTAAGAAATGATCATTTTAACTCGCTGATCAACTTGACATGCATGCACTAAATCTTCTGTAACTTATGATTTAGAGCTTAGAATGACACGAATCCAATGCTCACATTAATGTTGATCAATTTTCTATATTATGACAAAATTTAGTATAAAAATAGATAAGACAAAGCATCCAAGTATTCCAATCTATCTAGAACTGGGTGATGCCATGCATTATGGTTCATTTATGAGCATCTACTCTATGGGCACCAATGATCAGTTAAGAATGATCATTTTAACTGGCCGATCAACTTGATATGTCCACACTAAATCGTCCCTAACTTTTTGTGAGCTCAGAATGACACGAATCCAATGCCCACATTAAGCTGGCTCAATTTTTTATATTTTGATAAATTTAAGACTAAAATTGGTTCAAAAAGTCATTCAAGTAATCAAATCTATCCCGAACTGCGTGATGTCATGCATTATGCTTCGTTTATAAGCCTTTACTAGATGAACCCCAATGATCAGCAAAGAATGATCATTTTAACTTTCCGATAAACTTCACATGTCGGCATTAAATCGTCTGTATTTTTGATTTATAGCTCAGAATAACCGATAAACTGATAGAAATGTTTTTCCAGAACTAGCTTAACTGGGCATTGGATTCGTGTCATTCTGAGCTATAAATCAAAAGTTATGGAAAATTTAGTGCATACATGACAAGTTGATCGGCCAATTAAAATGATCATTCTAAACTGATCATTGGTGCTCATTGAGTAGAATCTTATAAATGAAAAATAATGCATGGCATCACGTAGATTGGGATAGATTGGATTACTTGGACGCTTTGTCATCTCCGTTTTTGTCTCAAATTTTGTCAAAATAGAGAATTGAGATACCTTAACATGGGCATTGGATTCTTGTCTTTCTGAGCTCTAAATCAAAATTTATGGACGATTTAATGCGGATATGTCAAGTTGATCGGCTAGTTAAAGTGATCATTCAAAACTTATCATTAGTGCTAATTAAGCAAAGGCTTATAAATGAAGCCTAAAGAATGTCATCACGCAGTTTCGGATGGATTGGATTACTTAGCCGCTTTGTCATGTCTATTTCAGTTTCAAACTTTGTCACAATATAGAAAATTGAGCTAGCTTAACATGGACACGGGATTCGTGTTATTCCAAGCTCTAAATCAAAAGATACATACGATTTAGTGTGAACATGTCATGTTGATCGGCCAGTTAAAATGATCATTCTAAACTGATCATTGGTGCTCTTTAAATAAATGCTTATAAATGATGAATAATGCATGGGCTCAAACAGTTTGGATAGATTGGATTACTTAGATGCCTTGTCGTCTCTATTTATGTCTCAAATAATGTTAAAATATAGAAAACTGAGCAAGCTTAACGTGGGCATTGGATTCGTGTCATTCTGAGCTCTAGATGAAAAGTTGTGGATGATTTAGTGTGAACTTGTCAAGTTGATCAGCAAGATAAAGTGATCATTCTAAACTGATCATTAGTGCCCATTGAGTAAAGGCTTATAAATGAAGCATAATGCATGGTATCACACAGTTTTAGATAAATTGGATTACATGGACGGTTTGTCATATCTATTTTGTCTCAAATTTTGTTACAATATAGAAAATAGACCTAGCTTAACATGAGCATTTGATTCGTGTGTTTCGGAGCTCTAAATCAAAAGTTACAGACGGTTTACTGCATACATGTCAAGTTGATCGGCTAGTTAAAGTGATCATTCTAAACTGATCAATGTTGCTCATTAAGTAAAGGCTTATAAATTAAGCATAAAGCATGGCATCATGCATTTTGGGATAGATTGGATTACTTGGATGCTTTGTCATCTCTATTTATATTTCAAATTTTGATACAATATAGAAAATTGAGCTTGCTTAACGTGGGCATTTGATTCGTGTGTTTCAGAGCTCTAAATCAAAAGTTACATAGGATTTATTATGTACATTTCAAGTTTATTGGCCAGATAAAGTGATCATTCTAAACTGATCATTCGTATTCAGTAAGTAAAAGGCTTACAAATGAAGCATAAAGCATGGCATCACATAGTTTGGGATAGATTGGATTATTTGGACGCTTTTTTATCTCTATTTCAGTCTCAAATTTTGTTAAAAAATACAGAATTGAGCTAGCTTAACGTGGGTATTGGATTCCTGTCATTCTGAGCTCTAAATCAAAAGTTATGGATGATTTAATGCGGACATGTCAAGTTGATTGGCCAGTTAAAGTGATCATTAAAACTTGATCATTGCTGCTCATTAAGTAAAGGCTTATAAATGAAGTCTAAAGAATGGCATCATGCAGTTTGGGATGGATTGGATTACTTAGACGCTATGTCGTATCTATTTCTCTCTCGAACTTTGTCACAATATAGAAATTGAGCTAGGTTAACGTGGGCACTAGATTCATGTCATTCCAAGCTCTAAATTAAAAGTTATGACGATTTAGTGCGGACATGTCAAGTTGATTGGCCAGTTAAAATTGTCATTCAAAACTGATCATCGGTGCTCATTAAGTACATACTTTTTAAATGAAGCCTAAACAATGCATCACGCAGTTTAGGATGGATTGGATTACTTGGACGCTTTGTCGTATCTATCTCGGTTAAAAACTTTTTCATAGTATAGAGAATTGAGCTAGGTTAATGTGGGCACTGGATTCGTGTCATTCCGAGCTCTAAATCAAAATTTAGGGACGATTTAGTGCGTACATGTCAAGTTGATCGACCAATTAAAGTGATCATACTAAACTGATCATGGGTGCTCATTGAGTAAAGGCTTATAAATGAAGCATAATGCATGGTATCACACAGTTTTAGATAAATTGGATTACATGGACGGTTTGTCATATCTGTTTTGTCTCAAATTTTTTTGCAATATAGAAAATAGACCTAGCTTAACATGAGCATTTGATTCGTGTGTTTCGGAGCTCTAAATCAAAAGTTACAGATGTTTTAGTGCATACATGTCAAGTTGATCGGCCAGTTAAACTGATCATTCTAAACTAATCATTGGTGCTCATTAAATAATGGCTTATAAATGAAGCATAATGCATGGCATAAGGCAGTTTGGATTGATTGGATTAATTGTACGATTTCTCGTCTCTATTTCTATCTCAAATTAAGTCAAAATATAGAAAATTGAGCTAGCTTAACGTGGGCATTGGATTCGTGTCATTATGAGCTCTAAATCAAAAGTTATGGATGATTTAGTGTTGACATGACAAGATTCTCGGCCAATTAAAGTGATCATTCTAAATTAATCATTAGTTCTCATTGAGTAAAAGCTTGTAAATGAAGCATAATGTGTGACATCACACAGTTTTGGATAGATTGTATTACTTGGACGCTTTGTCATATCTGTTTTTGTCTCAAATTTTGTTACAATATAGAAAATTTAGTTAGCGTAACGTGGGCATTGGATTCATGTGTTTCTAAGCTCTAAATGAAATGCTATGGACGATTGTGACATCACACAGTTTTGGATAGATTGTATTACTTGGACGCTTTGTCATATCTGTTTTTGTCTCAAATTTTGTTACAATATAGAAAATTTAGTTAGCGTAACGTGGGCATTGGATTCATGTGTTTCTAAGCTCTAAATGAAATGCTATGGACGATTTAGTGTGTACATGTGAAGTTGATCGGCCAGTTAAAGTGATAATTCTAAGCTGATCATTGGTGCCTATTGAATAAATGCATATAAATGAAGCATAATGCATGGCATAAAGCAGTTTGGATAGATCGGATTACTTGGGCACTTTTTCGTATCTATTTTTGTCTCAAATTTTGTTACAATATCGAAAATTAAGCTAGTTTAACGTGGGCATTTCATTTGTGTGTATCTGAGCTCTAAATCAAAAGTTACAGACGATTTAGTGCGTACATGTCAAGTTGATCGTCCAGTTAAAGTGATCATTCTAAACTAAACATTGGGTTCATTATTTAAAGGCTTATAAATGAAGCATAAAGCATGGCATCACGCTGTTTGGAATAGCTTGGATTACTTAGACGCTTTATGGTCTCTATTTATGTCTCAAATTTCCTCAAAATATAGAAAATTGAACAAGTTTAACGTGGGCATTGGATTCGTGTCATTCTGAGCTCTAAATGGAAAGTTACGGACGATTTAGTGCGGAGATGTCAAGTTAAAATGATCATTCTAAACTGATCATTGGTGCTCATTAAGAAAAGGCTTATAAATGAAGCATAATGCATGGCATCAAGCAGTTTGGATAGATTGGATTACTTGGATGCTTTGTCGTCTCTATTTCTTTCTCAAATTTTGTCAAAGTATAGAGAATTGAGCTAGTTTAACGTGGGCATTTGATTCGTGTCATTCTGAGCTCTAAATCAAAAGTTACAGACAATTTTTAGTGGGGAAATGTCAAGTTGATCGGCCAGTTAAAGTCATAATTATAAACTGATCATTGGTGCTCATTGAATAAAGGGTTATAAATGAAGCATAAGGCATGGCATCACATATTTTTTGATAGATTGGATTACTTGGACGCTTTGTCAAATCATTTTTGTCTCAAATTTTGTTACAGTATAGAAAATTGGGCTAGCTTAACGTGGGCATTGGATTCGTGTCATTCTGAGCTTTAAATAAAACGTTACGGTCAATTTAGTGAGGAAATGTCAAGTTGATTGGCCAGTTAAAGTGACTATTCTAAATTGATCATTGGTACTCATTATAAAAAGCCTTATCAATGAAGCATAAAGCATGGCATCACACAGTTTGGGATATATTGGATAACTTGGATGCTTTGTAATATCTAGTTCTATCTCAAATTTTATCACAGAATTGAAAATTGAAATAGCCTAAAATGGGCATTGGATTCGTGTCATTCTGAGCTATAAATCAAAAGTAATTACGATTTAGTGTGAACATGTCAAGTTGATTGCCAGTTAAAGTGATCATTCTAAACTGATCATTGGTGCTCATTAACTAAAGGCTTATAAATGAAGCCTAAAGAATGGCATCACTCAATATGGGATTTATTGGATTACTTGGACGCTTTGTCTTCTTAAATTCTGTTCCAAATCTTGTCAAAATATAGAAAATACAGCTACCTTAACGTGGGCATTGGATTCGTATCATTCCGAGCTCTAAATAAAAAGATACGGACGATTTAGTGCAGACATGTCAAGTTGATAAGCCAGCTAAAGTGATCAATCCAAACTTATCATTGGTGCCCATTGAGTAAAGGCTTATCAATGAAGCATAATGCACGGCATCACATTGTTTTGGATAGTTTGGATTACTTGGACTCTTTTTCATATCTAGTTGTGTCTCAAATTTTATCACAATATAGAAAATTTAGCTGGCTTAATGAGGGTATTGGATTCGTGTCATTCTGAGCTCTAAATCAAAAGTTGTGGACGATTTAGTGCGGACATGTCAAGTTGATCCGGCAGCTACACTGATCATTCTCAACTAATCATTGTTGCCCATTGAGTAAAGGCTTATCAATGAAGCATAATGCATGGCATCACACAGTTTTGGATGGATTGGATTACTTGGACTCTTTGTCATATCTCGTTCTTTATCAAATTTGATCACAATATAGAAAATTGAGCTAGGTTAACGTGGGCATTGGATTCGTGTCATTCAGAGCTCTAAATAAAAATTTTGGGGTGATTTAATACGGACATGTCAAGTTGATCATCCAGTTAAAGTGATCTTTCTAAACTTATCGTTGGTGCTCATTAAGTAAAGGCTTATAAATGAAGCATAATGCATGGCATCAAGCAGTTTGGATAGATTGGATTACTTGGATGCTTTGTCGTCTCTATTTCTTTCTCAAATTTTGTCAAAGTATAGAGAATTGAGCTAACTTAACGTGGGCATTTGATTCGTGTCATTCTGAGCTATAAATCAAAAGTTACAGACAATTTTTAGTGGGGATATGTCAAGTTGATCGGCCAGTTAAAGTCATCATTATAAACTGATCATTGGTGCTCATTGAATAAAGGGTTATAAATGAAGCATAAGGCATGGCATCACATATTTTTGATAGATTGGATTACTTGGACGCTTTGTCAAATCATTTTTGTCTCAAATTTTGTTACAGTATAGAAAATTGGGCTAGCTTAACGTGGGCATTGGATTCGTGTCATTCTGAGCTTTAAATAAAACGTTACGGACAATTTAGTGAGGAAATGTCAAGTTGATTGGCCAGTTAAAGTGACTATTCTAAATTGATCATTGGTACTCATTATAAAAAGCCTTATCAATGAAGCATAAAGCATGGCATCACACAGTTTGGGATATATTGGATAACTTGGATGCTTTGTAATATCTAGTTCTATCTCAAATTTTATCACAGAATTGAAAATTGAAATAGCCTAAAATGGGCATTGGATTCGTGTCATTCTGAGCTATAAATCAAAAGTAATTACGATTTAGTGTGAACATGTCAAGTTGATCGCCAGTTAAAGTGATCATTCTAAACTGATCATTGGTGCTCATTAACTAAAGGCTTATAAATGAAGCCTAAAGAATGGCATCACTCAATATGGGATTTATTGGATTACTTGGACGCTTTGTCTTCTTAAATTCTGTTCCAAATCTTGTCAAAATATAGAAAATACAGCTACCTTAACGTGGGCATTGGATTCGTATCATTCCGAACTCTAAATAAAAAGATACGGACGATTTAGTGCAGACATGTCAAGTTGATAAGCCAGCTAAAGTGATCAATCCAAACTTATCATTGGTGCCCGTTGAGTAAAGGCTTATCAATGAAGCATAATGCATGGCATCACATTGTTTTGGATAGTTTGGATTACTTGGACTCTTTTTCATATCTAGTTGTGTCTCAAATTTTATCACAATATAGAAAATTTAGCTGGCTTAATGAGGGTATTGGATTGGTGTCATTCAAAGATCTAAATAAAAAGTTTGGGATGATTTAATACGGACATGTCAAATTGATCGGCTAGTAAAAGTGATCATTCTAAACTTATCGTTGGTGCTCATTAAGTAAAGGCTTATAAATGAAGCATAATGCATGGCATCAAGAAGTTTGGATTGATTGGATTACTTGGATGCTTTGTCGTCTCTATTTGTATCTCATATTTTTCAAAATATAGAGAATTGAGTTAGCTTAACGTGGGCATTGGATTCATATCATTCAGAGTTTTAAATCAAAAGTTATGGACGATTTAGTGAGGAAATGTCAAGCTGATCAGCCAGTTAAAGTGATTATTCTAAATTGATCATTCTAAATTGATCATTGGTACTCATTATTAAAAACTTATAAATGAAGCATAAAGCATGGCATCACGCAGTGTGGGATAGATTATATTACTTGGATGCTTTGTTGTATCTAGTTCTGTCTCAAATTTTGTCACAATATTGAAAATTGAAATAGCCTAATATGGGCATTGGATTGGTGTCATTCTGAGCTCTGGATCCAATGTTATAGACGATTTAGTGCGGACATGTCAAGTTGATCAGCCAGTTAAAGTCATCATTCTAAACTGATCATTGGTGCTCATTGAGTAAATGCTTATAAATGAAGCATAATGCATGGCATCACACGTTTTTTGGATAGATTGGATTACATGGACGCTTTGTCATATCTATTTTTGTCTTAAATGTTGTTACAATATAGAAAATTGAGCAAGCTTAACATGAGCATTTGATTCATGTGTTTCTGAACCCTAAATCAAAAGTTACGGACGATTTAGTGCGTACATGTCAAGTTGATCATCCATTTAAAGTGATTATTCTAAGCTGATCGTTGGTGCTAATTAAGTAAAGGCTATAAATGAAGCATAAAGCATGGCATCACGCGGTTTGGGAATGATTGGATTACTTGGATGCTTTGTCGTCTCTATTTCAGTCTCAAATTTTGTCAAAATATAGAGAATTGAGCTAGCTTAACCTGGACACTGATTTTGTGTCATTCTAGTCTCTAAATCAAAAGTTACGCACAATTAAGTGAGTATTTTTCAAGTTGATGGGCTAGTTAAAGTGATCATTCTTATTGACATAGGAAAATCAAATAAGACCTATCTTGACCTACAAGGCAAGTGTGAGCACGAAAATTCAGTTTGAATAACAAGGGAAATGAAAAAAGATGGGTTATTATTAACCACATGGTTGAAATGGTTAAATAGCTACCTTGGGAGAAGAATCAAGGTGAAAAAGTCATGCCCATGCTGCACACAGTCTTGGCAACCACACCAAACAGTCATGCCCATGCTGCACACAGTCTTGGCAACCACACAAACAGTCATGCCCATGCTGCACACAGTCTTGGCAACCACACCAAACAGTCATGCCCATGCTGTCTCCTCTCTTCTCATTGGTTGTTGACAGGCTCCTCCTCTATTCAAACTCATCCACAAGTTTGAATTCGTTTTCTTTTGTGTTCACATTGTAAATCCTCTATAAAAGGGCTGTAAAGACTCAATGTATGAATATACTCTTAGGAGATTCTTCTCCATAAGTCTAAGTCATTTCTCATTTTCTCATACTTCTCTTTGAGTTTTCAGATTCAATTCTTCACATTTCTCCTCTATAATCTCAATATTCTTTCAATTCTAAACTGATCACTTGTGCTCATTAACGAAAGGCTTATAAATGAAGTCTAAATAATGGTATCACGCTGTTTGGGATAGATTGGATTACTTGGATGCTTTGTTGTCTTTACTTCTGTCTCAAATTTTGTCAAAATATATAATATTTATCTAGCTTAACGTGGGCCTTCGATTCGGATCATTATGAGCTCAAATCAAGTGGTACGGACGATTTACTACGGACATGTGAAGTTGATTGGTCAGTTAGTATGATTATTCTAAACTGATAATTGGTGCTCATTGAGTAAAAGCGTATAAATGAAGAATAATGCATGGAATTAAACAGTTTCGATAGATTGGATAACGTGGACGCCTTGTGGTCTCTATTTCTATCTCAATTTTTGTCAAAATATAGAAAAGTGAGCTTGCTTAACGTGGGCATTGGATCCGTGTCATTCTGAGCCCTAAATCAAAAGTTATGAAAGATTTACTGTGAACATGTCAAATTGAGTGGCCAGTTAAAGTGATCATTCTATACAGATCATTGGTGCTCATGAAGTACAGGCTTATAAATGAAGCATAAGCATGGCATCTAGCAGTTTAGATAGATTGGATTAGTTATACAATTTGTCGCTATTCTGTCTCAAATTTTGTCAAAATATAGAAAACTGAGGTATCTTAACGTGACATTGGATTCGTGTCATTTTGAGATCTAAATCAAACGTTATGGACAATTAGTGCAGACAAATCAAGTTGATCGGCTAGATAATATGATTATTCTAAACTATTGGAGTTCACTGAGTAAATGCTTATAAATGAAGCATAATGCATGGCATCATGCGGTTTGAGATAGATTGGATTACTTGGATGCTTTGTCGCATCTAGTTCTGTCACTAATTTTTCACAATATATAAAATTGAGCTAGATTAACGTGTGTATTGAATTCGTGTCATTCAGAGCTCTAAATCAAAAGTTACAAACGATTTAGTGCGGACATGTAAAGTTGATCAGCCAGTTAAAGTGATAATTCTGAACTGATCATTGGTGCTCGTTAAGTAAAGGGTTATAAATGAAGCATAATGCATGACATCAAGCAGTTTGGATGGATTGGATTAGTTGGACGCTTTGTCGTCTCTATTTTTGTGTCAAATTTTGTCAAAATATAGAAAATCTAGCTAGCTTAATGTGGGCACTGGATCCATGTCATTATAAGATCTAAATCAAAATTTATGAACGATTTAGTGTAGACATGTCAAGTTGATCTCCCAGTTAAAGTGATCATTCTAAACTGATCATTGGTGCTCATTGAGTAAAGGCTTATAAAAGAAGCATAATGCATGGCATCACACAGTTTTGGATAGATTGGATTACTTGGACGCTTTGTCATATCTATTTCTGTCTCAAATTTTGTTACAACAGAGAAAATTGACCTAGCTTAACGTGTGCATTGGATTCGTGTGTTTCTGAGCTCTAAATCAAAAGTCTCTGACATTTTAATGTGGAGATGTCAATTTGATCGACCTGTTAAAATGATCATTCTAAACAGATCATTGTCACTCATTAAGTAAAAGCTTATAAATGAAGCATAAGGCATGGCATCGTGAAGTTTTGGATAGATTGGTTTACTTGAACGCTTTGTCGTATCTAATTCTGTCTCAAATTTTATTACAATATAGAAAATTGAACTAGCTTAATGTGGCCATTGGATTCGTGTCATACTGAGCCCTAAATCAAAGTTTATGAATGATTTCGTGCGTACATGTCAAGTTGATCGGCCCGTTAATATGATCATCCTAAACTAACATTGGTGCTCATTGAGTAAAAGCTTATAAATGAAGCATAATGCATGGCATCACATAGTTTTGGATAGATTGGATTACTTGAACGTTTCTCATATCTATTTTTGTCGCAAATTTTGTTACAATATAGAAAATTAAGTTAGTTTAACGTGTGCATTAGATTTGTGTGTTTTGGAGCTCTAAATCGAAAGTTACACACGATTTAGTGCGGAGATGTCAAGCTGATCGGCAAGTGAAAGTGCTCATTCTAAACCTATCATTGGTGCTCATTCTAAACTTATCATTGGATTCATGTCATTCTGAGCTTTAAATCAAAACTTAAGGATGATTTAGTGCTGACATGTCAAGTTGATCCGCCAGCTAAAGTGATCATTCTAAACTGATCAATGGTGCCCATTGAGTAAAGGCTTATCAATGAAGCATAATGCATGGCATCACACAGGTGCGGATAGATTGGATTACTTGGACTCTTTTTCATATCTAGTTCATCACAATATAGAAACTTGAGCTAGCTTAACTTGGGCATTGGATTCGTGCATTCAAAGCTCTAAGTAAAAAGTTTGGGACGATTTAATACGGACATGTCAAGTTGATCAGCCTGTTAAAGTGATCATTCCAAACTTATCGTTGGTGCTCATTAAGTAAAGGCTTATAAATGAAGCATAATGCATGGCATCAAGCAATTTGGAGAGATTGGATTACTTGGATGCGTTGACATCTCTATTTGTGTCTCAAATTTTGTCAAAATATAGAGAATTGAGCTAGCTAAACGTGGGCATAGGATTCGTGTCATTCTGAGTTTTAAATCAAAAGTTACAGACAATTTAGTGAGGAAATGTCAAGCTGATCAGCTAGTTAAATAGATTATTCTAAATTGATCATTCTAAATTGATCATTGGTACTCATTATAAAATACTTATAAATGAAGCATAAAGCATGGCATCACGCAGTGTGGGATAGATTATATTACTTGGATGCTTTGTTGTATCTAGTTGTGTCTCAAATTTTGTCACAATATTGAAAATTGTAATAGCCTAATATGGGCATTGGATTGGTGTCATTCTGAGCTCTGGATCCAATGTTACAGACGATTTAGTGCGGACATGTCAAGTTGATCGGCCAGTTAAAGTCATCATTCTAAACTGATCATTGGTGCTCATTGAGTAAATGCTTATAAATGAAGAATAATGCATGGCATCACACAGTTTTGGATAGATTGGATTACATGGACGTTTTGTCATATCTGTATTTGTCTTAAATTTTTTACAATATAGAAAATTGAGCAAGCTTAACATGAGCATTTGATTCGTGTGTTTTTGAGCCCTAAATCAAAAGTTACGGACGATTTAGTGCGTACATGTCAAGTTGATCATCCATTTAAAGTGATCATTCTAAACTGATCCTTGGTGCTAATTAAGTAAAGGCTATAAATGAAGCATAAAGCATGGCATCACGCGGTTTTGGAATGATTGGATTACTTGGACGCTTTGACGTCTCTATTTCGGTCTCAAATTTTGTCAAAATTTAGAGAATTGAGCTAGCTTAACCTGGACACAGATTTTGTGCCATTCTGATCTCTAAATCAAAAGTTACGGACAATTAAGTGAGGATTTTTCAAGTTGATGGGCTAGTTAAAGTGATCATTCTAAACTGATCACTTGTGCTCATTAACGAAAGGCTTATAAATGAAGTCTAAATAATGGTATCACGCTGTTTGGGATAGATTGGATTACTTGGATGCTTTGTCGCCTTTACTTCTGTCTCAAATTTTGTCAAAATATATAATATTTATCTAGCTTAACGTGGGCCTTCGATTCGGATCATTATGAGCTCAAATCAAGTGGTACGGACGATTTACTACGGACATGTGAAGTTGATCAGTCAGTTAATATGATTATTCTAAACTGATAATTGGTGCTCATTGAGTAAAAGCTTATAAATGAAGAATAATGCATGGCATTAAACAGTTTCCATAGATTGGATAACGTGGATGCCTTGTGGTCTCTATTTTTATCTCAAGTTTTGTCAAAATATAGAAAAGTGAGCTTGCTTAACGTGGGCATTGGATCTGTGTCATTTTGAGCTCTAAATCAAAAGTTATGAAAGATTTAGTGCGAACATGTCAAATTGAGTGGCCAGTTAAAGTGATCATTCTATACAGATCATTGGTGCTCATGAAGTAAAGGCTTATAAATGAAGCATAAGCATGGCATCAAGCAGTTTAGATAGATTGGATACGATTTGTCGCTATTCTGCCTCAAATTTTGTCAAAATATAGAAAACTGAGCTAGCTTAACGTGACATTGGATTCATGTCATTTTGAGATCTAAATCAAAAGTTAAGGACAATTAGTGCAGACAGATCAAGTTGATCGGCTAGATAATATGATTATTCTAAACTGATCATTGGTGTTCACTCAGTAAGGGCTTATAAATGAAGCATAATGCATGGCATCATGCGGTTTGAGATAGATTGGATTACTTGGATGCTTTGTCGCATCTAGTTCTGTCACTAATTTTGTCACAATATATAAAATTGAGCTAGATTA
Organism: Pugionium dolabratum; assembly: GCA_018901945.1. NCBI lineage: Eukaryota > Viridiplantae > Streptophyta > Magnoliopsida > Brassicales > Brassicaceae > Pugionium > Pugionium dolabratum. Next base: position 68,026 of record JAEVFF010000968.1, on the reverse strand, counting down.
ACGTCTGTATTGAACTCGTGTCATTCAGAGCTCTAAATCAAAAGTTACGAACGATTTAGTGTGGACATGTAAAGTTGATCGGCCAGTTAAAGTGATAATTCTAAACTGATCATTGGTGCTCATTAAGTAAAGGGTTATAAATGAAGCATAATGCATGACATCAAGCATCAAGCAGTTTGGATGGATTGGATTACTTGGACGCTTTGTCGTCTCTATTTTTGTGTCAAATTTTGTCAAAATATAGAAAATTGAGTTAGCTTAATGTGGGCACTGGATCCATGTCATTATAAGCTCTAAATCAAAATTTATAAACGATTTACTGCAGACNGATTGGATTACTTGGACTCTTTGTCATATCTCATTCTTTATCAAATTTGATCACAATATAGAAAATTGAGCTAGGTTAACGTGGGCATTGGATTCGTGTCATTCAGAGCTCTAAATAAAAATTTTGGGGTGATTTAATACGGACATGTCAAGTTGATCATCCAGTTAAAGTGATCTTTCTAAACTTATCGTTGGTGCTCATTAAGTAAAGGCTTATAAATGAAGCATAATGCATGGCATCAAGCAGTTTGGATAGATTGGATTACTTGAATGCCTTGTCGTCTCTATTTCTTTCTCAAATTTTTTCAAAGTATAGAGAATTGAGCTAGCTTAACGTGGGCATTTGATTCGTGTCATTCTGAGCTCTAAATCAAAAGTTACAGACAATTTTTAGTGGGGAAATGTCAAGTTGATCGGCCAGTTAAAGTCATCATTATAAACTGATCATTGGTGCTCATTGAATAAAGGGTTATAAATGAAGCATAAGGCATGGCATCACATATTTTTTGATAGATTGGATTACTTGGACGCTTTGTCAAATCATTTTTGTCTCAAATTTTGTTACAGTATAGAAAATTGGGCTTGCTTAACGTGGGCATTGGATTTGTGTCATTCTGAGCTTTAAATAAAACGTTACGGACAATTTAGTGAGGAAATGTCAAGTTGATTGGCCAGTTAAAGTTACTATTCTAAATTGATCATTGGTACTGATTATAAAAAAGCCTTATCAATGAAGCATAAAGCATGGCATCACACAGTTTGGGATATATTGGATAACTTGGATGCTTTGTAATATCTAGTTCTATCTCAAATTTTATCACAGAATTGAAAATTGAAATAGCCTAATCAAAAGTTATGTACGATTTAGTGTGAACATGTCAAGTTGATCGCCAGTTAAAGTGATCATTCTAAACTGATCATTGGTGCTCATTAACTAAAGGCTTATAAATGAAGCCTAAAGAATGAAATCACGCAGTTTGGGATAGATTTGATTACTTGGACACTTTCTCGTCTCTACTTCTCCCTCAATTTTGTCAAAATTTAGAAAATTTATCTAGCTTAACGTTGGCATTCGATTCATGTCATTATGAGCTCAAATCAAGAGGTACGGATGATTTGCTGCGGACATGTCAAGTTGATCGGTCAGTTAATATGATTCTTCTAAACTGATCATTGGTGCTCTTTGAGTAAAAGCTTATAAATAAAGCCTAAAGAATGGCATCACTCAATATGGGATTTATTGGATTACTTGGACGCTTTGTCTTCTCAAATTCTGTTCCAAATCTTGTCAAAATATAGAAAATACAGCTACCTTAACGTGGGCATTGGATTCGTATCATTCCGAGCTCTAAATAAAAAGATACGGACGATTTAGTGCAGACATGTCAAGTTGATAAGCCAGCTAAAGTGATCAATCCAAACTTATCATTGGTGCCCATTGAGTAAAGGCTTATCAATGAAGCATAATGCATGGCATCACATTGTTTTGTATAGTTTGGATTACTTGGACTCTTTTTCATATCTAGTTGTGTCTCAAATTTTATCACAATATAGAAAATTTAGCTGGCTTAATGAGGGTATTGGATTCGTGTCATTCTGAGCTCTAAATCAAAAGTTGTGGACGATTTAGTGCGGACATGTCAAGTTGATCCGGCAGCTACACTGATCATTCTCAACTAATCATTGTTGCCCATTGAGTAAAGGCTTATCAATGAAGCATAATGCATGGCATCACACAGTTTTGGATGGATTGGATTACTTGGACTCTTTGTCATATCTCGTTCTTTATCAAATTTGATCACAATATAGAAAATTGAGCTAGGTTAACGTGGGCATTGGATTCGTGTCATTCAGAGCTCTAAATAAAAATTTTGGGGTGATTTAATACGGACATGTCAAGTTGATCATCCAGTTAAAGTGATCTTTCTAAACTTATCGTTGGTGCTCATTAAGTAAAGGCTTATAAATGAAGCATAATGCATGGCATCAAGCAGTTTGGATAGATTGGATTACTTGAATGCCTTGTCGTCTCTATTTCTTTCTCAAATTTTTTCAAAGTATAGAGAATTGAGCTAGCTTAACGTGGGCATTTGATTCGTGTCATTCTGAGCTCTAAATCAAAAGTTACAGACAATTTTTAGTGGGGAAATGTCAAGTTGATCGGCCAGTTAAAGTCATCATTATAAACTGATCATTGGTGCTCATTGAATAAAGGGTTATAAATGAAGCATAAGGCATGGCATCACATATTTTTTGATAGATTGGATTACTTGGACGCTTTGTCAAATCATTTTTGTCTCAAATTTTGTTACAGTATAGAAAATTGGGCTAGCTTAACGTGGGCATTGGATTCGTGTCATTCTGAGCTTTAAATAAAATGTTACGGACAATTTAGTGAGGAAATGTCAAGTTGATTGGCCAGTTAAAGTGACTATTCTAAATTGATCATTGGTACTCATTATAAAAAGCCTTATCAATGAAGCATAAAGCATGCCATCACACAGTTTGGGATATATTGGATAACTTGGATGCTTTGTAATATCTAGTTCTATCTCAAATTTTATCACAGAATTGAAAATTGAAATAGCCTAAAATGGGCATTGGATTCGTGTCATTCTGAGCTATAAATCAAAAGTTATGTACGATTTAGTGTGAACATGTCAAGTTGATCGCCAGTTAAAGTGATCATTCTAAACTGATCATTGGTGCTCATTAACTAAAGGCTTATAAATGAAGCCTAAAGAATGAAATCACGCAGTTTGGGATAGATTTGATTACTTGGACGCTTTCTCGTCTCTACTTCTCTCTCAATTTTGTCAAAATTTAGAAAATTTATCTAGCTTAACGTTGGCATTCGATTCATGTCATTATGAGCTCAAATCAAGAGGTACGGATGATTTGCTGCGGACATGTCAAGTTGATCGGTCAGTTAATATGATTCTTCTAAACTGATCATTGGTGCTCTTTGAGTAAAAGCTTATAAATAAAGCCTAAAGAATGGCATCACTCAATATGGGATTTATTGGATTACTTGGACGCTTTGTCTTCTCAAATTCTGTTCCAAATCTTGTCAAAATATAGAAAATACAGCTACCTTAACGTGGGCATTGGATTCGGATCATTCCGAGCTCTAAATAAAAAGATACGGACGATTTAGTGCAGACATGTCAAGTTGATAAGCCAGCTAAAGTGATCAATCCAAACTTATCATTGGTGCCCATTGAGTAAAGGCTTATCAATGAAGCATAATGCATGGCATCACATTGTTTTGGATAGTTTGGATTACTTGGACTGTTTTTCATATCTAGTTGTGTCTCAAATTTTATCACAATATAGAAAATTTAGCTGGCTTAATGAGGGTATTGGATTCGTGTCATTCTGAGCTCTAAATCAAAAGTTGTGGACGATTTAGTGCGGACATGTCAAGTTGATCCGGCAGCTACACTGATCATTCTCAACTAATCATTGTTGCCCATTGAGTAAAGGCTTATCAATGAAGCATAATGCATGGCATCACACAGTTTTGGATGGATTGGATTACTTGGACTCTTTGTCATATCTCATTCTTTATCAAATTTGATCACAATATAGAAAATTGAGCTAGGTTAACGTGGGCATTGGATTCGTGTCATTCAGAGCTCTAAATAAAAATTTTGGGGTGATTTAATACGGACATGTCAAGTTGATCATCCAGTTAAAGTGATCTTTCTAAACTTATCGTTGGTGCTCATTAAGTAAAGGCTTATAAATGAAGCATAATGCATGGCATCAAGCAGTTTGGATAGATTGGATTACTTGAATGCCTTGTCGTCTCTATTTCTTTCTCAAATTTTTTCAAAGTATAGAGAATTGAGCTAGCTTAACGTGGGCATTTGATTCGTGTCATTCTGAGCTCTAAATCAAAAGTTACAGACAATTTTTAGTGGGGAAATGTCAAGTTGATCGGCCAGTTAAAGTCATCATTATAAACTGATCATTGGTGCTCATTGAATAAAGGGTTATAAATGAAGCATAAGGCATGGCATCACATATTTTTTGATAGATTGGATTACTTGGACGCTTTGTCAAATCATTTTTGTCTCAAATTTTGTTACAGTATAGAAAATTGGGCTAGCTTAACGTGGGCATTGGATTCGTGTCATTCTGAGCTTTAAATAAAACGTTACGGACAATTTAGTGAGGAAATGTCAAGTTGATTGGCCAGTTAAAGTGACTATTCTAAATTGATCATTGGTACTCATTATAAAAAGCCTTATCAATGAAGCATAAAGCATGGCATCACACAGTTTGGGATATATTGGATAACTTGGATGCTTTGTAATATCTAGTTCTATCTCAAATTTTATCACAGAATTGAAAATTGAAATAGCCTAAAATGGGCATTGGATTCGTGTCATTCTGAGCTATAAATCAAAAGTAATTACGATTTAGTGTGAACATGTCAAGTTGATCGCCAGTTAAAGTGATCATTCTAAACTGATCATTGGTGCTCATTAACTAATGGCTTATAAATGAAGCCTAAAGAATGAAATCACGCAGTTTGGGATAGATTTGATTACTTGGACGCTTTCTCGTCTCTACTTCTCTCTCAATTTTGTCAAAATTTAGAAAATTTATCTAGCTTAACGTTGGCATTCGATTCATGTCATTATGAGCTCAAATCAAGAGGTACGGATGATTTGCTGCGGACATGTCAAGTTGATCGGTCAGTTAATATGATTCTTCTAAACTGATCATTGGTGCTCTTTGAGTAAAAGCTTATAAATAAAGCCTAAAGAATGGCATCACTCAATATGGGATTTATTAGATTACTTGGACGCTTTGTCGTCTCAAATTCTGTTCCAAATTTTGTCAAAATATAGAAAATACAGCTACCTTAACGTGGGCATTGGATTCGTATCATTCCGAGATCTAAATAAAAAGTTCGGACGATTTAGTGCATACATGTCAAGTTGATCAGCCAGCTAAAGTGATCAATCCAAATATATCATTGGTGCCCATTGAGTAAAGGCTGACAATGAAGCATAATGCATGGCATCACATTGTTTTGGATAGTTTGGATTACTTGGACTCTTTTTCATATCTAGTTGTGTCTCAAATTTTATCACAATATAGAAAGTTTAGCTAGCTTAACGAAGGTATTGGATTCGTGTGATTCAAAGATCTAAATAAAAAGTTTGGGATGATTTAATACGGATATGTCAAATTGATCGGCTACTTAAAGTGATCATTCTAAACTTATCGTTGGTGCTCATTAAGTAAAGGCTTATAAATGAAGCGTAATGCATGTCATCAAGAAGTTTGGATAGATTAGATTACTTGGATGCTTTGTCGTCTCTATTTGTATCTCATATTTTTCAAAATATAGAGAATTGAGTTAGCTTAACGTGGGCATTGGATTCATATCATTCAGAGTTTTAAATCAAAAGTTACGGACGATTTAGTGAGGAAATGTCAAGCTGATCAGCCAGTTAAAGTGATTATTCTAAATTGATCATTCTAAATTGATCATTCTAAATTGATCATTCTAAATTGATCATTCTAAATTGATCATTGGTACTCATTATAAAAAACATAAAAATGAAGCATAATGCATGGCATCACGCAGTGTGGGATAGATTATATTACTTGGATGCTTTGTTGTATCTAGTCCTGTCGCAAATTTTGGCACAATATTGAAAATTGAAATAGCCTAATATGGGCATTGGATTGGTGTCATTCTGAGCTCTGGATCCAATGTTACAGACGATTTAGTGCGGACATGTCAAGTTGATCAGCCAGTTAAAGTCATCATTCTAAACTGATCATTGGTGCTCATTGAGTAAATGCTTATAAATGAAGCATTATGCATGGCATCACACGTTTTTGGATAGATTGGATTACATGGACGCTTTGTCATATCTATTTTTGTCTTAAATGTTGTTACAATATAGAAAATTGAGCAAGCTTAACATGAGCATTTGATTCATGTGTTTCTGAACCCTAAATCAAAAGTTACGGACGATTTAGTGCGTACATGTCAAGTTGATCATCCATTTAAAGTGATTATTCTAAACTGATCGTTGGTGCTAATTAAGTAAAGGCTATAAATGAAGCATAAAGCATGGCATCACGCGGTTTGGGAATGATTGGATTACTTGGATGCTTTGTCGTCTCTATTTCGGTCTCAAATTTTGTCAAAATATAGAGAATTGAGCTAGCTTAACCTGGACACTGAATTTGTGTCATTCTAGTCTCTAAATCAAAAGTTACGCACAATTAAGTGAGTATTTTTCAAGTTGATGGGCTAGTTAAAGTGATCATTCTAAACTGATCACTTGTGCTCATTAACGAAAGGCTTATAAATGAAGTCTAAATAATGGTATCACGCTGTTTGGGATAGATTGGATTACTTGGATGCTTTGTTGTCTTTACTTCTATCTCAAATTTTGTCAAAATATATAATATTTATCTAGCTTAACGTGGGCCTTCGATTCGGATCATTATGAGCTCAAATCAAGTGGTACGGACGATTTACTACGGACATGTGAAGTTGATTGGTCAGTTAATATGATTATTCTAAACTGATAATTGGTGCTCATTGAGTAAAAGCGTATAAATGAAGAATAATGCATGGCATTAAACAAATTCGATAGATTGGATAACGTGGACGCCTTGTGGTCTCTATTTCTATCTCAATTTTTGTCAAAATATAGAAAAGTGAGCTTGCTTAACGTGGGCATTGGATCCGTGTCATTCTGAGCCCTAAATCAAAAGTTATGAAAGATTTAGTGTGAACATGTCAAATTGAGTGGCCAGTTAAAGTGATCATTCTATACAGATCATTGGTGCTCATGAAGTACAGGCTTATAAATGAAGCATAAGCATGGCATCTAGCAGTTTAGATAGATTGGATTAGTTATACGATTTGTCGCTATTCTGTCTCAAATTTTGTCAAAAAATAGAAAACTGAGCTATCTTAACGTGACATTGGATTCGTGTCATTTTGAGATCTAAATCAAACGTTATGGACTATTAGTGCAGACAAATCAAGTTGATCGGCTAGATAATATGATTATTCTAAACTATTGGAGTTCACTGAGTAAAGGCTTATAAATGAAGCATAATGCATGGCATCATGCGGTTTGAGATAGATTGGATTACTTGGATGCTTTGTCGCATCTAGTTCTGTCACTAATTTTTTCACAATATATAAAATTGAGCTAGATTAACGTGTGTATTGAATTCGTGTCATTCAGAGCTCTAAATCAAAAGTTACGAATGATTTAGTGCGGACATGTAAAGTTGATCGGCCAGTTAAAGTGATAATTCTGAACTGATCATTGGTGCTCATTAAGTAAAGGGTTATAAATGAAGCATAATGCATGACATCAAGCAGTTTGGATGGACTGGATTACTTGAACGCTTTGTCGTCTCTATTTTTGTGTCAAAATATAGAAAATTGAGCTAGCTTAATGTGGGCACTGGATCCATGTCATTATAAGATCTAAATCAAAATTTATGAACGATTTAGTGCAGACATGTCAAATTGATCGCCCAGTTAAAGTGATCATTCTAAACTGGTCATTGGTGCTCATTGAGTAAAGGCTTATAAAAGAAGCATAATGCATGGCATCACACAGTTTTGGATAGATTGGATTACTTGGACGCTTTGTCATATCTATTTCTGTCTCAAATTTTGTTACAACAGAGAAAATTGACCTAGCTTAACGTGTGCATTGGATTCGTGTGTTTCTGAGCTCTAAATCAAAAGTCTCTGACATTTTAATGTGGAGATGTCAATTTGATCGACCTGTTAAAATGATCATTCTAAACAGATCATTGTCACTCATTAAGTAAAAGCTTATAAATGAAGCATAAGGCATGGCATCGTGAAGTTTTGGATAGATTGGTTTACTTGAACGCTTTGTCGTATCTAATTCTGTCTCAAATTTTATTACAATATAGAAAATTGAACTAGCTTAATGTGGCCATTGGATTCGTGTCATACTGAGCCCTAAATCAAAGTTTATGAATGATTTCGTGCGTACATGTCAAGTTGATCGGCCCGTTAATATGATCATCCTAAACTAACATTGGTGCTCATTGAGTAAAAGCTTATAAATGAAGCATAATGCATGGCATCACATAGTTTTGGATAGATTGGATTACTTGAACGTTTCTCATATCTATTTTTGTCGCAAATTTTGTTACAATATAGAAAATTAAGTTAGTTTAACGTGTGCATTGGATTTGTGTGTTTTGGAGCTCTAAATCAAAAGTTACACACGATTTAGTGCGGAGATGTCAAGCTGATCGGCAAATGAAAGTGCTCATTCTAAACCTATCATTGGTGCTCATTCTAAACTTATCATTGGATTCATGTCATTCTGAGCTTTAAATCAAAACTTAAGGATGATTTAGTGCTGACATGTCAAGTTGATCCGCCAGCTAAAGTGATCATTCTAAACTGATCAATGGTGCCCATTGAGTAAAGGCTTATCAATGAAGCATAATGCATGGCATCACACAGGTGCGGATAGATTGGATTACTTGGACTCTTTTTCATATCTAGTTCATCACAATATAGAAACTTGAGCTAGCTTAACTTGGGCATTGGATTCGTGCATTCAAAGCTCTAAGTAAAAAGTTTGGGACGATTTAATACGGACATGTCAAGTTGATCAGCCTGTTAAAGTGATCATTCCAAACTTATCGTTGGTGCTCATTAAGTAAAGGCTTATAAATGAAGCATAATGCATGGCATCAAGCAATTTGGAGAGATTGGATTACTTGGATGCGTTGACATCTCTATTTGTGTCTCAAATTTTGTCAAAATATAGAGAATTGAGCTAGCTAAACGTGGGCATAGGATTCGTGTCATTCTGAGTTTTAAATCAAAAGTTACAGACAATTTAGTGAGGAAATGTCAAGCTGATCAGCTAGTTAAATAGATTATTCTAAATTGATCATTCTAAATTGATCATTGGTACTCATTATAAAATACTTATAAATGAAGCATAAAGCATGGCATCACGCAGTGTGGGATAGATTATATTACTTGGATGCTTTGTTGTATCTAGTTGTGTCTCAAATTTTGTCACAATATTGAAAATTGTAATAGCCTAATATGGGCATTGGATTGGTGTCATTCTGAGCTCTGGATCCAATGTTACAGACGATTTAGTGCGGACATGTCAAGTTGATCGGCCAGTTAAAGTCATCATTCTAAACTGATCATTGGTGCTCATTGAGTAAATGCTTATAAATGAAGAATAATGCATGGCATCACACAGTTTTGGATAGATTGGATTACATGGACGCTTTGTCATATCTGTATTTCTCTTAAATTTTGTTACAATATAGAAAATTGAGCAAGCTTAACATGAGCATTTGATTCGTGTGTTTTTGAGCCCTAAATCAAAAGTTACGGACGATTTAGTGCGTACATGTCAAGTTGATCATCCATTTAAAGTGATCATTCTAAACTGATCCTTGGTGCTAATTAAGTAAAGGCTATAAATGAAGCATAAAGCATGGCATCACGCGGTTTTGGAATGATTGGATTACTTGGACGCTTTGACGTCTCTATTTCGGTCTCAAATTTTGTCAAAATATAGAGAATTGAGCTAGCTTAACCTGGACACTGATTTTGTGCCATTCTGATCTCTAAATCAAAAGTTACGGACAATTAAGTGAGGATTTTTCAAGTTGATGGGCTAGTTAAAGTGATCATTCTAAACTGATCACTTGTGCTCATTAACGAAAGGCTTATAAATGAAGTCTAAATAATGGTATCACGCTGTTTGGGATAGATTGGATTACTTGGATGCTTTGTCGCCTTTACTTCTGTCTCAAATTTTGTCAAAATATATAATATTTATCTAGCTTAACGTGGGCCTTCGATTCGGATCATTATGAGCTCAAATCAAGTGGTACGGACGATTTACTACGGACATGTGAAGTTGATCAGTCAGTTAATATGATTATTCTAAACTGATAATTGGTGCTCATTGAGTAAAAGCTTATAAATGAAGAATAATGCATGGCATTAAACAGTTTCCATAGATTGGATAACGTGGATGCCTTGTGGTCTCTATTTTTATCTCAAGTTTTGTCAAAATATAGAAAAGTGAGCTTGCTTAACGTGGGCATTGGATCTGTGTCATTTTGAGCTCTAAATCAAAAGTTATGAAAGATTTAGTGCGAACATGTCAAATTGAGTGGCCAGTTAAAGTGATCATTCTATACAGATCATTGGTGCTCATGAAGTAAAGGCTTATAAATGAAGCATAAGCATGGCATCAAGCAGTTTAGATAGATTGGATACGATTTTTCGCTATTCTGCCTCAAATTTTGTCAAAATATAGAAAACTGAGCTAGCTTAACGTGACATTGATCATTCTAAACTGATCACTGGTGCTGATTAAGTTAAGGCTTATAAATGAAGCATAATGCATGGCATCAAGTTGTAAGGATATATTGGATTACTTGGACGCTTTGTCGTCTCTATTTTGGTCTCAAATTTTGTCAAAATATTGAAAATTGATCTAGCTTAACGTGAGCATTGGATTCGTGTCATTTTGAACTCTAAATCAAAAGTTACGGATGATTTAGTACAGACATGTCAAGTTGAAGCGTCAGTTAAAGTGATCAATTTAAACTGATCACCGGAGCTCATTAAGTAAAAGCTTATAAATGAAAAATAATGCTTGGCATCATGCAGTTTCAGATGGATTAGATTACTTGGATGCTTTGTCGTATCTATTTCTGTCTCAAATTTTGTCACAATATAGAAAATTTAGCTAGTTTAACGTGGGCAGTGGATTCGTATCATTCTGAGCTATAAATCAAAAGTTATGGATGATTGAGTGCGGACATGTCATGTTGAGTGGCAAGTTAAAGTGATCATTCTAAACAGATCATTGGTGCTCAATAAGTAAAGGCTTATAAATGAAGCATAAAGCATGGCATCAAGTAGTTTGGATAGATTGGATTACTTGGATGCTTTGTCGTCTCTATTTCTATCTCAAACTTTGTCAAAATATAGAAAATTGATCCTGCTTAACGTGGGCATTGGATTCGTGTCATTCTCAGCTATAAATGAAAAGTTATGTACGATTTAGTGCGGACATGTCAAGTTGATCGGCCAGTTAATATGATTATTCTAAACTGATCATTGGTGTTCATTGAATAAAAGCTTATAAATGAAAAATAATGCATGGCATCACGCAGTTTGGGATGAATTGGACTACTTCCACGCTTTGTCGTATCAATATCTGTCTTAGTTGTATTCAAAATATAGAAAATTGAACTAGCTTAACGTGGGCATTGGATTCGTGTCATTCTAAGCTACAAATAAAAAGTTATGGACGATGTCTAAATCAAAAGTTATGGACTATTTAGTGAGGACATGTCAAGTTGATCAGCGAGTTAATATGATCACTCTTAACTGATCATTGGTGCACATTAAGTAAAGGCTTATAAATGAGGCACAAAGAATAGCATCACACAGTTTGGGATATATTGGATTACGTGTGTAGTTTGGGATGGATTGGATTACTTGGAAGCTTTGTCGTATATATTTCTTTCTCATATTTTGACACAATATAGAAAATTGAGCTAGCTTAACGTGGGCATTGGATTCGTCTCATTCTGAACTCTAAATCACAAGTTACAGACGTTTAGTGCGGACATGTCAAGTTGATCGATCAGTCAATATGATTATTCTAAATTGATCATTGGTGCTCATTGACTAAAATCTTATAAATGAAAATAATGCATGGCATCACACAGTTTGGATTACTTGGATGCTTTGTCTTACCTATTTTTGTCTCAAATTTCATCAAAGTATAAAAAATTGAACTAGCTTAATGTTGGCATTGGATTTGTATCATTCTGAGTTACAAATCAAAAGTGATGGACGATTTAGTGCAGACATGTCATGTTGATCGGATAGTTAAAATGATCATTCTAAACTGATCAATTGTTTTCATTGAGTAAACACTTAAAAATGAAGAATAATGCATGGCATCACGCAGTTTGGGATGGACGGGATTACTTGGACGCTTTGTTGTATCTATTTATTTATCAAATTTTGTCACAATATAGAAAATTGAGGTACCTTAACGTGGGCATTGTATTCATGTGTTTATGAGCTCTAAATCAAAAGTACGGACGATTTAGTGCGGACATATCAAGTTGATCGGCGAGTTAAAAGGATCATTCTAAACTGATCTTCAGTGCATATTAAGTAAAGGCTTATAAATGAGGAATAAAACATAGCATCACGAAGTTTGGGATATATTGGATTACTTGAACGCTTTTTTGTATCTTGTTATGTTTCAAATTTATTCACAATATAGAAAATTGAACACTAGCTTGATGTGGGAATTGGATTCTTGTCATTCTGAGCTATAAATCAAAAGTTATGGAAGATTTAGAGCAGACATGGCAAGTTGAACGGCCAGTTAATATGGTTATTCTAAACTGATCATTGGTGTTCATTGAATAAAAGCTTATAAATGAAAAATAATGCATGGCATCACGCAGTTTGGGATGAATTGGACTACTTCCACGCTTTGTCGTATCTATATCTGTCTTAGTTTTTTTCACAATATAGAAAATTGAACTAGCTTAACGTCGGCATTGGATTCGTGTCATTCTACGTTACAAATCAAAAGTTATGGACGATGTAGTGCTGATACTTCAAGTTAATCGTCCAGATAAAATGATCATTCTAAATAGATCATTGGTGCTCATTGAAGAATAATGCATGGCATCACGCAGTTTGGGATGGACTGGATTACTTGGATGCTTTCTCGTATCTATTTATTTCTCAAATTTAATCACAATATAGAAAATTGAGCTAACATATCGTGGGCATTAGATTCGTGTTATTCTAAGGTTTAAATCAAAAGTCACGGACGATTTAATGCGGACATGTCAAGTTGATCGGCTAGATAAAGTGATCATTCTAAACTGATCATTGGTGCTCACTGAGTAAAGGCTTATAAATGAAGCATAATGCATGACATCATGCAGTTTGGGATACATTGGATTACTTGGACACTTTGTCGTATCTAGTTATGACTCAAATTTTGTTACAATATAGAAAATTGAACAAACTTAATGTGGGCATTGGAGTTTTGTCATTCTGAGCTCTAAATCAAAAGTTACGGACGATTCAGTGCGGACATGTCAAGTTGAGTGGACAGTTAAAGTGATCATTCTAAACAGATCATTGGTGCTCATTAAGTAAAGGCTTATAAATGAAGCATAAATCATTGTATCACACAGTTTGGGATAGATTGGATTACTTGGACGCTTTGTCGTATCTAATTCTGTTTCAATTTTTGTCACAATATAGCAAATTGAAGTAGCTTAATGTGGGCATTGGATTCGTGTCATTATAAGCTATAAATCAAAAGTTAAGGACGATTTAGTGCATACATGACAAGTTGATCGGTGAGTTATAATGATCATTCTAAACTGATCATGGTGCTCATTCAGTAAAAGCTTATAAATGAATAATAATGTATGGCATCACGCAGTTTGGAATAGACTGGATTACTTAGACGCTTTGTCGTTTCTATTTCTGTCTAAAATTTTGTCACGATAAATTGAGCTAGCTTAAAGTGGGCATTGGATTCGTGTAATTCTGAGCTCTAAATCAAAAGTTACGTGCGGACATGTCAAGTTGATCGGGCAGTTAAATTGATCATTCTAAATGGATCGTTAGTGCTCATGGATTAAATGCTTCTAAATGTAGCAAAATGCATGGCATCACACAGTTTTGGATAGATTGGATTACTTGGACGCTTTGTCGTTTCTATTTCTTTCTCAAATTTTGTTACACTATAGAAAATTGAGCTAGCTTAACATGGGCTATAGTGTCGTGTGTTTCTGAGGTCTAAATCAAAAGTTATGGACGATTTAGTGAGGACATGTCAAGTTGATCAGCGAGTTAATATGATCATTCTAAACTGGTGCACATTAAGTAAAGGCTTATAAATGAGGCACAAAGCATAGCATCACACAGTTTGGGATATATTGGATTACGTGTGTAGTTTGGGATGGATTGGATTACTTGGACGCTTTGTCGTATATATTTCTTTCTCAAATTTTGACACAATATAGAAAATTGAGCTAGCTTAACGTGGGCTTTGGATTCGTCTCATCTGAACTCTAAATCACAAGTTACAGACGTTTTAGTGCGGACATGTCAAGTTGATCAATGAGTCAATATGATTATTCTAAATTGATCATTGGTGCTCATTGACTAAAAGCTTATAAATGAAAAATAATGCATGGCATCACGCAGTTTGGGCTGGATTGGATTACTTGGGCGCTTTGTCCTACCTATTTTTGTCTCAAATTTCATCATAGTATAAAGAATTGATCTAGCTTAATGTTGGCATTGGATTTGTATCATTTTGAGTTACAAATCAAAAGTGATGGACGATTTAGTGCAGACATGTCATGTTGATCGGATAGTTAAAATGATCATTCTAAACTGATCAATTGTGTTCATTGAGTAAACACTTAAAAATGAAGGATAATGCATGGCATCACGCAGTTTGGGATGGACGGGATTACTTGGACGCTTTGTTGTATCTATTTATTTATCAAATTTTGTCACAATATAGAAAATTGAGGTACCTTAACGTGGGCATTGTATTCATGTGTTTATGAGCTCTAAATCAAAAGTACGGACGATTTAGTGCGGACATATCAAGTTGATCGGCGAGTTAAAAGGATCATTCTAAACTGATCTTCAGTGCATATTAAGTAAAGGCTTATAAATGAGGAATAAAACATAGCATCACGAAATTTGGGATATATTGGATTACTTGGACGCTTTTTTGTATCTTGTTATGTTTCAAATTTATTCACAATATAGAAAATTGAACACTAGCTTAATGTGGGAATTGGATTCTTGTCATTCTGAGCTATAAATCAAAAGTTATGGAAGATTTAGAGCAGACATGGCAAGTTGAACGGCCAGTTAAAATGATCATTCTAAACTGATCATTGGTGCTCATTGAGTTAAAGCTTATAAATAAAAAATAATGCATGGCATCCCGCAGTTTGGGATGGATTTGATTACTTATTTATTTCTCAAATTTTGTCACAATATAGAGAATTGAACTAGCTTAACGTGGGCATTTGATTCATGTCATTCGGAGCTTTAAATCAAAAGTTAATTACTATTTAGTGCGGACATTTCAAGTTTATTGGGCAGTTAAAATGATCATTCTAAACTGATCATTGGTGCTCACTGAGTAAAGACTTATAAATGAAGCATAATGCATGGGATCACACATTTTCGGATAGATTGGATTACTTGGACTCTTAATCTTATCTAGTTCAGTCTAAAATTTTGTCACACTATAGAAAATTAAACTAGCCTAATGTGGTCAATTGATTCGTGTCATTATGACCTATCAATTAAATGTTATGGACGATATAGTGCGGACATGTGAAGTTGATCAGCCAGTTAAAATGATCATTCTAAACTGATCGTTGGTGCTCATTGAGTAAAAGCTTATAAATGAAGAATAATTCATGGCATCACGTAATTTGGGATGGACTAGATTACTTGGACGCTTTGTCATATCCATTTCTGTCTCAATTTTTGTTACTTTATAGAAAATTGAGCAAGCTAAACCTGGGCATTGGATTCGTTTGTTTTGGACCTATAAAGAAAAGTTACGGACGATATTTTGTGGACATGTAAAGTTGATCGGCGAGTTAAAATGATCATTCTAAACTGATCATTGGTGCTCATGAAGTAAAAGCTTATAAATGAAAAATAGTGCTTGGCATCACACAGTTCGAGATGGATTGGATTACTTGGACGATTTTTCATATCTATTTCTATGTCAAATTTTGTCACAATATAGAAAATTTAACTAGCTTAACGTGGGCATTGGATTCATGTCATTTTGAGCTCTAAATCAAAAGTTATGGATAATTTAGTGCGGACATGTAAAGTTGATCGGGCAGTTAAAGTGATCATTCTAAACTTATCATTGGTGCTCATTAAGTAAAGGATTATAAATGAAGCATAATGCATGGCATCACACAGTTTTGAATATATTGGATTACTTGGACGCTTTTTCGTATCTATTTATTTCTCAAATTTTGTCACAATAAAGAAAAATGAGCTTGATTAACGTGGGCATTGGATTCGTGTCCTTCTAAGCTCTAAATCAAAAATTACGGACCATTTAGTGCGGAAATGTCAAGGTTAACGGCCAGTTAATATGATTATTGTAAACAGATCATTGGTGCTCATTAAATAAATGCTTATAAGTGAAGCATAAAGCATGGTATCACATAGTTTGGGATAGATTAGATTACTTGGATGCTTTGTCGTATCGAGTTCTATTTCAAATTTTGTCACAATATAGAAGATTGAACTAGCTTAATGTGGGCATTGGATTCGTGTCATTCTGAGCTATAAATCAAAAGTTATGGACGATTTAATCAGAAATGACAAGTTGCTCGGCAATTTAAATTGATCATTATAAACTGATCATTGGTGATTATTGAGTAAAAGCTTATAAATGAAAAATAATGCATGGCATCAAGCAAATTGGGACGGATTGGATTACTTGGACGCTTTGTGGTATCTATTTCTGTCTCAAATTTGGTCACAATATAGGAAATTGAGCTAGCTTAATGTGGGCATTGGATTCGTATCATTCAGAGCTGTGAATCAAAAGTTACGGATGATTTAGTGCGGACATGTTAAGTTGAGTGGCAAGTTAAAATAAAGACTTATAAATGAAGCATAAAGCATATTAAGTAGTTTGGCTAGATTGGATTACTTGGACTCTTTTTCGTCTCTATTTCTATCTCAAACTTTCTGAAAATATTGAAAATTGAGTTTGCTTAACATGTGCACTGGATTCGTATCATTCTGAGCTATAAATCAAAAGTTATGGACCATTTAATGTGGACATGTGAAGTTAATCTGCCTGCTAATATGATTATTCTAAACTAATCATTGGTGCTCATTGGGTAAAAGCTTATAAATGAAAAAGAATGCATGGCATCTCGCAGTTTGGGATAAATTGGATTACATGGACGCTTGGTCGTATCTATTTCTGTCTCAAATTTTGTCACAATATAGAAAATTGAACTAGCTTAATATGGGAATTGAATTCGTGTCATTCTGAGATACAAATAAAAAGTTATGGACGATGTAGCGCAGACATGTCAAGTTGATCGGCGACTTAAAATGATCATTCTAAAGTGATCATTGGTGCTCATTGAGTAACGCATATAAATGAAGAATAATGCATGACATCACGCAGTTTGGGATGGACTGGATTACTTGGATGCTTTCTCGTATCTATTTATTTCTCAAATTTTGTCATAATATAGAAAACTAGGCTACCTTAACGTTGGCATTGGCTTCTTGTGTTTCGGAGCTCTAAATCAAAAGTTAGGGACGATTTAGTGCGGACATGTCAAGTTGATCGGCGAGTTAAAATTATCATTCTAAACTGATCATTGGTGCTCATTATGTAAAGGCTTATAAATGAGGCATAAAGCATGGCATCACGCATTATGGGATAGATTGGATTACTTGGACACTTTGTCGTATCTAATTTCGTTTCAAATTTTATCACAATATAGAAAATTGAACTAGCTTAATATGGACATTAGATTCATGTCATTCTGAGCTATAAATCAAATGTTACGGATGATTTAGTGTATACATGACAAGTTGATCGGCCTGTTAAAATGATCATTCTAAACTGATCATTGGGTAAAAGCTTATAAAAGCATATTGGGTAAAAGCTTATAAATGAAAAATAATGCATCGCATCACGCAATTCTAGAAGGAATGGATTAATTGGATGCTCTGTCGTATCTACTTCTATCTCAAAGTTTGTCACAATATTGAAAATTGAGCTAGCTTAACGTGGGCATTTGATTCGTGTCATTGCGAGCTTTAAATCAAAATTTACGGACGACTTAGTGCGGATATGTAAAGTTGATCGGCCAGTTAAAGTGATAATTCTAAATGATCGTTGGTTGTCATTGAGCAAAGGCTTATAAATGAAGCATTATGCATGGCATCACACAGTTTGGGATAGATTGGATTACTTAGACACTTTGTCATATATAGACCTTTCCCAAATTTTTTCACAATATAGATTGGATTACTTGGGCATTGGATTCGTTGTTTATAACCTGTAAATCAAAAGTTACGAACGATTTAGTAAGAAGATTTAGTGCGGACATGACAATTTGATCGGCCTGTTGAAATGATTATTCAAAACTGATCATTGGTGCTCATTCAGTAAAAGCTTATAAATGCAAAATAATGCATGGCATCACGCAGTTTGGGATGGATGGGATTACTTGGATGCATTATCGTATCTATTATATCTCAAAATTTGTCACAATACAGAAAATTGAGCTAGTTTAACGTGGGCATTGGATTCGTGTCATTCTGAGCTTTAAATCAAAAGTTTGGGACGACTTAGTGAAGACATGTCAAGTTGATCGGCCAGTTAAATTGATCATTCTAAACTGATCATTGGTGCTCATTGAGTCAAGGCTTATAAATGAAACATAATGCATGGCATCACGTAGTTTGGGATAGATTGGATTACTTGGACGCGTTGTTGTATCTAGCTCTGTCTCAAATTTTGTCACAATATAGAAGATTGAACTAGATTAATGTGGGCATTGGATTCGTGTCATTCTGAGCTACAAATTAAAAGTGATGGATGATGTAGTGTAGACATATAAAGTTGATCGGCCAGTTAAAATGATCATTCTAAACTGATCATTGGCGCTCATTGAGTAAACGCTTATAAATGAAGAATAATGCATGGCATCATGCAGTTTGGGATGATCTGGATTACTTGGTCGCTTTGTCGTATCTATTATCTCTCAAAATTTGTCACAATACAGAAAATTGAGCTAGCATAACGTGGACATTGGATTTGTAAGAATATTGAGATTATAGAGGAGAAATGTGAAGAATTGAATCTGAAAACTCAAAGAGAAGTATGAGAAAATGAGAAATGACTTAGACTTATGGAGAAGAATCTCCTAAGAGTATATTATACATTGAGTCTTTACAGCCCTTTTATAGAGGATTTACAATGTGAACACAAAAGAAAACGAATTCAAACTTGTGGATGAGTTTGAATAGAGGAGGAGCCTGTCAACAACCAATGAGAAGAGAGGAGACAGCATGGGCATGACTGTTTGGTGTGGTTGCCAAGACTGTGTGCAGCATGGGCATGACTGTTTGGTGTGGTTGCCAAGACTGTGTGCAGCATGGGCATGACTTTTTCACCTTGATTCTTCTCCCAAGGTAGCTATTTAACCATTTCAACCATGTGGTTAATAATAACCCATCCTTTTTCATTTCCCTTGTTATTCAAACTGAATTTTCGTGCTCACACTTGCCTTGTAGGTCAAGATAGGTCTTATTTGATTTTCCTATGTCAATACTCCCCCTCAAGCTAAAGACTTTGGAATCACCCTAAAGTCTTAAGCTTGGGAACCCAAGGCAACACCTCATTAAAAACCTTATTAAGGAAAACCACTTGGGACAAAACCTTAATAAGGGAAAAAGAGTGTGTTGCTCTTGGATTAGGAGACCTTTGATCATGGGTGTGATAAATCAACAAGCCAAAGTTTGCTAAAGATGTTCTTGCAAACTTTGAGACTTGCTGCCTTTGTGAAGATGTCAGCTAGTTGGTCTTCACTCCTTGTATAACATGGCAGAATGGTTCCATCTTGGACTTTCTCCCTAACCTTATGGCAGTCGATCTCTATGTGCTTGGTCCTCTCGTGAAACACTGAGTTTGAAGCTATGTGAATGGCTGCCTGATTATCACAATGGAAGGTATTTGGCCCTGGTTGTGCAATACCGAAATCTTTCAAGAGTGCTTTGAGCCAAGTTACTTCATTTGTCAGCTTCCTCATAGCCCTATATTCTGCTTCAGCACTAGAACATGATACCACCTTTCTGCTTCTTAGTCTTCCAAGTGACTAAGTTCCCACCAACGAAGGTGCAATACCCAGTGGTTGATTTCCTATCCACCCTATCACCAGCCCAATCCGCATCACAATACCCGACAATCTCAATGTTCCCATTCTTGCCCATCCATATACCTTGACCAGGAGATCCTTTGATGTATCTAAGGATCCTTTCTACCATGCTCCAATGATATACAGTAGGCTTTGCATATGTTGACTTACTTGATTCACAGCAAAACACAAGTCTGGTCGTGTGAGGGTGAGGTAGATCAGCTTCCCAACTAGTCTCCTATACTGAGAAACATCCTTAAATAACTCATCAGCTTTCTCCCCCTTTCCGTTGACCTTGTAGCTATCTTCAAAAGGAGTTTTGGCCGGTTTAGCCCAAGCTTTCCCGTGTCTGTCAACAGATCAAGAGCATACTTTCTTTGGGATAGAAAGAGCCCTTCTTGAGACCGACACACTTCAATACCCAAGAAGTACTTCAACTCTCCAAGATCCTTGATGTCAAATGATCTTTTTAAGAAGGCCTTTGTGGACTGAATTCCTTCCTTATCATCTCCTGTGATGATAAGGTCATCCACATAAACCAAGACCGCCACGATTCCTTTGGAGTTTTGACGAGTGAACAAAGTATGATCTGAATGGGATTTCCTAAAACCATTATCAGTAAGTGTGGAGCTTAATTTGTGATACCAGGCCCTTGGTGACTGCTTCAACCCATATATTGCCTTCCTAAGTCTTAGAACCTGTCCCTCTTTGCAAAAAATCTTCAAGGCCTGGTGGTGGAGTCATATACACTTCCTCTTCAAGTTCTCCTTGTAGGAATGCGTTCTTGACATCCATTTGCCATAAGTCCCAAGTCAGATTCGTAGCTAGTGAAAGACAAACCCTTACAGTGTGTAGCTTAGCCACCGGTGCAAATGTATCAGTATAGTCCTCTCCATATGTCTGAGTGAAACCTCTTGCAACTAGACGTGCCTTGTACCTTTCTATGTCCCCGTTGCTCTTATACTTGATGGTGAACACCCACTTGGAACTCACAGCCTTCTTGCCTTTGGGAAGTTCTTGTATATCCCATGTATGATTCCTTTCCATAGCTCCCTTCTCATCTCTTACTGCATCTAACCATTCTTTCTTGCTCTCAGCTTCTTCATAAGTCCTTGGAATCTGACTTTGTTCAATCTTTCCAAGGAATGCTTGATGACTAGATGGCAAGAGGTCAAGGGAACAAACAGCTTGTATGGGATGAGCCACGGCCTGGTTGTTGTAGAATACCCTAGTGTTCCTAAGTCTAGTACTCCTCCTTAAATGCTGAACAGGTGGTGCAGCCTCCTCTACAACCGTTTCCTCTTCCATTTGGTGAATAGGTTCCTCTATACCCACTTCCAAGTCGTCTTGTTCTTGATTTTGGGCCATAGCTTCTTCTTGGATTGGAGTTGGTTCTTGAGTTACCACCCCTTGTTCATTCTCTTGGGTATCTTGTGAACTACTTAAGGTTCTTGTTTCTTCGTGTCTTGAATCCTTTGGAGATCATTTCCCAAATGATTCAAGAGAAACCTCAAACTCGTAGCCAAATCAGAAGGTGACCTTGAGAGATCCTTCAATCCTTCCCAATCTTTCTGATCATAATAGCTTCGTTCTTCTATGAACTTGACATCTCTAGACACATATGTCCTTTTGTTGCTCGGATCATAGCACTTATAACCCTTTTGTGTTGTCGAATATCCAAGGAACATACACTTGATGCTCTTTGCCTCCAACTTGTTTCTTAGATCACCTGGAACATACACAAAGCACACACACCCAAATACACGTAAATGATCAATGGAAGGATTAGTTTTATTGAGTACCTCAAATGGGGATATGTCTTGCAAGACTTTAGTTGGAATCCGATTGATGAGGTAGCAAGCAACCAAGACTGCATCTCCCCAAAAACTTTTAGGAACATTGGTATGAAACATCATGGATCTTGCTAGTTCCATTAATTGTCGGTTCTTCCTTTCAGCAACTCCATTTTGTTGTGGTGTGTGTGGACAGCTAGTTTGATGTAGTATTCCATGTTTGTTTAGATGAGCTTTGAATCTTTGACTTGTGTATTCCCCTCCATTATCTGATCTTAACACTTTGTTCTTGGCATTGAATTGATTAGTAACATAATTATGAAAGTTTATAAATGCCTCATAAACCCTATCTTTAGATGGAAGTAATGTAACCCATGTATATTTCGATTTCTCATCTATAAAGTTTACAAAGTATTTATTCCTATCTCTAGACATGTAAGGTGAGGTCCAAACATCGGAATGTACTAAATCAAAGCAATGCTCATAAATTGTAGACGATTTAGGGAAAACAACACGACAATGTTTGCTAAGGATACAAGCCTCACAAACTGAGTGATCATAAGCGACATTAGGAATTATTAAGCTTAAAGCACGAGCATGAGGATGTCCTAATCTAGCATGCCATAAGACATCTTTATTAGCAAAAACACAGGATTTGAAAGCTAAGGATTCCAAATTGCTTGGAGGGTTTTCAAGAACATAGAGCTCATCTTGAGTTACACCACCTCCAAGTATCTTACCACTCTTAATATCCTGAAAGTAAACATTGTTAGGCCCAAATGTAACATTGCATTTGAGGTCTTTAGTAGCCTTTTTGACAGAAACTAGATTAGACTTAAATTTAGGTACAAAGAATGCATTAGTTTCTTTGTCAAATAGTCTTAATTTTCCGGTTCCTTCAATTGGAATACTCTTACCATCAGCTATAGTTACTTGTCCTAGACATGGTTCAATGTTCTTTAACAACCTAGCATTGCTAATCATATGGTGAGAAGCACCTGAATCCACTACCAACTTATGATCTGGTTTATCAAGCAATTTATGGGAGTAGAGTGTGATACCGGAGAGTTTTGAGGCATAGGCCTTGATGAGATCCTCCAAGTCACTCTTCTTAACATACTCCATGGATACATTCATAGCTAGCTCCCCTCCTTGGTTGGATGAACTTGCCGGTTCAGTCACAACCTTTGAGAGATGTTAGCCTTTGAATCCTTGAACCGGTTTGGCTTGAGATGAGGATGAAGTATCCAGCACTTGTCCTGGATGTGGCCATTCCTCTTACAATGCTCACACATCACACTCTTCCTATCCTCTTGCTTAAACACGCTTTTGTTGGCCATGACTAGTTCTCCTTTACCACCAAACAAACCAATGTTGCCTTGCTCCCTTTGAATCCGTGAGCACACCTCTTCGAAATCAGGGAGTTTTGGCTCTCTCAGGATGGACTTAATCACATCCTTAAAGGCTGGATTTAGGTTGAGAAGGAGCCCAAATATCTTGTCTTGTTCCTTCCTTTCATTAAGCACCTTTGGATCCATAGAACTTGGTCTCAACATGTCAAGCTCGGACCATGTTGACTGGAACTTGCCCAGGAATTTTGTGAACTCCATATCCTCTTGGTGTAGATCATTGAGAGCCTTCTTAACCTCATACACACGGCTGAGATTTGAAATATCCCCATACACCCTCTTGAGAGTGTCCCAAAGAGACTTGGCAGTTTCACAATGTGAATAAGCTTCAAGAATGGATGGGTCCAATGAATTTTGGAGGAATCCAAGGACTGATTGATTTTTTGGAACCACCTAGCTTCTTCTTTTCTTGTTGCCTCATCCTTCTTCTCCTTTGGATCATCTATAGATGGAGTATTATCCTCCAAGATGTGATTCCAAAGTCCTTTGACACAAATGGCTGTCTTGATGGTTCTTGACCATAATGTGTAGTTCAAGCCTTTGAGAACTACTGCTATCACCGTAGGTTTCAGGCTGGAACTAATTTGAACTGTATCCTCCATTGTTAGGCTTTGAAGAGCTCAAAGGAAGCAGCTTTTATGGTTGAATGAAACCGTGAGTTTTTTTTTTTAGTCTAAAGACTGAGAGATTTTTGACAGAATTTTAGATTAGAAACTGAGAGATTTGAGTAGAAAAGATAAGAGAATGATCTTATGCTCTGATACCATGTAAGAATATTGAGATTATAGAGGAGAAATGTGAAGAATTGAATCTGAAAACTCAAAGAGAAGTATGAGAAAATGAGAAATGACTTAGACTTATGGAGAAGAATCTCCTAAGAGTATATTATACATTGAGTCTTTACAGCCCTTTTTATAGAGGATTTACAATGTGAACACAAAAGAAAACGAATTCAAACTTGTGGATGAGTTTGAATAGAGGAGGAGCCTGTCAACAACCAATAAGAAGAGAGGAGACAGCAGGCATGACTGTTTGGTGTGGTTACCAAGACTGTGTGCAGCAGGCATGACTGTTTGGTGTGGTTACCGCCATATGAACGAGTGGAAACAAAAGTGAAAAAAAGGAAAAGACAAACCAAGAGAGTTGAATTATTCGGTTTGGAATGAATTTATTCGTTATTGGGAATCTTCCAGCGCTGAGGCCATCTCAAGGACTGATTTGAGAAACCGGAATAGCGACCGAGGAGGCAAAGGCATTTACATTCACAATGCTAGATCGACTAGTTTTCTGAGATGAGCCGATCAATTGGTAAATTTATTCATTAATTTTATTTATTATTATTTGAATTTTTTTAATATTAATTTAGTATTTTTTTACTTTTAAACACAAGAATTTGGAGCGCCTTCAGATCACTTGCAACTTCTCGAGACTATCCACACCAACAAAAACAACAAGTGGCATTGAAGATGGTCTCATAAGTGAGATCATCAAAAAAGTGAAAAGGAAAAAAAGTGATATTTTGTCTTAGCAGTCTCAAGTTGGTTCTTCATTTTCGGTCATTGAATTGCCTTGTTTTGAGACCAACTGTGTGGTTCTTATTTATTTTTATATTTAATATTATAATATTTATCTAATAATATTTTAAATTGTTTTACAAGAAGTACCATTTTCGAATGATCGTCATCGAGGATTTGGTAGAGTTGGATATACTAGTGGTGCAACATAAGCGGGTGGAAATGAGGAGAACGTCCAACTTAAAGAAAAAATAGTGGCTATGGAAATAGAGATGCGAGACTGAAATATTTTGCAGGTTTTATGAAAACTAAATTCTCGGATTATCCAAATAAATTTTTTCCTCATTCTGCTCCTCCTCCGATGTAATTTGTAGATTTTAGATTCTAAAACAATTAAAATTTAAATATTATTCTGTTTTTAAAATTTGAAATATTATTTTTATTTAACTCCTTTTTAATATTTTAACTAAATATTTAAAAAATATTTATTAAATTCAAAAATTTAAAAATTTATTTAACATTTAAAAGTAATTATTAATTTTTTTATGTCAAAGTTTGGTTATTTCCAACAGAATGAGTCGTTAGACAACCGAGAAAGGTCCGACGGATTGCGTTAGGCTAATCCGTCAAAATTGCCAATGGAAAGAATTCCGTCAGGAAGTGTATTTTATCGGGATTGTGTCGGTAAATTCTCGACGGAAAGAAATCATTGGGAAATACCGACAGCAATATCCCCATCAGGTTTGCGTCGCTTGTTTCCGACGCCATGTATCATCGGTATTAAATATGTCATTCCCGACAGCTGTTTTCATTGGAAGTCATCGGCCGAGGACTAATGGTCAGAATCCATCACAAAGACGTTGGTAAGTTCCGATTGATCCTACCCATCGAATATCCGTCGGTTATTGCCAACGGGTGTTCTTCATCGCAAACCCTTCGGTAATTCCTGACAATTTCCCGGTGGTATTTGATTTCTAAAGAAATTGTCCCAACAGACATCATATGTTGGAAATCCGTTGGAAAAAGCATTTCCCGACGGATATCCAACAAATAACGTCATCAGAAAATAAATGTTTTCTTATAGTGATTTATAAGCCTTTACTCAACAAGCACAAATGATCGGTTTAGAAAGATCATTTTAACTGTCCGATCAACTTGACATGTCCACACTAAATCGTACGTAACTTCTGATTTACAGTTCAAAATGACATGAATCCAACACCCACGTTCACGTAGCTCAATTTCCTGTATTGTCACAAAATTTAAGATCAAAATAGCTATGACAAAGCCTTCAAGTAATCCAATCTATCCCAAAATGAGAGATGCCGTGCAATATTCTTCATTTATAAGCCTTTACTCACGGAGCACTAACGATCAGTTTAAATGGTCATTTTAAGTAGCTGATCAAGTTGACATGTCTGCACTAAATCGTATTTAACTTTTGATTTAGAGCTCAAAATGATATGAATCCAACGCCCATGTTAATCTAGCTCAGGTTTCCATATTGTGACAACATTTAAGACTGAAAGAGGTATGACAAAACCTCCAAGTAATTCAATGTATCTCAAACTGCGTGATGCCATGCATTATGCTTCATTTATAAGCAATTAATCAACAAGCACCAATGATCAGTTTCGAATGATTATTTTAACTGGTAGATCAACTTGACATCAATCATCGGTAACTTTTGATTTAGAGTTCAAAATGACATGAATCCAATACCCACGTTAAGCTACCTCAATTTTCTATATTGTGACGAAATTTAAGATCGAAATAGCTACAACAAAGCCTCCATGTAATCCAATCTATCCCAAAATATGTGATGCTATGCATTATGATTCATTTATACGCCTTTAATCAATGAGCACCAATGATCAGTTTAAAATGATCATTTTAACTAGTTAATCTACTTGACATTTGCACATTAAATCGTCTTAACTTTTGATTTAGATCTAAGAATGACATGAATCCAGCACCATCATTAAGCTTGCTCGATTTTCCATTTGTGGAACATTTGATACTAAAAGAGCTACGAAATAGCCTCCGAGTAATCCAATGTATCCCAAAGTGCGTGATGCCATGCATTATGCTTCATTTATAAGCCATTACTTAAGGAGCACCAATGATCAATTTAAAATGATTAAATTTAAAATGATCAATTTAAAGTGATCATTTTAATTGCCCGATCAACTTGACATTTCTGCATTAAATCGTCCGTATCTTTTGATTTAGAGTTTAGAATGACACGAATCCAACGCCCATGTTAATCTAGCTCAATTTTCTATATTATGACAACATTTGATACTGAAAGAGTTACAAAAAAACATCCAAGTAATCCAATGTATCCCAAACTGCGTGACGCCATGCATTATGCTTCATTTATAAGCCTTTACTCAAGGAGCACCAATGATCAGTTTTGAATGATCATTTTAACTGGCTGATCGATCAACTTGACATGTCCACACTAAATCATTCGTAAATTTTGATTTAAAAAGTTCAAAAGGACACAAATCATTTCCCACGTTAACGTAGCTCAATTTTCTATATTGTGACGCAATTTAAAACCGAAATAGCTACGACAAAGCATCAAAGTAATCCAACCTATCCCAAAATGCGTGATGCCATGCAATTCATATGTAAGCCTTTACTTAAGGAGCACCAATGATCAATTTAAAATGGTCATTTTAAGTAGCTGATCAACTCGACATGTCTGCACTAAATCGTCTTTAACTTTTGATTTAGAGCTCAAAATGATATGAATCCAACGCCCATGTTAAGCTAGCTCAGTTTTCCATATTGTGACAACATTTAATACTAAAAAACCTACGACAAAGCCTCCGAGTAATCCAATGTATCCCAAACTGCATGATGCCATGCATTATGCTTCATTTATGAGCCCCAACTTAAGGATACCAATGATCATTTAAATTAGCTAATCAACTTGACTTGTCCACACTAAATCGTCTTTATTTTTTAATTAGAGCTCAAATGACATGACTCCAACATCCAAGTTAAGCTACCTCAATTTTCCATATTGTGACAATATTTAAAACTAAAAGAGTTACGATAAAGCATTCAACTAATCCAATGTATCCCAAAACTTAATCATGTCATGCATTATGCTTCACTTACAAGCTTTTACTCAAGGAACACGAGTGATAAGTTTAGTATGATCATTTTAACTGGCTAATCAACTTGACATATATGCACTAAATCGTCCGTGACTTTTGATTTAGAGTTCAAAATTACAAAAATCCTACGTCCACGTTAAGCTAACTCAATTTTGCTATATCATGACAAAATTTAAGACAAAAACTATTACGACAAAGTCTCAAAATAATCCACTATATCCCAAACTGCATGATGTCATGCCTGCTGCTTCATTTATAATACATTACTCAGTGAGACCCAATGATCAATTTAGAATGATCATTTTAAATAGCTGATCGACTTGACATGTCCGCACTA
This sequence comes from Pugionium dolabratum, assembly GCA_018901945.1. Lineage (NCBI taxonomy): Eukaryota > Viridiplantae > Streptophyta > Magnoliopsida > Brassicales > Brassicaceae > Pugionium > Pugionium dolabratum. The sequence continues at coordinate 39,466 of JAEVFF010000968.1, read as the reverse complement.
AATCGTTCGTAACTTTTGATTTTGATTTCAGAATGAAATGAATCCAATGCCCACGTTACGCTAGATCAATTTTCTTTATATTATGATATCATTTGAGACTTAAAGAGCTACGAAAAAAGCCTCCAAGTAGTCTAATGTATTCCAAAGTGGGTGATGCCATGCATTATTCTTCATTTATAGCATTTACCGAAAGAGTACCAATGATCAGTTTAAAATAACTATTTTAACTGGTCGATCAACTTGCCAAGTCAGCACTAAATCGTACGTAACTTTTAATATAGAGTTCAAAATGATACGAATCCAACGCCCACGTTAAGCTAGCTCAATTTTCTATATTGTGACAAAATTTAAGAGCAAAATAGCTAGGACAAAGCCTCCACGTAATCCAATCTTTCATAAATCGCGGATGCCATGCATTATGCTTCATTTATGAGCCTTTAGTCAAGGAGCACCAATGATTAATTTAGAATGATTATTTTAACTAGCTAATCAACTTGACATGCCGCACTTAATTGTCTTTAAATTTTTATTTGGAGCTCGAAATGACATGTGTCCAACGTCCACGTTAATCTAGCTCAATTTTCTATATTGTGGCAAAATTTATGACCAAAATAGCTGTGACAAAGCCTCCAAATAATCCAATCTATCCCAGACGGTGTGATGAAATGCATTATGCTTCATTTATAAGCCATTACTTAAGGAGCACCAATGATCAATTTAAAATGATTAAATTTAAAATGATCAATTTAAAGTGATCATTTTAATTGCCCGATCAACTTGACATTTCTGCATTAAATCATCCGTATCTTTTGATTTAGAGTTTAGAATGACACGAATCCAACGCCCATGTTAATCTAGCTCAATTTTCTATATTATGACAACATTTGATACTGAAAGAGTTACGAAAAAACATCCAAGTAATCCAATGTATCCCAAACTGCGTGACGCCATGCATTATGCTTCATTTATAAGCCTTTACTCAAGGAGCACCAATGATCAGTTTTGAATGATCATTTTAACTGGCTGATCGATCAACTTGACATGTCCACACTAAATCATTCGTAAATTTTGATTTAAAAAGTTCAAAAGGACACAAATCATTTCCCACGTTAACGTAGCTCAATTTTCTATAATGTGACGCAATTTAAAACCGAAATAGCTACGACAAAGCATCAAAGTAATCCAACCTATCCCAAAATGCGTGATGCCATGCAATTCATATGTAAGCCTTTACTTAAGGAGCACCAATGATCAATTTAAAATGGTCATTTTAAGTAGCTGATCAACTCGACATGTCTGCACTAAATCGTCTTTAACTTTTGATTTAGAGCTCAAAATGATATGAATCCAACGCCCATGTTAAGCTAGCTCAGTTTTCCATATTGTGACAACATTTAATACTAAAAAACCTACGACAAAGCCTCCGAGTAATCCAATGTATCCCAAACTGCATGATGCCATGCATTATGCTTCATTTATGAGCCCCAACTTAAGGACACCAATGATCATTTAAATTAGCTAATCAACTTGACTTGTCCACACTAAATCGTCTTTATTTTTTAATTAGAGCTCAAATGACATGACTCCAACATCCAAGTTAAGCTACCTCAATTTTCCATATTGTGACAATATTTAAAACTAAAAGAGTTACGATAAAGCATTCAACTAATCCAATGTATCCCAAAACTTAATCATGTCATGCATTATGCTTCACTTACAAGCTTTTACTCAAGGAACACGAGTGATAAGTTTAGTATGATCATTTTAACTGGCCAATCAACTTGACATATATGCACTAAATTGTCCGTGACTTTTGATTTAGAGTTCAAAATTACAAAAATCCTACGTCCACGTTAAGCTAACTCAATTTTGCTATATCATGACAAAATTTAAGACAAAAACTATTACGACAAAGTCTCAAAATAATCCACTATATCCCAAACTGCATGATGTCATGCCTGCTGCTTCATTTATAATACATTACTCAGTGAGACCCAATGATCAATTTAGAATGATCATTTTAAATAGCTGATCGACTTGACATGTCCGCACTAAATCGTTCGTAACTTTTGATTTTGATTTCAGAATGAAATGAATCCAATGCCCACGTTACGCTAGATCAATTTTCTTTATATTATGATATCATTTGAGACTTAAAGAGCTACGAAAAAAGCCTCCAAGTAGTCTAATGTATTCCAAAGTGGGTGATGCCATGCATTATTCTTCATTTATAGCATTTACCGAAAGAGTACCAATGATCAGTTTAAAATAATTATTTTAACTGGTCGATCAACTTGCCAAGTCAGCACTAAATCGTACGTAACTTTTAATATAGAGTTCAAAATGATACGAATCCAACGCCCACGTTAAGCTAGCTCAATTTTCTATATTGTGACAAAATTTAAGAGCAAAATAGCTAGGACAAAGCCTCCACGTAATCCAATCTTTCATAAATCGCGGATGCCATGCATTATGCTTCTTTTATGAGCCTTTAGTCAAGGAGCACCAATGATTAATTTAGAATGATTATTTTAACTAGCTAATCAACTTGACATGCCGCACTTAATCGTCTTTAAATTTTCATTTGGAGCTCGAAATGACATGTGTCCAACGTCCACGTTAATCTAGCTCAATTTTCTATATTATGACAACATTTGATACTGAAAGAGTTACGAAAAAACATCCAAGTAATCCAATGTATCCCAAACTGCGTGACGCCATGCATTATGCTTCATTTATAAGCCTTTACTCAAGGAGCACCAATGATCAGTTTTGAATGATCATTTTAACTGGCTGATCGATCAACTTGACATGTCCACACTAAATCATTCGTAAATTTTGATTTAAAAAGTTCAAAAGGACACAAATCATTTCCCACGTTAACGTAGCTCAATTTTCTATAATGTGACGCAATTTAAAACCGAAATAGCTACGACAAAGCATCAAAGTAATCCAACCTATCCCAAAATGCGTGATGCCATGCAATTCATATGTAAGCCTTTACTTAAGGAGCACCAATGATCAATTTAAAATGGTCATTTTAAGTAGCTGATCAACTCGACATGTCTGCACTAAATCGTCTTTAACTTTTGATTTAGAGCTCAAAATGATATGAATCCAACGCCCATGTTAAGCTAGCTCAGTTTTCCATATTGTGACAACATTTAATACTAAAAAACCTACGACAAAGCCTCCGAGTAATCCAATGTATCCCAAACTGCATGATGCCATGCATTATGCTTCATTTATGAGCCCCAACTTAAGGACACCAATGATCATTTAAATTAGCTAATCAACTTGACTTGTCCACACTAAATCGTCTTTATTTTTTAATTAGAGCTCAAATGACATGACTCCAACATCCAAGTTAAGCTACCTCAATTTTCCATATTGTGACAATATTTAAAACTAAAAGAGTTACGATAAAGCATTCAACTAATCCAATGTATCCCAAAACTTAATCATGTCATGCATTATGCTTCACTTACAAGCTTTTACTCAAGGAACACGAGTGATAAGTTTAGTATGATCATTTTAACTGGCTAATCAACTTGACATATATGCACTAAATTGTCCGTGACTTTTGATTTAGAGTTCAAAATTACAAAAATCCTACGTCCACGTTAAGCTAACTCAATTTTGCTATATCATGACAAAATTTAAGACAAAAACTATTACGACAAAGTCTCAAAATAATCCACTATATCCCAAACTGCATGATGTCATGCCTGCTGCTTCATTTATAATACATTACTCAGTGAGACCCAATGATCAATTTAGAATGATCATTTTAAATAGCTGATCGACTTGACATGTCCGCACTAAATCGTTCGTAACTTTTGATTTTGATTTCAGAATGAAATGAATCCAATGCCCACGTTACGCTAGATCAATTTTCTTTATATTATGATATCATTTGAGACTTAAAGAGCTACGAAAAAAGCCTCCAAGTAGTCTAATGTATTCCAAAGTGGGTGATGCCATGCATTATTCTTCATTTATAGCATTTACCGAAAGAGTACCAATGATCAGTTTAAAATAATTATTTTAACTGGTCGATCAACTTGCCAAGTCAGCACTAAATCGTACGTAACTTTTAATATAGAGTTCAAAATGATACGAATCCAACGCCCACGTTAAGCTAGCTCAATTTTCTATATTGTGACAAAATTTAAGAGCAAAATAGCTAGGACAAAGCCTCCACGTAATCCAATCTTTCATAAATCGCGGATGCCATGCATTATGCTTCTTTTATGAGCCTTTAGTCAAGGAGCACCAATGATTAATTTAGAATGATTATTTTAACTAGCTAATCAACTTGACATGCCGCACTTAATCGTCTTTAAATTTTCATTTGGAGCTCGAAATGACATGTGTCCAACGTCCACGTTAATCTAGCTCAATTTTCTATATTGTGGCAAAATTTATGACCAAAATAGCTGTGACAAAGCCTCCAAATAATCCAATCTATCCCAGACGGTGTGATGAAATGCATTATGCTTCATTTATAAGCCTTTATTCAAGGAGCACCAATGAACAGTTTAGAATGATCATTTGAACTGGCTTATCAACTTGACATGTCCACACTAAATACTGTATCACTTTAGATTTAGGGTTCAAAATAACACGAATCCAACGCCCACGTTAATCTAGCTCAATTTTCTATACCGTGACAAAATTTAAGACCAAAATAGCTACGACAAAGCCTCAAAGTAATGCAATCTATCCCAAAATGCATAATGCCATGTATGCTGCTTCGTTTATAATCCCTTACTAATGGAGACCCAATGATCAATTTAGAATGATCATTTAACTACCTGATCAACTTGACATGTCTGCACTACATCGTCCGTAGCATTTGATTTAGGGTTCAAAAAGACAAGAATCCAATTCCCACATTAAGCTAGCTCAATTTTCTTTGTTGCGACAAAATTTAAGACTGAAATAGCAACGACAAAGCCTCTAAGTAATTCAATTTATACCAAACTACGTGATGCCATGCATTATGTTTAATTTATAAGGTTTTACTCAAAGAGCACCAATGATCTGTTTAGAATGATCATTTTAACTGGCCAGTCAACTTGACATGTCCGCAGTAATTCGTCCGTAACTTTAACTTAGAGTTCTAAATGACAGGAATCCAACGCCTACGTTAAGAAAGATGAATATTCTATATTGTGACAAAATTTAAGACCAAAATAGCTACGACAAAGCCTTCTAGTCATCCAATCTATCCCAAACTGCGTGATGTCATACATTATGTTTCATTTATAAGATTTTTCTCAAGGAGCACCAATGATCAGTTTAGATTGATCATTTTAACTGGCCGATAAACTTGATGTGTATGCACTATATCATCCGTAACTTTTGAATTAGAGCTCAAAATGACATGAGTGCAACGCCCACGCTAAGATAGCTCAAGTTTCCATATTGTGACAAAAATTAAGACCACAATAGCTACAACAAAGCCTCAAAGTAATCCAATCTATCCCAAATTGCATGATGCCATGCATGCTGCTTCATATATAATCCTTTACTCAAAGAGACCCAATGATGAATTTAAGCTGATCATTTTAACTTTCTGATGAACTTGACATGTCTGCACTGAATCGTCTTTAACCATTGAATTAGAACCCAAAGTAACATGAGTCCAATGCCACGTTAAGGTAGCTCAATTTTCCATATTTTGAAAACAATTGAGACTGAAAGAGCTACAAAAAGCCTCCAAGTAATCCAATGTATCCCAAACTGCGTGATGCCATGCATTATGCTTTATTTATAAGTCTTTACTCAAGGAGCACAATTGATCAGCTTAGAAAGATCATTTTAACTGGCCGATCAACTTGACATGTCCGCACTAAATCATCCGTAACTTTTGATTAGCAGTTCAGAATGACATGAGTCCAACGCCCACGTTAAGCTTGCTTGATTTTCTATATGGTGACAAAAATTAAGATCGAAATAGCTAAGACAAAGCCTCAAAGTCATCCAATCTATCCTAAACTGCGTGATGCCATGCATTATGTTTCATTTTAACAAGCTGATCAACTTCACATGTCCGCATTAAATCAGCTTTAACCTTTCAATTAGAGCTCAAAATGACATTAGTCCAATGCACACTTTAAGCTAGCTCAATTTCCATATTTTGTCAACATTTGGAGTGAAAGATCTACAAAAAAGGCTCCAAGTAATCCAATGTATCCCAAACTGCGTGATGCCTTGAATTTGCTGCATTCATAAGCGCTTACTCAAGTAGCACCGATGATCGGTTTAGAATAATTTTTTTAACTAGCTGATCAACTTGACATGTCTGCACTAAATCGTCTCTAACCTTTGAATTAGAGCTCAAAATGACATGTGTCAAACGCCCACATTAACCTAGCTCAATTTTCCATATTGTAAAACTATTTGAGACTGAAAGAGCTATAAAAAATCCTCCAAGTAATCCAAAGTATCCGAAACTGCGTGATGCCATGCTCATTTATAAGCCTTTACTCAAGGCGCACCAATGATCAGTTTTTAATGATTATTTTAACTATATGATCAACTTGACATGTCCGCTCTAAGTCGTCTTTAAACTTTGAGTTAGAGCTCAAAATGACATGTGTCCAATGCCCACGTTAACCTATCTCAATTTTCCATATTGTAAAACCACTTGATACTAAAAGTACTACAAAAAGCATTCAAGTACTCCAATGTACCCAAACTGCGTGATACCATGCATTATGATTCATTTACAAGCCTTTACTCAAGGGTCACTAATGCTCAGTTTAGAATGATCATTTTAATAGGCCGATAACCTTGACATGTCCGCACTAAATATTCCGTAACTTTTGATTGATAGTTTAGAATGAGACGAATCTAACACCCACGTTAAGCTAGCTCAGTTTTCTAAACTGTGATAAAATCTAACACCAAAATAGCTACGAAAAATCCTCCAAGTACTTCAATCTTTCCCAAACTGCGCAATGTCATACATTATGCTTCATTTGTAAGCCTTTACTCAAGGAGCACCAATGATCAATTTAGAATGATCATTTTAACTGGCCGATGAACTTGATCATTTTGCTTCATTTATTATTAGCCTTTACTCAATGAGCACCAATGATCATTTTAACTACGTATTCAACTTACTTGTCCGCACTAAATCGTCTATAACTTTTGATTTCGAGCAGAAAATGACGTGATTCCAACTCCCACATTAATGTAGATCAATTTTCAATATTCTGACAACATTTGAGACTTAAAAAGCTATGACTAAGTTTCCAAGTAATCCATGCTATCCAAAACTACATGATGCCATGCATTATGCTAAATTTATAAGCATTTACTCAAGGAGCACCAATGATCAGTTTAGCTGGCCGATCAACTTGACATGTCCGCGCTAAATCATCAATAACTTTTGATTTATAGTTCAGAATGACACAATACAATGGCCACGTTAAGCTAGCTCGATGTTCTATATTACGACAATATTTTAGACCAAAATAGCTACGGAAAATCCTCCAAGTAATCAAATGTATCCCAAACTGCGTGTTGCCATGTATTATGCTTTATTTATAAGCATTTACTCAAGGAGCAAATGATCAGTTTAGAATGATCATTTTAACTAGCCAATGAACTTGACATGCCCACACTCAATTGTTCGTAACTTTTGATTTAGAGTTCAGAATGACATGAATCCAACACCCATGTTAAGCTAGCTCAATTTTCTTTATTGTAATAAAATTTAGGTACAACTAAGCCTCGAGGTGATCCAATCTATCCCAAACTGTGTGAAGCCATGCATTATGCTTAATTTATAAGCCTTTAGTCAAGGAGCACCAATGATCAGTTTGGAATGATCATTTTAACTAGCCGATCAACTTGACATGTCCGCACTAAATCATCCATAACTTTTTTTTTTGTAGTTCAGAAGGCCACGTGTCCAACACCCACGTTAAGCTAGCTCGATTTTCTATATGGTGAGAAAATTTAAGATCGAAATAGCTAAGACAAAGCCTCATAGTAATCCAATCTATCCCAAACTATGTGATGCCATCCATTATATTTCATTTATAAGCTTTTGCTCAAGGAGCACCAATGATCAGTTTAGAATGATCATTTTAACTAGCTGATCAACTTGACATGTCCGCACTAAATCGTCTTTAACCTTTGAATTTGAGCTCAAAATAACATGAGTCCGATGCCCATGTTAAACTAACTCAAGTTTCCATATTTTGACAACATTTGATAATGAAAGAGCTACAAAAAGCCGCCAAGTAGCCAATGTATCGCAAACTACGTGATGCCATGCAATTTGCTTTATTTATAAGCTTTTACTGAAGGAGCACCAATGATAAGTTTAGAATGATTATTTTAACTAGCTGATCAACTTGACTTGTCCACACCAAATCGTCTTTAACCTTTGAATTAGAGCTCAAAATAACATGTGTCCAACACCCACGTTAAACTAACACAATTTTCCATATTGTAAAATAATTTTACACTGAAAGAGCCACAAAAACCTCCAAGTAATCCAATCTATCCCAAACTGCGTGATGCCATACATTATTCTTCATTTATAAGCATTTACTCAAGGAGCACCAATGATCAGTTTAGAATGATTATTTTAACTAGCTGATCAACTTGACATGTCCGCACTAAGTCGTCTTTAACCTTTGAATAGAGCTTGAATTGACATGTGTCCAATGCCCACGTTAACCTAGTTTAATTTCCATATTGTAAAACCATTTGAGACAGAAAGAGCTACAAAAAACCTTCAAGTAATCCAATGTATCCTAAACTGCGTGATGACATGCATTATGCTTCATTTATAAGCCTTTACTCAAGGGACACCAATGATGAGTTTATAATCATCATTTTAACTCGCCCGATAACCTTGACATGTACGCGCTAAATATTCCGTAACTTTTGATTGACAGTTTAAAATGACACGAATCCAACGCCCACGTTAAGCTAGCTCAATTTCTATCTTGCGATAAAATTTAACAGCGAAATAGATACGACAAAACCTCCAAGTAATCCAATCTTTCCCAAACATCGTGATGCCATACATTATGCTTCATTTGTAAGCCTTTTCCCAATGAGCACCAATGATCAATTTAGAATGATCATTTTAACTGGCAGATGAATTTGATCATTTGGCTTCTTTTATTAGCCTTTACTCAAGGAGCACCAATGATCATTTTAACTACATGATCAACTTTCTTGTCCGCACTAAATCGTCAATAACTTTTGATTTCAAGCAGAAAATGACATGATTCCAACTTCCACATTAATCTAGATCAGTTTTCAATATTGTGACAACATTTGAGACTAATAAAGCTACGACTAAGCCTCCAAGTAATCCAATCTATTCCGAACTGCGTGATGCCATGCATTATCCTTAATTTATAAGCCTTTACTCAAAGAGCACCAATGATGAGTTTAGCTGGCCTATCAACATGATATGTCCGCACTAAATCCTCTGTAGCTTTTGATTCATAGTTCAGAATTACACAATCTAACGGCCATGTTAAGCTAGCTCGATTTTCTATATTGTGACAACATTTGAGACCCAAACAGCTATGGCAAAGCCTCCCAGTAATCCAATTTATCCCAAACTGCATGTTGCCATGCATTATCCTTCATTTATAAGCATTTACTCAAGGAGCACCAATGATCGATTTAGAATGATCATTTTAACTTGCCGATGAACTTGACATGCCCACACTAAATTGTTCATAACTTTTGATTTAGAGTTCAGAATGACGCAAATCCAACACCCATGTTAAGCTAGCTCAATTGTCTTTATTATGATAAAATTTAGCTACGACTAAGCCTCCAAGAAATCCCATCAATCCCTAACTGTGTGATGCCATGCATTATGCTTAATTTATAAGCCTTTACTCAAGGAGCACCAATGATCAGTTTAGAATGATCATTTTTACTCACGGATCAACTTGATATCTCCGCACTAAATCATCCGTAACTTTTGATTTGTAGTTCCGAATGACACGAGTCCAACGTCCATGTTAAGCTAGCTCGATTTTAAATATGGTGACAAAATTTAAGATCAAGATAGCTAAGACAAAGCCTCAAAGTAATCCAATCTATCTCAAACTGCGTGATGTCATGCATTATGTTTAATTTATAAGCTAATGCTCAAGGAGCACCAATGATCAGCTTAGAATGATCATTTTAACTAGCTGATAAACTTGCCATGTCTTCACTAAATCATCTTTAACCTTTGAATTACAGCTCAAAATGACATGAGTCCAATGCCCACGTTAATCTAGCTCAATTTTCCATATTTTGACAACATTTGATACTAAAAGAGCTACAAAAAGCCTCCAAGTGACCAATGTATACCAAACTACGTGATGCCATGCATTTTGCTTCATTTATAAGCCTTTACTCAAGGAGCACCAATGATCAGTTTTTAATTATTATTTTAACTATCTGATCAACTTGACGTGTCCGCACCAAATCGTCTTTAACCTTTGAATTAGAGCTCAAAATGACATGTGTCCAACGCCCACGTTAACCTAACTCAGTTTTCCATATTGTAAAACAATTTGAGACTAAAAGAGCCCCAAAAAATCCTCCAAATAATCCAATGTATCCCAAACTGCGTGATATCATGCATTATGCTTCATTTATAAGCATTTACTCAAGGAGCACCAATGATCAGTTTAGAATGATCATTTTAACTGGCTGATGAACTTGACATGCCCACACTAAATTGTTCGTAACTTTTGATTTAGAGTTCTGAATGACACGAATCGAACACACATGCTAACCTAGCTCAATTTTCTTTATTGTGATAAAATTTAGCTACGACTAAGCCTCCACGTAATCCAATCTACCATGAACTGTGCGATGCCATGCATTATGCTTGATTTATAAGCCTTTACTCAAGGAGCACCAAATTATCAGTTTAGAATGATCATTTTAACTGGCTGATTAACTTGACATGTCTGCACTAACTCCTCTGTAACTTTTGATTTAGATTTCGAAAAGACACGAATCCAATGTCCATGTTAAGCTAACTCAATTTCTATATTGTGACAACATTTGATACTGAAAGAGTTACGACAAAGTCTTTAAGTAATCCATTGTATCCCAAACAACGTGATGTCATGCATTATACTTCATTTATAAGCCTTTACTCAAGAAACACCAATGATCTGTTTAGAATGATGATTTTAAATAGCTTATCAACTTGACATGTCCACACTAAATTGTCTTTAACTTTTTATTTAGAGCTCAAAACGACATGAATCCAACGCCCATGTTAACCTCGCTCAATTTTCCATATTATGACAACATTTGAGATAGAAAAAGCTACTGCAAAGCCTCCAAGTCAGCCAATGTATCCCGACCTGCGTGATGCGATGCATTATTCTTCATTTATAAGCCTTTTGTCAGGAGAACCAATGATCAGTTTAGAATGATCATTTTACCTAGCCGATCAACTTGATATTTCTGCCCTATATCGTCCGTAACTTTTGATTTAGAGTTTAAAATAATTCGAATCCAACGACCATGTTAAGCTCAATTTTCAATATTGTGACACAGTTTGAGTTTGAAAGAGATAAGAAAATGCCCTCCAAGTAATCCAATGTATCCGAAAGTGCGTGATGCCATGCATTATGCTTCATTTATAAACCTTTATTTAAGGAGCACCAATGATATGTTTAGAATGATCATTATAACTGGCCGATCAACTTGACATGTCCGCACTCAATCTTCTGTAACTTTTGATTTAGTGTTCGGAATGACAGGAATCCAACGCCGACGTTAAGCTAGCTACATATTCATATGATGACAAAATATAACACATAAATAGCTACGACAAAACCTCAAAGTAATCCAATCTATCCCAAAATGTGTGATGCCATTCATTATGCTTCATTTGTAAACCTTTACTCAATGAGCACTAATGATCAGTTTAGAATGATCATTTTAACTAGCTCATCAACTTGACATGTCCGCACTAAATTGTTTGTAGCATTTGATTTAGAGCTCAAAATGACATGAATCCAACAGCCATGTTAATCTAGCTCAATTTTCAATATTGCGAAAAAATTTGACATTGAAATAGCTACAACAAAGCAACCAAGTAATCCAATGCATCCCAAACTGTGTGGTGCCATGCATTACGCTTTATTTATAAGCCTTTCCTCAAGGAGCACCAATGATCAGTTTAGCATGATCATTTTAACTGGCCGATCAACTTGACATGTCCGCACTAAATCATCTTTATCATTTCATTTTGAGCTCAAAATGACATGAATCTAAGGCCCACGTTAATCTAGCTAGTTTTTCAGTATATTGTGACCAAATTGGAGACTGAAAGAGCTACGACAAAGCCCTCCATGTAATCCAATGTATCAAAAACTGCGTGATGCCATGCATTATACTTCATTTTGAAGGCTTTACTAAAGGAGCACCAATTATCATTTTAGAACGATCATTTTAACTGGCCAATCAACTTGACATGTCTGCACTAAATCTTCCGTAAGTTTTGATTTAGAGTTTAGAATGTCATGAATCCAATGCCCACGTTAAGGTAGCTCATTATTCTATATATTTACAAAATTAAATACCAAAATAGCTACGACATGGGCTCCAAGTAATGCAATCTATCCGAAACTGCGTGATACCATGCATTATGCTTCATTTGTAAACCTTTGCACAATGAGAACCAATGATCAATTTAGAATGATTATTTTAACTAGCTGATTAACTTGACATATCTGGACTAAATCATCTTTAAGATTTCATTTAGTACTCAAAATGACATGAATCCAATGCCCATGTTAATCCATCTCACTTTTCAAAATTTTAACAACATTTGAGACTAAAAAGACCAACGAAAAAGCCTCCAAGTAATCCAATATATCCCAAAGTGCGTGATGCCATGCATTAAGCTTCATTTATAAGCCTTTAATCAAGGAGCAACATTGATCAGTTTAGAATTATCATTTTAACTGGCCAATCAAAGTTGATATGTCCGCACTAAATCGTTCGTAACTTTTGATTTAGAGTTCAGAATGACACGAATCCAACGCCCAAGCTAAGCTAGCTATGTTTTCTATATTTGTATTAAATATAAGACCAGAATAGCTATAAGAAAGCCTCCAAGTAATCAAATCTATCCAAAAATGCGTGATGCCATGCATTATACTTCATTTGTAAACCATTACTCAAGAAGCATCAATGATCAGTTTAGAATGATCATTTTAAATGTCTGATGAACGTGACATGTCCGCAACAAATAATCTGTCACTTTTGATTAATATTTCAGAATGACATGAATCCAATGGCCACGGTAAGCTAGCTCAATCTTCTATATTGTGACAAAATTTATGACCAAAATAGCTACGACAAAGCCTCAAAGTAATCCAATGTATCCCAAACTACGTGATGCCATGCGTTATACATCATTTGTAAACCTTTGCTCAATGAGCACCAATGATCAGTTTAGAATGAATCAATTTAACTAGCCGATAAACTTGACATGTCCGCAATAAATCTTCTGTCACTTTTGATTTAGAGTTCAAAATGTCACGAATCCAACGCCCACGTTAAGCTAGCTCAATTTTCGATATTGTTACAAAATTTAAGACCAAAATAGCTACGAGAAAGCCGTAGAGTAATCCAATCTATCCCAAAATACGTGATGCCTTGCATTATGCTTCATTTGTAAACCTTTTGCTTAATGAGCAACAATGATCAGTTTAGAATGATCATTTTAACTAACAAATCAACTTGACATGTCCACACTATATCATCCGTAAATTTTGATTTAGGGTCCAGAATGACACGAATCCAACGGCTACATTAAGCTAGCTAAGTTTTCTATATTGTGAATAAATTTATGACTGAAAGAGCTACGAAAAAACCTCCAAGTAATCCAATGTATCCCAAACTGCGTGATGCTATGCATTATGCTTCATTTGTAAGTCTTTACTCAAGGAGCACCATGATCACTTTAGAATGATCATTTTAATGGTCTGATCAACTTGACATGTCCGCACTAAAACATCTGTCACTTTTTATTTAGAATTCAGAATGACATGAATCCAATGCCCACGTTAAGCTAGCTCAATTTTCTATATTGTGACAAAATTTAGGACCGAAATAGCTATGAGAAAGCCTCCAAGTAATCAAATCTATCCTGAATTCTGTGATGCCATATACGCATTATACTTCATTTGTAAACCTTTACTTAATGAGCAGCAATGATCAGTTTAGAATGATCATTTTGAACTAGCTGATCAACTTGGCATATCCGCACTAAATCATCTTTAACATTTGATTTAGAATTTATAATGACATGAATTCAACGTCCACGTTAACCTAGCTCGGTTTTCTATATTGTGATTAAATATAAGAATGAAAGCGCTACGACAAAGTACTCCAATAATGAAAGCGTTATAATCCAATGTATCCCAATCTGCGTGATGCCATGCGTTATACTTCATTTGTAAAACATTTCTCAATGAGCACCAATGATTAGTTAAGAATGACCAATTTAACTAGGCGTTAAACTTGACATGTCCGCACTAAATCGTCCATAACTTTTGAGTTAGAGTTCAGAATGACACGAATCCAATTCCCATGTTAAGCTAGCTCAATTTTCTATATTGTGACAGCATTTGAGACTGAAAGAGCTACGACAAATCCTCAATGTAATCCAATGTATCCCAAACTGCATGATGCCATGCATTATGTTTAATTTATAAGCATTTACTCCAGGAGCACCAATGATCTACTTATAATGATCATTTAAACTGGCCTATAAACTTGAAAAGTCCGCCCTCAATCATCTTTAGTTTTTGATTTAAAGTTCTAAATGACACGAATCCAAAGCACATGTTAAGCTAGCTCAATTTTCTATATTGTGACAAAATTTAAGACCAAAATAGCTACAATAAAGCCTCCAAATAATCCCATCTATCCCAAAGTGCATGATGTGTTGCATTATATGCTCCATCTCTAAACTTTTGCTTAATGAGCACCAATGATCAGTTTAAAATTTTCCGTAACTTTTAATTTAGAGTTTAAAATAATTCGAATCCAATGACCACATTGAGCTAGCTCAATTTTCTATATTGCGACAATATTTGAGGCTTATAGAGCAACAAGAAAGCCTCCAAGTATCCCAAACTGTGTGATGCCATGCATTTTGCTTCATTTATATGCCTTTACTTAAGGAGCACCAATGATCTATTTAGAATGATCATTTTAACTGGCTGATCAACCTTACATGCCTGCACTAAATCGTCTGTAACTTTTGATTTTAGATTTCAAAATGACACGAATCCAACACCCACGTTAAGCTAGCTATATTTTCTATATTATTACAAAATTTAAAACCGAAATAGCTACGACAAAGCCTCTCAGTAATCCAATCTATCCCAAACAACAGGATGCCATGCATTATGTTTCATTTATAAGCCTTTGNCAACAACCACGCTAATCTAGCTCATTTCAATATTGTGACAACATTTGAGACTAAAAGAGATTCGACAAAAGTTCCTAGTAAACCAATGTATCCAAAACTGTGTGATACCATCCATTATTCTTAATTTATAAGCCTTTACTTAAGGAACAACAATGTTCATTTTAGAATGTTCATTTTAACTGATTGATCAACTTGACATGTCTGGACTAAATCTTCCGTAACTTTAAATTTAGAGTTCAGAATGACATGAAACCAACGCCCACATTACGCTAGCTCAATTTTCTATATTGCTACAACATTTGAGACTTAAAAAGCTACGACTAAGTTTCCAAGTAATCCATGCTATCCAAAACTACATGATGACATGCATTATGCTAAATTTATAAGCATTTACTCAAGGAGCACCAATGATCAGTTTAGCTGGCCGATCAACTTGACATGTCCGCGCTAAATCATCAATAACTTTTGATTTATAGTTCAGAATGACACAATCCAATGGCCACGTTAAGCTAGCTCGATTTTCTATATTACGACAATATTTTAGACCAAAATAGCTACGGAAAATCCTCCAAGTAATCCAATGTATCCCAAACTGCGTGTTGCCATGTATTATGCTTTAATTATAAGCATTTACTCAAGGAGCAAATGATCAGTTTAGAATGATCATTTTAACTAGCCAATGAACTTGACATGCCCACACTCAATTGTTCGTAACTTTTGATTTAGAGTTCAGAATGACATGAATCCAACACCCATATTAAGCTAGCTCAATTTTCTTTATTGTAATAAAATTTAGGTACGACAAAGCCTCGAGGTGATCCAATCTATCCCAAACTGTGTGAAGCCATGCATTATGCTTAATTTATAAGCCTTTACTCAAGGAGCACCAATGATCAGTTTGGAATGATCATTTTAACTAGCCGATCAACTTGACATGTCCTCACTAAATCATCCATAACTTTTTTTTTGTAGTTCAGAAGGCCACGTGTCCAACACCCACGTTAAGCTAGCTCGATTTTCTATATGGTGACAAAATTTAAGATCGAAATAGCTAAGACAAAGACTCAAAGTAATCCAATCTATCCCAAACTATGTGATGCCATGCATTATATTTCATTTATAAGCTTTTGCTCAAAGAGCACCAATGATCAGTTTAGAACGATCATTTTAACTAGCTGATCAACTTGACATGTCCGCACTAAATCGTCTTTAACCTTTGAATTTGAGCTCAAAATAACATGAGTCCGATGCCCATGTTAAACTAACTCAAGTTTCCATATTTTGACAACATTTGATAATGAAAGAGCTACAAAAAGCCGCCAAGTAACCAATGTATCGCAAACTACGTGATGCCATGCAATTTGCTTTATTTATAAGCTTTTACTGAAGGAGCACCAATGATAAGTTTAGAATGATTATTTTAACTAGCTGATCAACTTGACATGTCCACACCAAATCGTCTTTAACCTTTGAATTAGAGCTCAAAATAACATGTGTCCAACGCCCACGTTAAACTAACACAATTTTCCATATTGTAAAATAATTTTAGACTGAAAGAGCCACAAAAACCTCCAAGTAATCCAATCTATCCCAAACTGCGTGATGCCATGCATTATTCTTCATTTATAAGCATTTACTCAAGGAGCACCAATGATCAGTTTAGAATGATTATTTTAACTAGCTGATCAACTTGACATGTCCGCACTAAGTCGTCTTTAACCTTTGAATAGAGCTTGAATTGACATGTGTCCAATGCCCACGTTAACCTAGTTTAATTTCCATATTGTAAAACCATTTGAGACAGCAAGAGCTACAAAAAACCTTCAAGTAATCCAATGTATCCCAAACTGCGTGATGCCATGCATTATGCTTCATTTATAAGCCTTTACTCAAGGGACACCAATGATGAGTTTATAATCATCATTTTAACTCGCCGATAACCTTGACATGTACGCGCTAAATATTCCGTAACTTTTGATTGACAGTTTAAAATGACACGAATCCAACGCCCACGTTAAGCTAGCTCAGTTTCTATCTTGCGATAAAATTTAACAGCGAAATAGATACGACAAAACCTCCAAGTAATCCAATCTTTCCCAAACATCATGATGCCATACATTATGCTTCATTTGTAAGCCTTTGCTCAATGAGCACCAATGATCAATTTAGAATGATCATTTTAACTGGCAGATGAATTTGATCATTTGGCTTCTTTTATTAGCCTTTACTCAAGGAGCACCAATGATCATTTTAACTACGTGATCAACTTTCTTGTCCGCACTAAATCGTCAATAACTTTTGATTTCAAGCAGAAAATGACATGATTCCAACTTCCACATTAATCTAGATCAGTTTTCAATATTGTGACAACATTTGAGACTAATAAAGCTACGACTAAGCCTCCAAGTAATCCAATCTATTCCGAACTGCGTGATGCCATGCATTATCCTTAATTTATAAGCCTTTACTCAAAGAGCACCAATGATGAGTTTAGCTGGCCTATCAACATGATATGTCCGCACTAAATCCTCCGTAGCTTTTGATTCATAGTTCAGAATTACACAATCTAACGGCCATGTTAAGCTAGCTCGATTTTCTATATTGTGACAACATTTGAGACCCAAACAGCTACGGCAAAGCCTCCCAGTAATCCAATTTATCCCAAACTGCATGTTGCCATGCATTATGCTTCATTTATAAGCATTTACTCAAGGAGCACCAATGATCGATTTAGAATGATCATTTTAACTAGCCGATGAACTTGGCATGCCCACACTAAAAATTGTTCATAACTTTTGATTTAGAGTTCAGAATGACGCAAATCCAACACCCATGTTAAGCTAGCTCAATTGTCTTTATTATGATAAAATTTAGCTACGACTAAGCCTCCAAGAAATCCCATTAATCCCTAACTGTGTGATGCCATGCATTATGCTTAATTTATAAGCCTTTACTCAAGGAGCACCAATGATCAGTTTAGAATGATCATTTTAACTCACGGATCAACTTGGTATGTCCGCACTAAATCATCCGTAACTTTTTATTTATAGTTCCGAATAAGACGAGTCCAACGTCCATGTTAAGCTAGCTCGATTTTAAATATGGTGACAAAATTTAAGATCAAGATAGCTAAGACAAAGCCTCAAAGTAATCCAATCTATCCCAAACTGCGTGATGTCATGCATTATGTTTAATTTATAAGCTAATGCTCAAGGAGCACCAATGATCAGCTTAGAATGATCATTTTAACTAGCTGATAAACTTGCCATGTCCTCACTAAATCATCTTTAACCTTTGAATTAGAGCTCAAAATGACATGAGTCCAATGCCCACGTTAATCTAGCTCAATTTTCCATATTGTGACAACATTTGATACTAAAAGAGCTACAAAAAGCCTCCAAGTGACCAATGTATACCAAACTACGTGATGCCATGCATTTTGCTTCATTTATAAGCCTTTACTCAAGGAGCACCAATGATCAGTTTTTAATTATTATTTTAACTATCTGATCAACTTGACGTGTCCGCACCAAATCGTCTTTAACGTTTGAATTAGAGCTCAAAATGACATGTGTCCAACGCCCACGTTAACCTAACTCAGTTTTCCATATTGTAAAACAATTTGAGACTAAAAGAGCCCCAAAAAATCCTCCAAATAATCCAATGTATCCCAAACTGCGTGATATCATGCATTATGCTTCATTTATAAGCATTTACTCAAGGAGCACCAATGATCAGTTTAGAATGATCATTTTAACTGGCTGATGAACTTGACATGCCCACACTAAATTGTTCGTAACTTTTGATTTAGAGTTCTGAATGACACGAATCGAACACACATGCTAACCTAGCTCAATTTTCATTATTGTGATAAAATTTAGCTATGACTAAGCCCCCACGTAATCCAATCTACCCTGAACTGTGCGATGCCATGCATTATGCTTGATTTATAAGTCTTTACTCAAGGAGCACCAAATTATCAGTTTAGAATGATCATTTTAACTGGCTGATTAACTTGACATGTCTGCACTAACTACTCTGTAACTTTTGATTTAGATTTCGAAAAGACACGAATCCAATGTCCATGTTAAGCTAACTCAATTTTCTATATTGTGACAACATTTGATACTGAAAGAGTTACGACAAAGTCTTTAAGTAATCCATTGTATCCCAAACAGCGTGATGCCATGCATTATACTTCATTTATAAGCCTTTACTCAAGAAACACCAATGATCTGTTTAGAATGATGATTTTAAATAGCTTATCAACTTGACATGTCCACACTAAATTGTCTTTAACTTATTATTTAGAGCTCAAAACGACATGAATCCAACGCCCATGTTAACCTAGCTCAATTTTCCATATTATGACAACATTTGAGATAGAAAAAGCTACTGCAAAGCCTCCAAGTCAGCCAATGTATCCCGACCTGCGTGATGCGATGCATTATTCTTCATTTATAAGCCTTTTGTCAAGAGCACCAATGATCAGTTTAGAATGATCATTTTACCTAGCCGATCAACTTGATATTTCTGCCCTATATCGTCCGTAACTTTTGATTTAGAGTTTAAAATAATTCGAATCCAACGACCATGTTAAGCTCAATTTTCAATATTATGACACAGTTTGAGTTTGAAAGAGCTAAGAAAATGCCCTCCAAGTAATCCAATGTATCCGAAAGTGCGTGATGCCATGCATTATGCTTCATTTATAAACCTTTATTTAAGGAGCACCAATGATCTGTTTAGAATGATCATTATAACTGGCCGATCAACTTGACATGTCCGCACTCAATCTTCTGTAACTTTTGATTTAGTGTTCGGAATGACAGGAATCCAACGCCGACGTTAAGCTAGCTACATATTCATATGATGACAAAATTTAACACATAAATAGCTACGACAAAACCTCAAAGTAATCCAATCTATCCCAAAATGTGTGATGCCATGCATTATGCTTCATTTTTAAACCTTTACTCAATGAGCACTAATGATCAATTTAGTATGATCTTTTTAACTAGCTCATCAACTTGACATGTCCGCACTAAATCGTTTGTAACATTTGATTTAGAGTTCAAAATGACATGAATCCAACGGCCATGTTAATCTAGCTCAATTTTCAATATTGTGAAAACATTTGACATTGAAAGAGCTACAACAAAGCAACCAAGTAATCCAATGCATCCCAAACTGTGTGGTGCCATGCATTACGCTTTATTTATAAGCCTTTCCTCAAGGAGCACCAATGATCAGTTTAGCATGATCATTTTAACTGGCCGATCAACTTGACATGTCCGCACTAAATCATCTTTATCATTTCATTTTGAGCTCAAAATGACATGAATCTAAGGCCCACGTTAATCTAGCTATTTTTTCAGTATATTGTGACCAAATTGGAGACTGAAAGAGCTACGACAAAGCCCTCCATGTTATCCAATGTATCAAAAACTGCGTGATGCCATGCATTATACTTCATTTTGAAGGCTTTACTAAAGGAGCACCAATGATCATTTTAGAACGATCATTTTAACTGGCCAATCAACTTGACATGTCTGCACTAAATCTTCCGTAAGTTTTGATTTAGAGTTTAGAATGTCATGAATCCAATGCCCACGTTAAGCTAGCTCATTATTCTATATATTTACAAAATTAAATACCAAAATAGCTACGACATGGGCTCCAAGTAATGCAATCTATCCGAAACTGCGTGATACCATGCATTATGCTTCATTTGTAAACCTTTGCACAATGAGAACCAATGATCAATTTAGAATGATTATTTTAACTAGCTGATTAACTTGACATATCTGGACTAAATCATCTCTAAGATTTCATTTAGTACTCAAAATGACATGAATCCAATGCCCATGTTAATCCATCTCACTTTTCAATATTTTAACAACATTTGAGGCTAAAAAGACCAACGACAAAGCCTCCAAGTAATCAAATCTATCCAAAAATGCGTGATGCCATGCATTATACTTCATTTGTAAACAATTACTCAATGAGCACCAATGATCAGTTTAGAATGATCATTTTAAATGTCTGATGAACATGACATGTCCGCAACAAATAATCTGTCACTTTTGATTTATATTTCAGAATGACATGAATCCAATGGCCACGGTAAGCTAGCTCAATCTTCTATATTGTGACAAAATTTATGACCAAAATAGCTATGAGAAAGCCCCCAAATAATCAAATATATCCCAAACTGCGTGATGCCATGCTTTATGCTTCATTTGTAAACCTTTGCTTAATGAGCACCAATGATCAGTTTAGAATGATCATTTTTACTAGCTGATCAACTTCACATATCCACACTAAATCGTCTTTAACATTTGATTTAGATTTCAGAATGACATGAATCCAACGTCCATGGTAAGCTAGCTCAGTTTTCTATATTGTGATTAAATGTAAAACTGAAAGAGCTACGACAAAGTCTCAAAGTAATCCAATGTATCCCAAACTACGTGATGCCATGCGTTATACATCATTTGTAAACCTTTTCTCGATGAGCACCAATGATCAGTTTAGAATGAATCAATTTAACTAGCCGATAAACTTGACATGTCCGTAATAAATCTTCTGTCACTTTTGATTTAGAGTTCAAAATGTCACGAATCCAACGCCCACGTTAAGCTAGCTCAATTTTCTATATTGTTACAGAATTTAAGACCAAAATAGCTACGAGAAAGCCGTCAAGTAATCCAATCTATCCCAAAATGCGTGATGCCTTGCATTATGCTTCATTTGTAAACCTTTTGCTTAATGAGCAACAATGATCAGTTTAGAATGATCATTTTACCTAACAAATCAACTTGACATGTCCACACTATATCATCCGTAAATTTTGATTTAGAGTCCAGAATGACACGAATCCAACGGCTACATTAAGCTAGCTAAGTTTTCTATATTGTGAATAAATTTATGACTGAAAGAGCTACGAAAAAAACTCCAAGTAATCCAATGTATCCCAAACTGCGTGATGCTATGCATTATGCTTCATTTGTAAGTCTTTACTCAAGGAGCACCATGATCACTTTAGAATGATCATTTTAACGGTCCGATCAACTTGACATGTCCGCACTAAAACATCCGTCACTTTTTATTTAGAATTCAGAATGACATGAATCCAATGCCCACGTTAAGCTAGCTCAATTTTCTATATTGTGACAAAATTTAAGACCGAAATAGCTATGAGAAAGCCTCCAAGTAATCAAATCTATCCTGAATTCTGTGATGCCATATACGCATTATACTTCATTTGTAAACCTTTACTTAATGAGCAGCAATGATCAGTTTAGAATGATCATTTTAACTAGCTGATCAACTTGGCATATCCGCACTAAATCATCTTTAACATTTGATTTAGAATTTATAATGACATGAATTCAACGTCCACGTTAACCTAGCTCGGTTTTCTATATTGTGATTAAATATAAGAATGAAAGCGCTACGACAAAGTACTCCAATAATGAAAGCGTTATAATCCAATGTATCCCAATCTGCGTGATGCCATGCGTTATACTTCATTTGTAAAACATTTCTCAATGAGCACCAATGATTAGTTAAGAATGACCAATTTAACTAGGCGTTAAACTTGACATGTCCGCACTAAATCGTCCATAACTTTTGAGTTAGAGTTCAGAATGACACGAATCCAATTCCCATGTTAAGCTAGCTCAATTTTCTATATTGTGACAGCATTTGAGACTGAAAGAGCTACGACAAATCCTCAATGTAATCCAATGTATCCCAAACTGCGTGATGCCATGCATTATGTTTAATTTATAAGCATTTAATTTATTTTCTATATTGTTACAAAATTTAAAACCGAAATAGCTACGACAAAGCCTCTCAGTAATCCAATCTATCCCAAACAACAGGATGCCATGCATTATGTTTCATTTATAAGCCTTTGCCCAAAGAGATAAGTGATCAATTTAGTTTGATTATTTTAACTAACTGATCAACTTGAAATGCCCCCCCCCCTAAATCGCCTTTAACGCTTTATTTAGAGCTCAAAATGATATGAGTCCAACGCCCACGTGAAGCTAGCTCAATTCTCTATATTGTGACAACATCTGAGACTGAAATAGCGATGAAAAAGCCTCCAAGTAATCCAATGTATCCTGAACTGCGTGAAGCCATGCATTATGCTTCTTTTATAAGCCTTTACTGAAGAAGCACCAATGATCAGTATATAATGATCATTATAACTGCCCGATCAACTTGACAGGTCCGTACTAAATCGTCTATAACTTTTGATTTAAAGTTCAAATTGACACGAATCCAGCAACCACGTTAAATTAGCTCAATTTTCTATATTGTGACAAAATTAAACACCGAAATAGCTGTGACAAAGCCACCAAGTAATCCAATTGATCCTAAACTTCGTGACACCATGCATTATGTTTCATTTATAAGCCATTACTCAAAGAGCAACAATGATCAGTTTAGAATGATCGTTTTAACTCGCCGATCACTTGAGATGTCCACACTAAATTGTCTGTAAGTTTTGATTTAGTGTTCAGAATGACACGATTTCAACGCCCATGTTAAGCTAGCTCGATTTTCCATATTGTGACAACATTTGAGACTGAAAGAGGTACGAATAATCCTTCAAGTAATCCAATGTATCCCAAACAGTGTGATGCCATGCATTAAGCTTCGTTTATAAACCTTTACTCAAGTAGTACCAATGAGCAGTTTAGAATGATCATTTTAAGTTACTGATCAACTTGACATGTACACACTAAATTGTCTTTCACTTTTGATTTAGTTCTCAAAATGAAATGAGTCCAACACCAACGTTAAGCTAGCTCAATTTTACATATTGTGACAACATTTGAGATTGAAAAATGTACGGAAAACCTCCAAGTAATCCAATGTATTTCAAACTGCGTAATGTCATGCATTATACTCATTTAAAAGCCTTTAATGAAGGAGCACCAATGATCAGTTTACAATGATCATTTAAACTTGCCGATCAACTTAACATGTCAGCTGTAACTCGTCTTTAACTTCTGATTTGGAGTTAAGAATGACATGAATCCAACGCACTCGCTAATCTATCTCAATTTTCTATATGTGACAACATTTGAGACCCAAATAGCTACGATAAAGCCTATAAGTAATCCAATGTATCCAAAACTGCGTGATGCCATGCATTATGCTCCATTTATAAGTCTTTAGTCAAGGAGCTCCAATGATCAGTTTAGAGTGATCATTTTAACTAACTGATCAACTTGACATGTTCGCACTAAATCATCTTTAACTTTTGATTTACAGCTCAAACTGACATGAGTCCAATGCCCACGTTACGCTAACTCAATTTTCTATATTGTCACGACATTTGAGAGTGAAAGAGCTACTACAAAGCGTCCATGTAATCCAATGTACCCCAAACTGTGTGATGCCAGTCACTATGCTTCATTTATAAGCCTTTACTCAAGGAACACCAATGGTCAGTTTAGAATGATCATTTTAGCTGGCCGATCAACTTGACAAGTCCGCACTAAATCGTCTATAAATTTTGATTTGGAGTTCAGAATGACACGAATCCAATGCCCATGTTAAGCTAGCTCAATTTTCTATATTGTGACAATATTTGAGACGGAAATAGCTATGATAAAGCCTGCAAGCAATGCAATGCATACCAAAATTGCATGATGTCATGTATTATGCTTCATTTATAAGCCTTTACCCAAGGAGCACGAATGTTCATTTTAAAATGATCATTTCAAGTAGCTGACAAACTTGACATGAGTTTTAGAAGGATCTCAAACTGCATGGTGCCATGCATTATGCTTCATTTGTAAACCTTTGCCCAACGAATAGCAATTATCATTTTAGAAGGATCAATTTAACTAGCCGATAAACTTCACATGTTCGCACTACATAGTGCGTCTCTTTTGATTAAGAGTTCCAAATAAAGCGAATCCAATGCACACGTTAAGCTAGCTCAATTTTCTATATTAGGACAAAATTTAAGACCGAAATGGCTACCACAAATCCTCAAAGTAATCCAATCTATCCCCAAACTGCGTGATGCCATGCAATATGCTTTAATTGTAAACATTTGCTCGGTGAGCACAGTTGATCAGTTTAGAATGATCATTTTAACAAGCCGATCATTTTGACACGTTCCCGTAAATCATCCGTCACTTTTGATTTAGAATTCAGAGTGCCACAAATCAGACACCCAAGTAAAGCTAGCTCATATTGCTATATTGTTACAAAATTTAAGACCGAACTAGCTACGACAAAGCCTCCAACTAATCCAATCTTTCCCAAACAGCGTGATGTTATGCATTATGCTTCATTTGTAAACATTTGCTCAATGAGCATCAATGATCAGTTTAGAATGATAAATTTAACTAGCTGATAAACCTCAGATGTCCACACTAAATCGTCCGTAACTTTTGATTTAAAGTTCCGAATGACACGAATCCTACGCCGACGTTAAGCTAGCTCAATTTTCTATATTGGGACAAAATTTAAGACCAAAATAGCTTCAACAAAGCCTCCTAGAAATACAATCTATCCAAAATTGTGTGATGTCATGCAATATGTTTCAGTTGTAAACCTTTGCTCAATGAGCACCAACGATCAGTTTCGAATGATCAATTTAAGTAGCCAAAAGCTTGACATGTATGCAATAAATTGTTTGTAACTTTTTATTTAGAGTTCATAATGACACAAATCCAACGCCCATGTTAAGCTAGGTAAATTTTGGATATTGTGATAAACTTTAATACCGAAATAACTATAAAAAAGCCTCCAAGTAATTCAACCAATCCCAAACTACGTGATACCATGCATTATGGTTCATTTGTAAACCTTTCCTCAATAAGCATAATTGATCAGTTTAGAATGTTCAATTTAACTAGCCGATAAACTTGAGAGGTCCCCACTAAATCGTCAGTAACTTTTGATTTAGATTTTTGAATGACACGAATCCAATGCGCACGTTATGCTAGCTCAATTTTCTATATCGTGACAAAATTTATGACCGAAATAGCTACGAGAAAGCCTCAAAGTAATCCAATCTATCCGAAACTGTGTGATATCATGCATTATACTTCATTTGTAATCCTTCACTCAATGAGCACCAATCGCCAGTTTAGAATGATCATTTTAACAAGGCGAACAGCTTGTAATGTCCGCACTAAATCGTCCATACCTTTTGATACAGATTTCAGAGTGCCACGAATCCAATACCAACGTTAACCTAGGTCAAATTTCTATATTGTGACAAAATTTAAGACCGAAATAGGTATGACAAAGCCTCCAAGTAACCAATCAATCCCAAACTGTGTGAAGCCCTGCATTATGCTTCGTTTATACACCTTTACTTAATGAGCACCAATTACCAGTTTAGAATGATCAGTGTAACTGGGCGATCAACTTGACATGTCCGCGCTAAATGGGCCGTAACTTTTGATTTAGAGTTCAGAATGACACGAATCCAATGCCCACGTTAAGCTAGCTCAATTTTCTATATTGTGACAAAATTTAAGACCAAAATAGCTACGATAAAGCCTCCAAGTAATCCAATCTATCTCAAAATTCGTGGTATCATGCATTATGCTTCATTTCTAAACCTTTGCTCAATAAGCATAAATGATCAGTTTAGAATGTTCAGTTTATCTAGCCGATAAACTTGAGATGTCCCCACTAAATCGTCTTGAACTTTTGATTTAGATTTCTGAATGACATGAATCCAATGCGTACGTTAAGCTAGCTCAATTTTCTGTTATTGTGACAAAATTAAAGACCAAACTAGCTACGATAAAGCATCCATGTAATCCAATCTATCACAAACTGTGTGATGCCATGCATTATGCTTCATTTGTAATCTTTTGCTCAATGAGCACCAATGGTCAGTTTAAAATGATCATTTTAAAAATCTGATCAACATGTAATGTCTACACTAAATCATTCGTAACTTTTGATTTAGATTTTAGAGTGCCACGAATCCAACATCAATGTTAACTTAGGACAAATTTCTATATTGTGACAAAATTTATGACCGAATTTGATATGACAAAGCCTCCAAGTAATCCATGCATTATGCTTCATTTATACACCTTTACTAAATGAGCACCAATGATCAGTTTAGAATGATCAGTGTATTATGATCAATATAACTGGCTGATCAACTTGACATGTCCGCACTAAATGGTTCGTAACTTTTGATTTATAGTTTAGAATGACACGAATCTAATGCCCATGTTAAACTAGCTTAATTTTTTATATTGTGAAAAAAATTAAGACAAAAATAGCTTCGATTAAGCCTCCAAATAATCCAATCTATCTCAAAATGCGTGGTGCCATGCATTATGATTCATTCGTAAACTTTTGCTGAATGAGCACAAATGATAATTTTATAATGATCAATTTAACTAGCCGATACACTTGACAAATACGCACTAAATCGTCTATTACTTTTGATTATGAGTTCAGAATGAGACAAATCCAACGCCAACTTTAACCTAGGTCAATGTTCTATATTTTGACAAAATTTAAGATCAAAATAGCTATGAAAAAGGTTCAAAGTAATCCAATCTATCCCAAACTCCGTGATGCCATGCATTATGCTTTCTTTGTAAACCTTTTCTCAATGAGCATGAATGATCAGTTTAGCATGTTTAATTTAACTAGCCGATAAACTTGAGATGTTTGCAATAATCGTCTCTAACTTTCGATTTAAAGTTCAATATGACACGAATCCAACGCACACGTTAAGCTAGCTCAATTTTCTATATTTTGAAAGAATTTAAGACCAAAATAGTTACGACAAAGCCTCCAAGTAATCCAATCTATCTCAAACTGTGTGGTGCAATGCATTATGCTTCATTTGTAAACATTTGCTCAATGAGCACCAATGATAATTTTAGAATGATCAACTAAACTAGGCGATAAACTTGACATGTCCGCACTAAATCGTCCGTAACTTTTGATTTAGACTTCCGAATGACACGAATCCAACGCGCACGTTAAGCTAGCTCAATTTTCTATATTGCGTCAAAATTAAAGAACGAAACAGGTACGACAAAGCCTCCAAGTAATCCAATCTATCTCCAAACTGCATGATGTCATGCGTTATGCTTCATTTGTAAACCTTTGCTCAGTGAGCACGAATGATCACATTAGAATGATCAATTTAACTAGCCGATAAACTTGACATGTTTGCACTAAAACGTCTCTAACTTTTAATCTAGACTTCCGAATGATACGAATCTAACGCCCATGTTAAGCTAGCTCAATTTTCTATATTTGGACAAAATTTAAGACAAAAATAGCTACGCAAAGCCTCCAATTAATCCAATCTATCCCAAACTGTGTGATGTTATGCGTTATACTTCATATGTAAACCTTTACTAAATGAGTACCAATGATCAGTTTAGAATGATTATTTCATCTAGCTAATCAACTCGACATTTCCGCACAAAGTCGTCTTGAAAAAAATTTGATTTAGAGCTCAAAAAATGACATGAATCTAATACACACGTTAAGATAGCTCAATTTTCCATATTGTGACAACAATTGAGACTGAAAAAGCTACGACAAAGCCTCCAAGTAATCCAATGTATCCCAAACTGCTTGATGCCATGCATTATGATTCATTTATAAGCCTTTACTCATGGAGCACCAATGCTAAGTTTAGAATGATCATTTTAACTGGCCGATCAACTTGACCTTTACGCACTAAATCTTCCATGACTTTTGATTTAGATTTCAAAACGACACAAATCCAATTGCCATGTTAAGTTGCTCAATTTTCTATATTGTGAAAACATTTCGTACTGAAAGACCTATCACAAAGCCTTCAAGTAAATCCTATCTATCCTAAAACGTGTGATGCCATGCATTATGCTTCATTTATATGCTTTTACTCAAGGAGCAGTCATGATAAGTTTAGAATGATCAATTTAGAATGATCACTTTAACTAGCTGATCAACTTGACATGTCTGAACTAAATTGTCCGTAACTTTTTATTTAGAGTTCAGAATGACAAGAATCCAACACCCATGATAAGCTGGCTCTACTTTCTATATTTTGAAAAAATTAAGACCAAAATAGCTACGACAAATCATCCAAGTAATCCAATATATCCCAAATTACGTGATGCCATGAATTATGTTTCATTTGTAAACATTTGGTCAGTGAGCACCAATGTTCAGTTTAGAATGATTAATTTAACTAGCCGATACACTTGAAATGTACGCATTATAAATTGTCCATAAATTTTGATTTAGAGTTCAGAATGACACGAATCCAACACCCACGTTAAGCAAGCTCAATTTTGTATATTGTGAAAAAATTAAGACCAAAATAGCTATGACAAAGCGTCCAAGTAATCCAATCTATCTCAAACTGCGTGGTGCCATGCATTATGCTTCATTTGTAAAGCTTTGCTTAATGAGCACCAATGATCTTTTTAGAATGATCAATTTTACAAGCCGTTAAACTTGACATGCCCGCACTAAATCGTCCATAAATTTTGATTTAGACTTTCGAATGACACAAATCCAACTCCCACGTTAAGCTTGCTCAATTTTCTACAATGTGATAGAATTTAAAACCGAAATAGCTACAACAAAGCATCTAAATAATCCAATCTATCCTAAACTGCGTGATTCAATGCATTATGATTAATATATACGCCTTTACTCAATGAGCACCAATGATAACATTAGAATGATTATTTTAACTAGCTGATTAACTTGACATGTCCGAATTAAATCGTCTGTAACTTTTGATTTAGAGTTCAAAATGACACGAATCCAATGACTACGTTAAGCTAGCTCAGTTGTCTATATTGTGACAACACTTGAGACTGAAAGAGCTACCACAAATCCTTCAAGTAATCCAGTCTATCCAAAGCTGCGTGATGCTATGCATTATGCTACATTTGTAAGCCTTCACTCAAGGAGCACTAATGATCAATTTAGAATGATCCGTTTAGAATGATCACTTTAACTGGCGGATCAACTTGACATGTCCACACCCAATCATTCATAACATTTGATTTTGAGTTCAAAATGACCTGAATTAAGCGCCGACGTAAAGGTAGATCAATTTTCTATATTGTGATAACATTTGAGACTAAAAGAACTACCACAACACATTCAAGTAATCCAATGTATCCTAAACTGCCTGATCCCATGCATTATGCTACTTTTATAGCCTTTATTCAAGGAGCACTAATGGTCAGTTTATAATGATCAGTTTAGAACGATCACTTTAACTGACCGATCAACTGGACATGTCCTCACTAAATTGTTTGTAACTTTTGATTTAGAGTTCAAAATGACATAAATCCAATGCCCATGTTAAGCTGGCTCAGTTTTCCATATTATGAACAACATTTCATTGAACGAGTTACGAAAAAGATTCCAAGTAATCCAATGTTGTGATCCTGATGGAAAACAAGCCCCTGATCAACTCCAAATTGTTGTGGATGAGTGGATGAATGGATTGATGTTGCGGAATGGGTAAAACGATGGTGTAACTTGCGGATATGTGAGCTCTTAAGTGGATGGATCCGAGAACAAGGGGAAATGGATGATACTTCTCAAGAATGGTGGAAAATCCTTGGACTATCTGCTTGCTCTGAGTGAATGACAAAGGCCAGGCACGTTGGGCAAGGGGTGAATCGAATTGAAACTTCCAAGGGTGATGAAGATCCCTTAGACTTTCGTCTCTTGAGAGGAATGAGAAAGTGTTCCAAAATTCAATATTCAAGAGGATGATCAAACGAGTTTAAGAAGGAGATTTGCTATTAAAATGTTTGATGATTCAGAAAGAAGAATACAATAGAGTACTTATAGTAGTATAGGAAATTGCAAATGACTTCTAAAATTTTACCAAAACATTAAAGGAAATACTTAGGAAATTACAAAGACAACAAAGACAAAGACTACGAAGTAAATAATGTTTTGACATGATTCTTCCTCTCTTATTTCGTGGATGATGAGATAGAATGGGCCTTGGTTCACCAAGAGGTTGTGGTAAAGTACCTTGGGTTTGTCTCATTATAAACCTATCTTAGAAAACCCATTGGGACAAAACTAAGAAAAGGGAAAAAGAGTACAATCCAAGGCACCTCTCTTGGTGAGGTTTAGGTGGCTTGAATCACAACCAATGTGGTTGGATTAGCACACAATAAACTTGTCTGAATGGTGTTGAGAAGGTGTTGTAGTGTTGTCTTAAGCTTGGTTCTCTTTGATCGGGTAATGGGGCCATTGAAGATTTGTAGGCTTTTATCTCCAATATCCACGGGTTCAAGCTGCTCCTTGGCATCTTTAGTGGCTTTTTCCTCCTCTGGTTGAAGCTGCTTCTTAGGTTCTGGTTCCTTGCTGGCCATGCTCACATTATCCATTGTATCTCAAACTACATGATACCATGCATTATGCTTCATTTATAAGCCTTTACTCAGGGAGCATCAATGATCAGTTAAGAATGATCATTTTAACTGGCCGATCAACTTGACATGTCTACACTAAATCGTCAATAACTTTTAATTTAGAGTTCAAAATGACACGAATCCAACGCCTACGTAAAGGTAGCTCAATTCTCTGTATTGTGAGAACATTTAAGAGCAGAAGAGATACGATAAAGCCTCCAAAGATCTAATGTATCCCAAACTGTGTGATACCATGCATTATGCTTCATTTATTAGCCTTTACTCAAGGAGCATCATATCAGTTTAGAATGATCATTTTTAACTGGCCCATCAACTTGACATGTCCGCACTAAATTGTACATAACTTTTGATTTAGAGTTCAAAATGATACAAATCCAATTCCCACATTATGCCAACTCAATTTTCTACATTGTGATAAAATTTAAGTCTGAAATACCTACGACAAAGCCTCCAAACAATCCAATCTCTATTAAACTGCATTATTCGATACATTATGTTTCATTTATAAGCCTTAACTCATGGAGCACCAATGGTTTGTTTCAAATGATCATTTTAACTAGCTGATCAAATTGACATGTCCGCACTAAATCGTCTCTAAATTTTAATTTAGTGCTCGTAATGACATGAGTCCAATGCCCACGTCAAACTAGCTCAATTTTCCATATTGTGAAAATATTTGAGACTGAAAGAACTACGAAAAAGCCTCCAATTAATCTAGTGTATCCCACACTGCGTGATGCCATGATTATGCTTCATTTGTAACCCTTTACTCAAGGAGCACCAATGATCAGTTTAGAATGATCATTTTAACTGGCCGATCAACTTGACATGTTCGTACTAAATCGTCTCTAACGTTTGCTTTATAGCTAAGAATGACACAAATCCAACACCCACATTAAGCTTGCTCAATTTTCTATATTGTGACAAAATTTAACATTCAAATAGCTACGAAAAAGCCTCAAAGTAATCCAATCTGTCCCAAACTGCGTGATACCATGCATTATGCTTCACTAAATTGTCCGTAACTTTTCATTTGGAGTTCGGAATAACACAAATCCAACACCCACGTTAAGCTAGCTTAATATTCCATAATATGACAATATTGACACTGAAAGATGTACGAAAAAGCCTCCAAGTAATCCAATGTATCCCAAACTGGGTGATGCCATTCATTATGCTTCATTTATATGCCTTTACTCAAGGAGCAGCAATGATCAGTTTAGAATGATCATTTTAACAGGCCGATCAACTTGACATGTCCGCATTAAATCGTCTGTAACATTTGATTTATAGTTAAGAATGACACAAATCCAACACCCACATTAAGCTTGGTCAATTTTCTATATTGTGACAAAATTTAACATTCAAATAGCTACGAAAAAGCCTCCAAGTAATCCAATCTGTCCCAAACTGCATGATACCATGCATTATGCTTCACTAAATTGTCCGTAACTTTTAATTTGGAATTCGGAACAACACAAATCCAACACCCACGTTAAGCTAGCTTAATATTCCACAATATGACAATATTTGACACTGAAAGTGTACGAAAAAGCCTCGAAGTAATCCAATGTATCCAAAACTGCGTGATGCCATTCATTATGCTTCGTTTATAACCCTTTACTCAAGGAGCAGCAATGATCAGTTTAGAATGATCATTTTAACAGGCCAATAACCTTAACATGTCCACACTAAATAGCCTCTAACGTTTGATTTAGAGTTCAAGATGACACGAATCCAACGCCCACGTTAAACTAGCTAAATTTTCTATATTGTGACAAAATTTAACATTGAAATAGCTACGAAAAAGCCTCCAAGTAATCTAATCTGAAACTGCGTTATGCCATGCATTATGCTTCATTTATATGCTTTTACTGAAGGAGCGTCAGTTTAGAATGATCATTTTAACTAGATGATCAACTTTACATGTATGCACTAAACCGTTCATAACTTTTGATTTAGAGTTCAGAATGACATGAATCTAACGCCAACGTTAGGCTAGCTCAATTTTCCATATTGTGACAACATTTAGGACTGAAAGAGCTACGAAAAAGCCTCCTAGTAATCCAATGTATCCCAAACTGCGTGATGCAATGCATTATGATTCATTTTTAAGCCTTATTCAAAAAGGACCAATGATCAGTTCAAATTGATCATTTTAACTAGCCGATCAACTTGACATGTCCGCACTAAATCCTCCGTAACTTTTCATTTAGAATTCAGATTACACCAATCCAATGCCCACGTTAAGCTAGCTCAATTTTCTATCTTGTGAAAACATTTGACACTGAAAGAGCAATGATAAAGCCCCTAAGTAATCCAATGTATACCAAACTGTGTGATGACATGTATTGTGATTCGTTTATAAGCTTTTACTCAAGGAGCACCAATGATCAGTTTAGAATGATAATTTTAACTTGTCATGTGCGCACTAAATCATCTGTAATATTTGATTTAGAGTTCAGAATGACATGAATCCCACGCCCACGTTAAGCTAGCTCAGTTTCCTATATTGTGACAAAATTTAACATTGAAATAGTTACGAAAAAGCCTCTAAGTAAACCAACCTATCCCAAACTGCGTGATGCCATGCATTATGCTTCTTTATAAGCCATTACTTGAGGAGCACCAATGATCAGTTTAGAATGATCATTTTAACTAGCCAATCAACTTGACATGTCCTCACTAAATTGTTCGTAAGGTTTGATTTAGAGTTTAGAACTACATGAATCTAACGCCCACCTTAAACTAGCTCAATTTGCCATATTGTGAAAATATATGACACTCAAAGAGTTACGAAAATGCCTCCAAGTAATCAAATGTATTACAAACTGTG
Source organism: Pugionium dolabratum (assembly GCA_018901945.1). NCBI lineage: Eukaryota > Viridiplantae > Streptophyta > Magnoliopsida > Brassicales > Brassicaceae > Pugionium > Pugionium dolabratum. Next base: position 4,734 of record JAEVFF010000968.1, on the reverse strand, counting down.
TGATACATGCACTATGGCTTCATTCGTAAGCTTTTAATCAAGGAGCATTAATGATAAGTTTAGAATAATCATTTTAACTGGGCGATCAACTTGACATGTCCCCAATAAATTGTCAGTAACGTTTGATTGAGAGTTTAGAATGACACGAATCCAACACCCAGGTTAAGGTAGCTCAATTTCCTATATTGTGACAAAATTTAACATTGAAATAGCTACGAAAAAGCCTTTAAGTAAAGCAATCTATCCCAAATTGCGTGATGCCATGCATTATGCTTCATTTAGAAGCCTTTACTTAAGGAGCACCAGTGATCAGTTTAGAATGATCATTTTAACTAGCCGATCAACTTGACATATCCGCACTAAATCGTTTGTAACTTTTGATTTAGAGTTCAGAATGACATGAATCCAACACCTACGTCAAGCTAGCTCAATTTTCTCTTTTGTGACAACATTTGTGACTGGAAGGGATACGACAACGGCTACAAGTATCAAATGTATACCAAACTCCGTGATGCCATGCATTATGCTTCATTTATAAGCCTTTACTGAAGGAGCAATGATCATTTTAACAAGCCAATCAACTTGACATGTCCGCGCTAAATAGTCCATAACTTTTGATTGAGAATTTAAAATAATATAAATCCAATGGCTACATTAATCCAACTCAATTTTCTACATTTTGACAAAATTTAAGTCCGAAATAGCTATGACAAAGCCTCCAAGTTATCCAATCTATTTTAAACTGCGTGATGCCATGTATTATGCTTAATTTATAAGCATTTACTCAAGGAGCACCAATGATCAGTTTATAATGATCATTTTAAGTAGCTGATCAACTTGACATGTCCGCCCTAAATCGTCTTCAACTTTTAATTTAGAGGTCATAATGACATGAGTCCAACACCCACATCAAGCTAGCTCACTTTTCCATATTGTGACAACATTCGAGACTGAAAGAGCTATGAAAAAGTCTCCAACTAATCAATTGTATCCCAAACTACGTGATAACATGCATTATGCTTCATTCGTAAGTCTTTACTCAAGGAGCACCAATAATCAGTTTAGAATGATCATGTTTAATAGCCGATCAACTTGACATGTCCGCACTAAATCATCAGTAACTTTTGATTTAGAGTTCAGAATTACACCAATCCAATGCCCACGTTAACCTAGCTCAATTTTCTATATTGTGATAACATTTGAGACCCCCAAGTAATCCAATGTATCTCAAACTGTGTGATGGCAGGCATTATGCTTCATTTATAAGCCTTTACTCAAGGAACACCAACGATAAGTTTAGAATCATCATTTTAACGGGCGAACTTGACATGTCCACACTAAATTATAAGTAATTTTTGATTTAGAGTTCAAAATGACACGAATCCAACACCCATGTTAAGCTTGCTCATTTTTCCATATTGCAACAACATTTGAGACTGGAAGAGCTACTACAAAGCCTCCAAGTAATCCAATGTATCACAAATTGCGCGATGCCATGCATTTTGCTTCATTTATAAGCTTTTACTCAAGGAGAACCAATGATCAGCTTAGAATGATCATTTTAACTAGACAATCACCTTGACATGTCTGCACTAAATCGTCTTTAACTTTTAATTTAGAGCACATAATGACATGAGTCAAACGCCCACGCCAAGCTAGCTCAATTTTCCATATTGTGACAACATTCGACACTGAAATCCAATGTATCCCAAACTGCGTGAAGCCATGCATTATGCTTCATTTATAAGCCTTTACTTAAGGAGCACCAATGATTAGTCTATAATGATCATTTTTACTAGCTGATCAACTTACATTTCCGCATTATATCGTCTTTTACTTTTGATTTAGAGCTCAAAATGACATGAGTCCAACGTCCACATTAAGGTAGCTCAATTTTTTCTATTTTGAGAACATTTGAGGCGGAAAGAGCTACGAAAAAGCCTCCAAGTAATCCAATCTATCCCAGACTGCGTGATGACATGCCTTATGCTTCGTTTGTAAGGTTTTACTCAATGAGCACCAATGATCAGTTTAGAATAATCATTTAATTGGCCGACCAACTTGATATGACTGCACAAAATCGTCCGTAGCTTTTGATTTTGAGTTCAGAATGACACGAATCCAATGCCCACGTTATGCTAGCTTAATTTTATATATTGTGATAACATATGAGATTCAATGAGATACGACAAAGCTTACAAGTAATCCAATGTATCTCAAACTGTGTGATGTCATGCGTTATGCTTTATCTATAAGCCTGTACTCAAGGAGCACCAATGATAAGTTTAGAATGATCATTTTAACTGGCCGATCAACTTGACATGTCCGAACTAAATTGTCTGTAACTTTTGATATAGAGTTCAAAGTGACATGAATCCAACGCCCACATTAATTTAACTCAAGTGTCTATATGGTGACAACATTTGAGACTGAAAGAGTTATGACAAATTCTCCAGGTATTTTAATGTATAAACTCCGTGATGTCATGCTTTATGTTTCATTTATAAGCCTTTACTGAATGAGCTCCAATGATCGGTTTAGAATAATCATTTCAACTGGCCGATCAACTTGACATATCCGAACTAAATCATCCGGAAGTTTTGATTTAGTATTCTAAATGACACGAATCGAATGCTCACGTTAAGCTAGCTAAATTTTCTACATTGTGAAAAAATTTAAGACCAAAATAGCTACGACAAAGCCTCCAAGTTATCTAATCAATCCTAAATTGCGAGATGACATGCATTACGCTTCATTTATAAGCCTACACTCAAGATGCACCAATGATCAGTTTGGAATTATCATTTTAATTCGCTGATCAACTTGACATGTCCACACTAAATCGTATTTAACTTTTGATTTAGAGATTAAAATAACATTACTCCAATGCCAATGTTAATCTAGCTCAATTTTCAATCTTGTGACAATATTTGAGACCGAAAGAGCAACTACAAAGCCTCCAAGCAATACAATGTATCCCAAACTGCGTGATGCCGTGCATTATGCTTCATTAATAAGCCTTTATTCAAGGAGCACCATTGATCAGTTTAAAATGGTGATAACACTCAAGATGCTTCATTAATAAGCCTTTATTCAAGGAGCCTTGACATGTTCGCAAGAAATTGTCCGTAATTTTTTATTTAAAGTTTGGAATGACACAACTCCAACACCCACGTTAAGCTAGCTCAATTTGCTATATTGTGACAACATTTGAGACTGAAAGAGCTATTACAAAGCCTCCAAGTAAATCGTCTTTAACATTTGATTTAGAACTCAAAATAACATAAGTCCAATGCCCACATTAACCTAGCTCAATTTTCCATGTTGTGATAACATTTGAGACTGAAATAGCTACTATAAAGCCTCCAAGTAATCCAATGTATCCCAAACTGCGTGATGCCATGTGTTATGCTTCATTTATAAGCCTTTACTCAATGAAGACCAATTATCAGTTTAGAATGATCATTTTAACCAGGTGATAAACTTGACATGTTCGCAATAAATTGTCCGTATTTTTTTATTTAAAGTTTGGAATGACACAACTCCAACACCCACGTTAAGCTAGCTCCATTTGCTATATTGTGACAACATTTGAGACTGAAAGAGTTATTACAAAGCCTCCAAGTAAATCGTCTTTAACATTTGATTTAGAACTCAAAATAACATAAGTCCAATGCCCACATTAACCTAGCTCAATTTTCCATGTTGTGATAACATTTGAGACTGAAATAGCTACTATAAAGCCTCCAAGTAATCCAATGTATCCCAAACTGCGTGATGCCATGTGTTATGCTTCATTTATAAGCCTTTACTCAATGAAGACCAATTATCAGTTTAGAATGATCATTTTAACTAGCTGATCAACTTGAGATGTCCGCACCAAATCGTCTTGAACTTTTGAAAATTGGAGTTCAAAATGACATGAATCCAACACCCATGTTAAGCTCGCTCAATTTTCTATATTGTGATTGAGACTGAAAAAGCTAATACAAAGCCTCCAAGTAATCCAATGTATCCCGAATTACGCGATGCCATGCATTATGCTTCATTTATAAGACTTTACTGAAGGAGAACCAATGATCAGTATAGAATGATCATTTTAACTAGACAATCAAGTTGACCTATCTGCACTAAATTGTCCGTAAGTTTTCATTTACAAATTAGAATGACACGAATCTAACACCCATGTTAAGCTAGCTCAATTTTCTATATTATGACAACATTTGAGATTGAAAGATCTACAACAAAGCCATCAAGTAATCCAATGTATCCCAAACTGCGTGATGCCATGCATTATGCTTCATTTATAAGTCTTTACGCAAGGAGCAACAATGATAAGTTTATAATGATCATTTTAACTGGCCGATCAACTTGACATGTCCGCACTAAATCATCCATAACTTTTTATTTACAGTTTAAAATGCACCAATCCAATGCCCACATTAAGCTAGCTCAGTTTTCTATATTGTGACTACATTTGAGACTGAAAGGGCTACGATAAAGCCTCTAACTAATCCAATGTATCCCAAACTGCATGATCCTGTGCAATATGCTTTATATGTCTTTACTCAAGGAGCATCGATGATCAATTTAGGATTATCGTTTTAATTTTCTGATCAACTCAAAACGTCCGCACTTAGTCATCCAAATTTTTTTATTTAGAGTTCAGAATGACACGAATCAAATGCCTACGTTAAGCTAGCTTAATTTTCTATATTGTGATAAAATTTAACA